>CM062817.1:232369932-232639396 GCA_031772625.1 Pinus tabuliformis
CATGCTTGATGAGTCCTATGTTGTTTATGTTTTTACGAGTCCAACGAAGGTGTAACTTGACTTATTTTTCATGTTTAGAGAGTTTTAAAAAGAGGAGAAAAGAAAACTCCAAGAGGTTCTTTTTCATAAATTTAGTCCTTTAGCCTAAAAAGGCATAAAGCAATATCTAGGAGAACCTTTGAGCCATGTTTTACTAAAGTATTCATTCTTTGTAAATATTTCATCCAGTTTGGAAAAGGGTTAAACTTATATTGGGAAGACTTCCTTTCATTTACTTTAACGAGCTCAAAAGAGACAAGTGTTTGACAATATTTTCATATTTTGGGATTCTAGAAAGAGCTTAAAGAGGACCCCTCTTGGAGGAATGAGTGGTATAGAGGGTAGAAACTAGTTTTGGTCATGATGGAACTTCTCAAAACATGTATAGGTTAAGAGTCAAGCTAATAAGACCACTCATTGCAGTGGTTCTTCAGGAAAGGGTAAAAAACAAAGTGAAAGCGAAGGATCATCCAAGTAGATGGTGATGATTGAATAAGAAAACCAAGGCTCATGTTGCAGAAACAAGCTAATAAAAAGTGGCAATCATGAGGGATAAAATATGGAATCCTTCCTGGGTAAAGCCAAAAATATGACAAAGAAGAAGATAAAAGGCTCGGACTCTAGGTCATGGCGGGTCAGAAGGAGGGATTCTAAAAAGATAATAAAAATTATTGCATGGATACCAAGACTAAGCTCATAATAGGTTTCATTTTACACAAGATTGAAATAGAGAAAAACTATGCTTGAGAGTGGTTTCATTTTTACACAAGCTTGAAACAGAGAAAAAACTATGCTTGAGATAAGTATATTTCCCCCAACATAAGGGTAGAGGCATGCCTCCTAGCTTCATTTTGTCTGCAAATCTTCCTATGGACTCAAATAGACTGTTGGTTACTGATAGAAATATTTTCACTACGAAGGAAGGAAGAGGATCATGCGATATGGACTAATGAAATGAAGGTGACACAGAAAAATAACTATGTTCATGGGTTGTTTCATGTTTATGCAAGCTTGAAACATAGCTTGACATAGTAAAAGCACTATGCTCATGGTGACCTGTTTTAGTTTTTAACGATATTGACATAGTAAAAGAACTATGCTCGTGGTAGTATTTACATTGATCATGCCCCCGAAGAGGCCATGGCTTCTAAGAAGGTTTGATCATATGGACAAACAATGCTATCATGGGAAGACATATCAAGGGATCCAAAAGGGCTAGAAGTCAAGTAAACAATGATATGCACTTCATTTTTGGTAGATGAAAGCATGGAACAAGTTGTAAAACAATTAACCTGTGGCGAGGGCGATACCATTTGCATATTAGGAACATTTAGGGAAGTTGTATGATTAGCAGTCAAATCGGTACCAACAAATGAAAGTTGGTCAATAGTCACAATTTTTCCATCATGTGGGAAATACATCACTCAAAAGAGGGTGGACACAACAACGTTGATCGCATAAAAATAATCTCTCCCAAGTAATAAATTGAAATCCAAGGGGCCTTGGAATACCATAACATCAATACAGATAGTTTTTTATTCCAAGGTAATAGGTAGCTAAGGAAGGATCCTTAAAGGTTCATTGGTTCTACTATTGAAAACCAACAAATTCTGAGCCACAGACACAAGTTGGGGAGAACCCAAATATTTCCAAGAAGTTGAGAATAGAATGCTAATAGAAGCACCCTCATCAATAATAGTGCAATATATATTCTTATCATAAGACTTGAAAATGACTTGGAAAGGCATGTGAGAAGTGAGATGAGGTTCTGTCAATTGATTCCAATCAAAGTTGATGACCTGATTACTTGGAGGGGGTTCTGTGAGAACAAGAGAAATTCCCCTTGTTCGGTAAGATCTAAAGTAAGAAGAAGAACTTTAGCAGTATGAACTTCACTCTCAAAAGGGAGAGTACGCTCGATGGAATATGGAACCAAGTTGACCACTTTCTCAACCAATGGTTGGTTGGAAAAGGACTCATAGGATTCACATTCAGAGAGAGTGGGATTTATTATAGATGGAGTCAAATCAATCACTTCATTAACTAATGGAGGATTGGGGGAAAGATTACAGTAACTAGTTGGAAGTTGTTGTTGAGAAAAAGTAAGGTTTTCCAACACTTTTTAAGCTTCATCCATATAAGGGAAAAGGTGAATTTGATTATTCCCTTCACATAATATACAAGGAAACCTAACCTTACCCTTTTTCTCGTGGACCTTATTATCACTAGTCGATGGTTTGTCACCTGCATGATCTCTAGAGGCTAACGACAAGGGCTGATGTGAGCTTGTGAACCACACTTCTAATACATGTGGAATACCAAGGAAATCTCTAAGAAGGTGGTCACCCTTAGAAATATTGCAAGGGAATTTAACTTTACAGAGCTTGTTGGAAGGTTTCTCGACATTAGCTGCATTCATAGCAATGGTTTCTTGGTTATCCCCTTTTTCTTGGTTACCCCTTGTTTATTGTGTTCTTCTTCTTCTTCCTTTTCTTCCTCTTCTTAGCCTCATGGTTACTAGCATCAAGACTTTCACCAGGTGAAGAAGAATAAAGGGAAGAAACAATGGGAAAATAAGGTAAAGGATCAACTTGAGGTTGGTGTTTTTCAGGTGGAGAGCTTGGTTGTGGAGCAATTTGGACATTCAAAACCAAGGAGGTTGAAAACAACCATACTAGTAAACTTATGGTAAATTTGGAAGGGACAATGTAATATTATAAGGAGCACCAATATTTCCAAAAGAAGGAAAAGGACTAGGATTCCCGTCAGAGGGGTTTCCTTGATTGATAGACTCAGGAACTATTGCCATGAGATTCAACCTAATGTCTACAAAGGAGTAAAAATCAAAGAAACAAGGGTCACTAGGTATAAATGGATTACCAAGTCATTGTGAACTACAATATATTGTTAAGTATGTGCAGGTAAACTCCCTGAATGTTGTGTTCAATGTATCACAATGACAAGGAAACCAAGTTGATTAACTAGGGTTGGCTTTCATCCTAATGGGGACTTCCAAAATATACCCAGAGGTATGTGGAAGTGCAGTCTAATAGTAGTGTTGTCTAATGTGTAACCGTACGATGGGGGTGTTCTGATATACTTGTTTTATGTGGAGTTTCATTATATATACCCAAAGGTACTTGGAAGGACATTATAATATACTCCGATGTACATGGAAAATCAACCATCCCCGGGATCTAACGCTAACAAGTAATGATAGCTCCTACGTTTAGAGATGCTGAAACACGCCTTCTAGCCTAGACCACTAAATGTGTCTTTAATGTTTCAAATGCTCCTTAGGTTCATTGATTACTTTTAATGTTGATCTTCATTAAATTTATAGTTTCAAGGATCGAAACGAATTCGCCTGAACTCCTAAAACTCAACTAGCATGAGAAAATGAACTCTTTGCATTCAATGAAGATCTAACTAAGGAAGGGAAGAATTTTCAAACAATTATGTAGTAAAGAATAAATTTCAAAAATATCCTCAAATTTACTATTCCAATTCAAAAATTCAAAGCCCTAATGCACACAAATTTTGTATTTTTATTTTTATTTTTGGAATGTTCATAATACAAAGAAAACTAAAACTATGACTAGATCACTGAAAAAGAGAAATTTGAAGAGATAACTAAAAAAGTACATAATGTCTCTTAATCAATAAATAGCCAATACAAATCATAACAAGCTCTAATTGACAAGAAAAAAGAAATTTCCTATCAAAGAGCAATCAAACTCAATTACACACAAACTATTGGCTTTAGAGAGACCTTGCACAGACCAAAGACTTAGGAAGACACTGCAAACAAAACATAATTTCAAAGCAAGGCAGGGAAAAATGCAAATTTTTTTCACTTACAGGATCATTGCAGGTAGTATATGGAAACCATTACGAGTCATCACACATATAGAATGGGACATGGGCATTGGGTCTCTTTATCTCAGAACAAAAGGTGCAATGGGGATAATTCGCTTAAAATAAGAAAGATATTAAGCAAGCTCAAAACTAAGTTTTCGTAAGTCAAAATACAGCCTGAACAAGACAAATTGAGTTGATTTTAGAGGTAATAAAAAACTATACAAAGAAAACCACTAAAGAACATCCCAAACCCCAGTGGATTTGCCAAGTAATCCTTGGATAAATTCCTTCTGCTAATAGAAGCAATCTCCCTAGACATAGTGGCTTAGTTTAAAAACAACCAAGAGAAAACTACAATGCTTTCCTTAGAGATGTTTGGAATATGTAAAGAAAACCTACTTGGAATCCAATGCAACATTCCTCCTTCTCCCAACTTGTTAGCTCCAACTCCAACTCCAATTTCCATAAGTGGAACCTACAAATCACCTAAAATAAGCAAGAGAACCAAAACATACAAATAGCATATACAAACAACTCTAAACAAGAAGTCAAGGATTCATGTTCTACATATGCATAAACAAGACATAAGTATAGCAGAAATAATGCACTTGTGTATTAATAGTGGCAAGAAAAGATTAGAACCTTTGTAGGCCTTGACCTTGTGAATCTCTCCCAGCTATGTTGTCCTTCCTTTGCCACAATAGTAAGCCTTCAATCACACCTCAAGCACATGTATGGATTATGTACCTCTAGGCACAAATGAGCAACATAAGGGCATAATTCATACTCTCCAAAATCCAACCCAGACTCTATGGGAGGTAGTGAATTTATAGGGTAAATGAGGTGGCTTTGGATTTACCATTCTAGGGCTTAGATCCACATTAGAGGGAGTTAATTTCCAAGAGATGAGAGATAATACCTCAATAGTAGGTGTAGGTTTTAACCCCATACAGAAATTACCTGCATACGAATTCTAAAAACACAGAAAATAAACAATGTGAGAGCATAATACATAAAACACATATACACAGAGATTTTCCCCTGGGTCCCAAAACTGGGACTACCAGCTTGATTTTTCATTATGTTCCTTCAATGTTACAATACATATTTATACATGCTGAAGCATCCAATACCATGGACCAAAAACCATCGCATCCAAAACCATGTGTGAAAAACATGCACAAAACCATAGGTAGGTCCGCCCAACCTAATATAGGGTCCAAAAAACAAAATTTTCTGGGGCGCTACCCCTGACCCCATAGAGGGGGTTTACCTGCACCCCTCAAACCCCTGTGAGCCCCCTGCTATGCAATCGATGCAACGAAGGGGGGGCTTCCGCCCCCCCTCTAACCCCCCGGTTAACTACGTGGGCTAGTCATGGAAAGAATATAACACAACCCAATAGTAGGAGTATCAGATCTGATCCAATGGTAAATAGTTAAAACCATTTCCGAAGATTCTAGAGAGAGAAACTTTGAAATTAATTTTTATTTTTCCTCATTTTGAGGTGTTCATCGTACTTTTATGAAAGCAATGTGCACTGGCCAGTGCAGTTTCCATGTGTGCGACCTACATTAGTGTAGTTTGTCTTAAGCGTAAGTGTGATGATCCACAAAATTAAGGTTCTAAGCCAATGTAAGCCAAGATTCTTCTAACTTTTGGAAAGAGAATAATTTTGGCTTTGTAGGGGATGCTTCCAAGGTGTAAATAGATGATGATAGATTTGGGTTTAAGGCCATTTGTTTTAATGTGACAAAATGACCTGTAACACACACCCTTTTTCTTCTGTGACGGCATTCTAATATTTCTTCTTTGTCTGTAAATGGTTCGCTATTTAATTATTTTGTTGTTACAAACTTTGGACTCATAATTTGCTACACTTATCACATGCTTGATGCAACAACTTTAACGGATACAATTCTCCAGATCTTTTTTGATACAATTTTGCAGATTTGCAAGCCACCTTTGTAGCTTCATACAAATTTGCTGATACAAATCAAGGACATCTTTATTTTTTCACCATCACGAGGTTAGATATTTTTTCTTGCATACTCATGAGGTCACCTATAAATTTGTGTTGATACACCATATTCCACTGACATATCAGTTTCTATCTCACTGCATCACTTTAATGGAAGACTTCACCAATAAACATATGCCACGAATGAAACATTACACAACATTGATCAAGTAATTACACTTGCATGGTCTCCACCTCAACATAATGGTAAGACGATGATGATGAGCGCTAGTATTGGAGCAATTATGCTACAACTCCTGGGCTACCAGCTTTACTTATCAACCTGGGGTTTATACAAACTTGGAGGTGACAGTGCTATATGCACAAGTAAAAGTGAAGGTCCTACCTGTTGTCATTGTTCATCCAGCGAGAGACCCCAGGGGTTCCAAGTAGACTTCTATAGAGTCAGAAGAATCTTGATTCTTTGATGGAAGAAGAGAAATTTTTTTCTAAGAGAGCTACTCTACTGCAGTAATGAAGAAAACAACATGTAATGCTAAATCACACCTTATCCTAATTAACCATTTAAATAGCTATGCTAAGAATAATTTCTAAATCAACACTAACCTAATGTTGCTATCTAAGTTACATAATTAAAGAGCATCAAACCATACTAATGTGTGAGCAAGAAAACTAAACTAAATCTATTTTCACTTTTTTGGTGGATGTGACAGGTGGATGGAAGGTGGTTGAGGATGTCTAGAAGGTATATGGAGTGTTGGGATGGTGTGGGAGGGTCCTAGAAGGCTTTTTGTGACTTCCTAGAGGTTACCCATCAATTTAGCCTCAAAACAGGCCATTTCAGGAAAGCCTACAGGATGTACTAGAAACCTACAGGATGATCCTGTAGGAATTACAGGAAACCTATAGTATGCATCCGAGAGCTAATTTTGAGGTGTTGGAGGTGTTGGGAAGTGTGGAAAAGGTGTTTGATGAGTGGGATAGGGTGTTAGAAGATCTGGGAAAAATCATGAGTCAATATCCAAGAGAAGAGATGGCTAGATTCATTCAATGTGTCTAGGGGAATTTCAATAATAATAATAAAAAGGACAAAAAAAACTAGTGAGGGTAATGGTGGAACAAAAGATGGTTGAGGTGGATGAGGTGGAAGATGGATGCTGGTGATGAAGTATAGACCTCCTCTTGAAGTACCTACAATGCTTAAAACGTGTGTGTCTTCCAAGAACTATGCAACAAGATACATTCTGATAAACTAGAAAAGCATGAATCAATTGCCCATATTATGCATGAAGAAAGTGTTGAAGGAAATGAGAACATGAGTGAGATATTATTGCAGAAATAGAATAATGGAAAAATATGGCCATGAAATGAACCAATTACTGAATCAAGATAACAAACTCCAAAGCTCATGCAAGAACTAGAAATTTGTGTTTCTGGGGTTGCTGAAGGGTCTCTTCCTCAAGTCATGGTCCCAGAGGGAGGAGGTGAGGCCGAGACACCTGCAGACAACCTTACGGTGATCTTTTTCTCCTTGCTAACCTGCTAATTGAAAGAAGGCACAAATGGAAGCAAACTAAAATACAACCAATATATTCTACACTGTTGTAATGGAAATGCAACTACTTAAGCAAATGAACAATTAAACCATGAATCTATGCTAGCATACATGTACAATAAAGAGTAGCCTTGGATGCTAGGGTTGGGCCCTAACCCAAGAGCTTTAGCCCTCTGAGTTAACTCAGTGTTGGATCAAAAAAAACTCATTCTTATTATCAAAGCAATGGATTACATCAAAAATTGTCACAAGTCTTGCAGCTCGAAAATAGAGTAGAGTTTTACAATAAAAAATCCAAATCCTACTGAGGTCCTAGACCTCTCTACTTATACATCTGAAGTCTCCAACGACTTCCTTAAAATTAGGGAGGCTCGGCTCCCAAACTCGAGATAAACTTGTGCTTTTTCTTTCACTTGCTTAGCTGCCTTCTAGTCCTCATGATTTGGTTGTTTGCACTCCAAGCTGATGGAGGAATATTCGAATGGAGGAGTAGTAAATGAGGAGGATTTACCTCCTATAATTCCTCTCCCTTGTCCCATTTGATTTTTGACCAAGGTCTTTGCCAAAAGTCCTTGCTTTTATCATTTAATCCTGCATTAAATGCACATTAGACCACAAAGCAAAATATCCAACTCTAACTCATCTCATAAACAGAATATAATCGAAAGTATGCAATAAGTTATGAGAATAGTTGGTTTGACTAAGCTAGGAGGTGAATTAAGGCCCATATAATTACCCAATGATGAGGCTCATCAGATGACATGTATGCTTTTTGTAATTTACTTGCATTTGTGAATTTAAGGATGACATGACCCCTGTCACACATGCCAAGGATAACTATTATCATTAAGTTTGGCGGGGTGGTGGGGCGGGGGGGGCGGCGGGGGAGAGGTAGTGGATTGCATCTGTCATATGATGCACCAAACAACTATCCTAATTTTGTAATTACCTATTGTACGATATACAATATCTCTATCCCAATTTAGTAATTACTGATTAGACCTTGTATTAATAAAAAAGAGTCGTCGTTTGTTATGCTCTTGACTTGTGAGAAATTCCAGAATACCATAAATGCGAAGAAATATAGCCCAGAACATAGAATAAAATGAGAAAAACAAGTTTTTTATTATTCAAAAATATATTCAATGTTCACTTGCCTCTTCGAGGGGGAAACCTCCAGCAAAGTAGAGCTCGATCACAATAATACTCGATGATCTTTCCTTTACTAACTAAGACTATTTATAGATAAATGACATCCAAAACCCTAACTACTAGTGGTCCCTTGCATTACACGGGTTAACCACTTTATTTATTAACTATGGCTCCTTTACAACTAAATGTGATCCCTTTTCTCTAATGCGGGTCAACCACTTACAATTATTAATGCGGTCTTTATTTACTCTCTAACTAACTATGACTATGACTTGGCCCATTGGGCTTATTACATAAATAAATGGGTTAGAGTTGGACCCTAACATGCCCTCCCCCATCAAAAGCAGCCTTGTCTTCAAGGTTGAAGCTGTGGAAACTGCTGAAGAATAGTGGTTGGTTCCTAAGTCGCATCTTCTGGAGAGGTGTCTTTCCACTTGATGAGTACTTCCTTGATCGTGCGGCCATGGATATGTCTTTCATGGGTATCGAGGGCATGTTCTAGTTGGAGCTAGAGTGAGCCTTCTTCATTCAATTCGAGTAGACTAGTTTGAATTATACAATTGTCCCCACCACTTTCTTGAGGCATGATACATGGAAGACTAGATGGATTTTTGAAGTTGGTGGCAAGGCCAATTTGTAGGCTACTGCTCCAATGCACTGAAGTATCTGATAAGGTCCATAGAATTTTGGTGCTAGTTTCTGGCAGCCCTCTTCTTTGAGAAATGTTTGCTTATATGGTTGCAGTCGCAGGAATACCTTATCTCCTTCTTGAAATGTGCACTTAGAACGATGTTGGTCTACCTGTTGCTTCATTCTATTATGAGTTTGATGTAGATTATATTTGAGATGGGTTGTCATGGCGGCACAGTTCTGTAGGATTTGATCAACTTCCTACACCTTAGAACATCCAGGGATATAAGAAATAGGTGAAGGTGGGAGTTGGCCATACACTGCCTCGTATGGAGTCATCTTGGTGGCTTCATGATAGTTAGTATTATACCACCATTTAGCTAAAGGTAGCCACTATACCCATTGATGCTACTTTTCTGAAGTGAAGCACCTTATATATGTCACCAAACATTTGTTGACTACTTTTGTTTGACCGTCGGTTTGGGGATGATAAGCAGTACTTAGTTGGAGTTGTGTGCCTTGTAGCTTGAAAAGTTCTTGCCAAAATTTGTTGGTGAAAGTGGGGTTGCAATCAAGAATAATGGAAGTCGGCATGCCATGCAGTTTGAAGATCTGGTCCATGAGAGCTTGAGCAACCATAGTGGGGGTAAATGGGTGGGGTAAAGCACAAAAATGAACATATCTAGAAAGTCTGTCCACAACCACCATGATGACAGATTTGTTGCCCAACTTTGGGAGACTAGTGATGAAATACATGTAAACATCCGTCCAAACAAAGGCAGGGAGTGGCAATGGTTGTAAGGTTCCCAGTAACTTGATTGTTTCTCCTTTTTTGTGTTGACACACATCACATTCAGCTACAAAAGTAAGAATGTCATTTTTCATGCCAATCCAAAAGAAAGAATGACGAGTGTGAGCATAAGTCTTCTGAAATCCTAAATGCCCTGAATTTGGAGATGAGTGAAACTCTTCCAAAATGTGGGCTTTGAGGGTGGATGTCGGTGATATAACTACTCGATCCTTGTAGCAAATAATATCATCCTTCCAAGAGTAGTCAAGTGAGGACTTAGGATCTTCTTTGAAGTTATTAATAAGTTGGGAGAGAGAGGGGTGTGAGAACAATTCCTTGCGGACCTCTTCAATGTAATCTCGTACGGGAAGAGAGATTGATAGCAGTGTGCTTTTATCCTCAAATTGACATGATAAAGCATCAGTTACTACATTGTCACATCCTTTCTTATAAATTATCTCATAATCATATCCCAGCATTTTGGCCAGCCATTTATTTTGTTGTGGCGATGATATACGTTGCTCCGAAAAATGTTTTAGAATTTGATGGTCCGTGTGGATTTGGAAACATCACCCCAACAAGTATGGTTGCTAGGTGTGCCATCATTTCTTTCTCATAGATAGATTGACCTAGATGTTTTCCACTCAGTTGTTGGCTGGTGAAGGCCAATGGTCAACCTCCCTACATTAATACAGCACCAATACCAGTACTGGAAGCATCACATTCAATCACAAAAGATTTGGTGAATTATGGTAGGGCCAATATGGGAGTGGAGCACATGGCCTGTTTGAGAGCCACGAACGCCTACTAAGCTGCATCAGTCCAGAGAAATGAATTTTTCTTAATAATATTAGTGATGGGTCTAGCAATGAGACCATAATTGAGGAAAAACTTGTGATAGTAGCCACTAAGACCCAAGAATCCCCTCAAAATCTTCAAGTTTTTTGTTTGGGGCCAATCTTGCATTGCCTGTATCTTTTTTGGATCAACCCTCACTCCTTCACGACCCACAAGGTGTCCCAAATACTCGACTTCTTCCATGCCAAAAGAGAACTTAAACAATTTGACAAATAATCTATGATTCCAGAGCAGTTGCAAGATAAGGCCTACATGTTGAAGATGTTTGTCCCAGTTTAGGCTATAGATGAGAATGTCATCAAAGAAGACGAGGACAAATTTTCAGAGATATTGTTTCAGCAGGTGGTTCATGAGGCTTTGAAATGTAGATGGAGCATTACAAATTCCAAATGGCATGACTAAGAATTCATAATGGGCTTCATGAGTTCAGAAGGCAGTCTTTGGAATGTATAATTCATTCATGTGTATTTGGTGATAGCTAGAGAGAAGATATAGCTTGGTAAAGAATTGAGCACCATGTAGTTCATCAAGAATATCATCAATAACCAGAATAGAAAATTTCTCTTTGACAATGAGCTTATTGAGGGCCCGAAAGTTTGGACACATGAACCATTCACCATCTTTCTTTAGCGTCATGACCATTGGTGATGAATAAGGACTGATGTTGGGACAAATAACACCAGCTTTGAGCAGTTCCTTGATGATTTTTTCAATTTCATTATTTTGGGTGAAATGATATCGGTATGGTCGCACATTAGGCGGTTGGGCCCCCAGCACGAAAGGGATGCTATGATCGTGTTCACCCCTAGAGGGTGGAATCTCTTTAGTTTTTTCAAATACCTGCTGGTGGCAGTCTAAGACCTGTTGCATCTCAGGATGAATATGAGTAGTGGATTCAATGGCCTATATGGCATTAAATTGGGCGATGAGTCCGTGATGGCCCTTTCTCAAAATATTTTCCATTCAATGCAAGCCGATGACAGTAGGAGCACCTGCCTAGAGTCCATGTAATGTATGAATGTGGTCATTCTGCTTAAAGCTCATAACTCCTGGAAATCCATTGTGATTGGGCCTAGTGTGTGAAGCCATTCAGAACCCAAGACAATGTCACAACCACCCATTTCAATAGAAAACATGTGGGTCTTTAGGTGGTATTCTCCCATCTGAAGTTTAATATTTTCACAGTGGCCTTCACATTTGATGGTCCCCCATTCAATGATAAGGAATTTGAAATTAGAGACTGCCCGCACAAAACATTGAACAAATTTGATGACTCGCTTATGGATAAAGTTATGAGTGTTGTCACTATCAATCAATACCACTATTGGTCGATGTTTAATAAAGCCTCGGATTTTGATATTTTGAGGCAAAGAAATGCCCGCCAAAGCATGTAGTGAGATAACTAGTTCATCTGCTGCTGTGAGATGATTATTAGGCTAGGTTTTCTCAACTTTGTCCTTAGGCCCCCTAAGGGGTGGGGCTTCCTCAAATGAGTTGTTATCAGTAGCATCAATTTGAAATAATTTTGGTTCCTTGTATTTATGCCCCAGGGAGTATTTGTCATCACAGTAGTAGCACAATCCTTGTTTTCTTCTTTCAGCCATTTCTGCTGGAGACACCTTTTGAACCTTAAGTGTTTGGGTAGGGCCCTAAGCTTGGGTGGGACATACCTTGGCTGCGTAATTTGGACGAGTGGACTAGGAAGCTAAGGCGAGTTCCACTACGAGCCCCCAAGGAGGAAAAAAGTGAAGTTGAAGAACATGAGGAAAGTGTTGAAACAACACCAAAAATAAGGGTAGTTATACCTCCTAGGCCTCATCATAGGGGTCTTTGAATTAGATGTTATGTCAAAAAGGCTTATACTAAAGGACCAGGGGGTGTATCTAGTGGACAGTTCGAAAGTGCTAGGTATGGATGCCCCATTGAAGAGGAGGCACCTGAAACAGAGGTACCTAAGAAAAAGACACATGAAGAAGTACCTGAGTAAGAAATGTGTCTTCAAATGAGGGTAAGGAGTAGGTCGTTGAAGAAGGCATTGAGGGGTAAAAAATCTAAGAAGAGAGTGTGAGTAATTGTTACACCATTAACTGCATCAATGCCTAAAGTCCATGATGTTATAACAAAATCAAAGGAAATAGAGGAAGGGTCGAGTGAAGGAAAGAAAGAAGAACTTGCATTGGAACAAGAGAGAATTCCTTCATTGGGTAAGCCTGAAACTAATCCTCTCACTCTGTAAATTAATGAAATAAAAAAGGAAAATGAAAATCTAAGGAAACAACTTGCCACACTCGAAGAAGAGTTTCAATTTAAGAAACAAATAGGGTTGGAAACCCTAGAACAAAAAGTAGAAATGGTGTCACACGTTGACACAACTGAAAAAATATGCATCGATTATAGACAAATACGTAAGGAGGAAAATTGTGAGGAACCAACCATTGTTTTGGTTGGGATTTAAGTGGAAAAACGGGATGTGGAGTTCCACACTGCTATTCCACAAGAACTTGCTGATGATGATGTTGTTACACAACAACCAATAGCTAAAGCAGAACAGGATGGAGAAATTTAGTTTTCTATTACACAAGAACATGTTAACAATGTTACTCAAAATGAAGCATACTGAAATAAACCAAACTACTTCCCCACAAGAACCTATCAAAAATGTTATTGCTCCACATGAACCAATAGTTGAGACAACGCAACAAAAGGGAAAGGGAAATGAAGAAATGTTACACAAAGATGTTGGGTCTGCTACTGTAACAACAACGGATACAACTCAATTAGAATTTTAAGAGACTTTGAAATCAATATTTTGACTTGAGGAGTTAGATAAATGGAAGAGGATGGAAATCTCATTGAAAATTGAAGTTATCTCTCACATTAAGCATAAGGAGAATGTCTACAACCTTAAGAGGACTTGGGCTGAAAATTTGTTGGTTCAAGACTTAGTAAAGATTAAGGAAGCAAGCAATACTTTAGGTAGGAGAATTGTAGGAAGAAGTAAAGTTGTTACAACAAGAAAAGGGAATTATATATGATCTTGCAGAGAATGCGTTGAGTTGAAATACTCTTTCCCCTTCCTACTCCCTATATTTGAAATAAAAACTCTTCGTCTTCCAATTAACAACAATTAAAGAGCAATGACCATATGTAGTGAGGGAAGTTCAAGCCTTCCTGGACAGTTTCTAGAAGGCCAAATTTTCATAGCAACATCTACTGTGTCAGTTGTATCTACATGATTTTGCTTGTTTTGGAGCAAGAAATTTTAATATTACACCTTATGTTGGAGATGTTCAACTAAGGGCCTTCGTTTCATTTATATAAAACCAAGCCAGCTAGAAGTTTTCCTGCGATACTATAGCAACAAATGAGGGATATGTGAAACTATTTATCCAAAATGAGCTAGGCATAGAAATTTAATAGAAATTGCAACTGCTCAATATTTCAAACTAAAAAACAAGAGACATAATTGTTCTCTATTGATCTGCAAAATGGAAATCACAATTTAGAACAACATGCAACAAGAAAACCCACAGGTACACAGTGATTTCTAAGTGAACCCAACTGGGAAAAACCCCTCAAGCCCCTTTGCATTAATCAGTTGAATAGAGAAACTATTACAATTGCTTTCTCCAACTTTGAGAACAACCCGCAAAACAATAATTGTTCTCTGTTGACTGAGAAACTTGGTGATCTCCAGTATTGTAGCAATAATGCTACAACTCCTGGGGCTTCCTGTCTCTTAATTTTATCAACCCGGTAGTTCGTACAAACTTGGAAGCGACGGTGCTGTATGCACAAGTACTAGCTCTTGTCGCAGCTGTCACTTGGTCAGCTGGCACAAGTCCGCTAGGGCTCAAGCCAACTTCTATAGGCTCTCAGAAGAAGCTTGTTAAATGATGGACGAAAGCTAGCTCAAAGAAGACTAATCTACTTGGCAAAAATGAACTGAAAGCAAATCAAAACATGGAAACCCTAGGAAACCCTAATTTAACTAGTCTAACCTCTATGATGCAAAGAATGTGAAGGAAACTTCTACCAATGATGCCATTACTTTTAATAAGTGAAAATGCATGAATCTAATCTACTTGCATCTTAAAAGACATGTTTTTATATTTTTTTCTTTAAGTGGATGGAGTGATTGTGATTTTGTGCTTATTAGGGTTTGGTTGCGCAGATGTGATGCGGAAGGAAGGAAAGCTTGGGAAAGGTTGGGGAGGCTAGGATAGGTCCCCAGAGATCCTTGGCATCAGTCCACAGAGGTTCCTCACGTTCAGAAGCTCAGCAACCGAGTGAGTGGCCTCCTACAGGATGTCTGCAGGGGATTCTACAGGAAACTCAGGAATTTCTACAGGAAGGTCTGCAATTCTTCTACAGGATGTTCTGAAATGGGATGTTTGAGGATGGATGGTTGATGGAAGATGCATGGATGGTTATGGAGGTAGGATGGGGGTCTGAAGTGACCCAGGAACTGATGGATGGAGTGGTGAGGTGACGTGGAAAGCTGACTTGGCTTGAAGGTGGTTGAGACAACAATGGGGAAGAAGGTAAGGTTACTTGGCAAAAGAGAAGATGGGAGATGAGGGAACAGACTTGGTGATGGAGGAGCTGATCTGAACAAGGCTCAAATGAACGAGGAGGTGATGAAGATGCCCTGCATAGTGGTTATTTGATCAAACCAACTACATCTTGCATGCAATCGAAATATCATGTGATCTATCTAACAAGTTAATGAAATCGGTGGACAGAAACCTTATTCATGAAAAGAATCACGTACAACCTGTGAACAAAACATTATCAAAGAGATATAAATGCATGAATAACTCCTACCAATCTATCTTAAACATAAGAAACTACTTTAACCATCAAAAGCAACCTAAGTAACACAACATGAATTAAATCTAAAGAGCAGATTTTTTTCTCAAGAATGCAGCAAACACACATAAAGAGAAACAAGGGAGGTACTGGGAACTTGAGATGGGCCCAACCCCAAGAGCTACAGCCTCCCATGAAAGATTTAGAGCCGATGCAAAGCTGGATCCATCTTTATTAATCAAGAAATGAAAAGTACATCAAAACTGTCCACAAGGAGAACTTGAACATGAGCTGAAAGCAAAGCTAATCTATTGCATAAAAAATCGAACTACAAACTAGCTAACTAATGGCTAAAACAAAATGACTAACTAGCTACAAAATGACTACCCACTAGCTAACCAAAATGAGGCCCTAAGCCTTCTTATTTATACAATTTGAGGACCCAACAGTCCTCCTAAAAGTTAGGGACTTGGCTGCCCAAGACTTGTAGTTAACAGCAGTCCTACTTGACTTGCTTGGCTGCCCTTGTGCTGATTGATTCGGTGGCCCTTGAACTCTGAGCTGATGGTGGAGAATTCGAGGTAAGGGCCCATAAATGAGGGGGACACCTTCCTACAAATCCTCTAGCTTGTTCTCCCACGAATTTGGCTGCCAAGTGCTCATTAAGACCTTCAATTTTGTCTCCAAGTTGACCAACAAGGCTACACAAAGCACCCATTAGACTTGTTGGCATAATGACTAACCAAATTCACTCTATTAACATAAAAATAATAAAAAACATGCAATAAACAAATGAGAATGGTGGACTAAGCCAAATTAGGAGGTTGAATGAGCCCAAATAATTGTACATTTTTGGGGCTCATCATCACCGCCCTACTGAAAGTGTTGCTCATCCTCTGAGCAACCAATTCTCTCTCCTTGTCTTTGATGGCCCTGGTGGCTTCCTTGGCTAGCATCTCGGCCGATTTCTCCTTTGGCTTCCCTCTTTTCAAACTTTCCTGTAGAAACTGTTCGCTGGCTTCCTGTAGAAACAGTCCTGTAGCTGAGTTTTGGCTTCCTGTAGAAACAAACAGCACCACTATATCCTGCCAGATGGGTTATGTCAGCCTTCATCTTCTCCTCCTTTCTGCTCTTCTTCCATACTGTCTGCTGCTTTTCTTAGTGAATCCTCAGCCTTGTTATGAGTGCACAAGTTTATGCAATCATATGGAAGAAATGGTGCCCTCTTTTCTGTCAAAGACAATTTACCAGCATTTTGTGTGAAAGTAAATATACCATCAAACTATCACCTCTCAGCTCCAAAGTAAGACCTTCACAGAAATCACCAAAGATGAACATCTTGCCAACAATTCCTCAAATGCTAAGTTGGACCAGTTAGCAGAATGAAGCCATCACCAAATCACCCCACTTTTCAAAGGCTTTGGTAAGCAGGTTATTGTGCTTAAGCATATTAGTAAATGGAATAAGTAGCAATATACGAACACACCCAAGTCCCAAGTTGAAAACACCTTCCTCTTTTATAAATTTCACAAACATCAGTGAAATAAGGAGACACAAGACAATCAATCAGAACCAAGCCAAAATAGTGTTTTCAGGACTTCCTGTAGAAAGTCTTGTAGCTGATTTCTGGCTTCCTGTAGAAGCCGTTTTTTACACTTCCTGATTTGGCTTGCATGGCTGGGGGTGTCTTCTTCTTTAATTTTGCTGTGGTTGCCTTGGTTTTGTCTTCACTTGGTTGGCCTTTTTCAGTCTTCTCTGCTCGTGCTTGCAACCGCTTCTCCTTTGGCGTTTGTGTTTTTACTTCACCCATAGCTTTGGCCTCAGCACCTTATCGTTTTTCTTGCTTTTCCTCTAGCTTTTCCTGTTGCTTTACCTGTGGCTTTTCCTGTGGTGGTCTGTCTTGGGTTTCCTTACCCCTGGCTCTCTCTTCTGCCTCAATGTGCTCCCTTTCCTCACTGCTGGATGAAGTGAGTTCCTCGGCCAGAATTTGGATATAATGCCCTATTTTGTCTTGTGCTCTGATCAGAAGGAGAATTCTGATATGGCTTTCCTCCTTGACTCTCAGGACAAGATTTCTCCGTTGGTTGTATCTCCCCTCTCACCAATTCCTTGGTTATAATATTGTTGCTGCCCCAAAATTTGACTGTCAAAATGAAATTAGGCTCTCACAGACAGAGTGCAGAGCTAATTTTCATACTAACCATATAGCAGTCACAAAAGAAAAACATGTATATGTGCACAGGTGAGCCTTACAGCGGTTTCAATTTTTCTACATGAGAGATTTTAATTCAAGACCCTGGAGAAAATCTCACATGCAGACCATGAAGACAATTCCAAGCAGCGATAATAAAAACAACTTTTGAATTCGTAGACAGACTCCCATTCACATTTTCCTTACCCCCTCAACACATCGAATTCACCACCTTTTGAATTATTTGCATGGGAAAGTTATGTTCAGGCCTATCTCACTGAGAATTTCCACCTTTACCAAGAACACTTGAACCAGGCCTATGTGATTTCAACTCTGTCAGATGTTGGTTAGACATATTTCCATTACCCTTAGAAACTCCATTCTTTTTATCGTTAGTCACATTAGATTGGCCTGTAGTTGAATCACGTACTTCAGACTGATGTTTGTGGTCATCATATGCTTCACCATCTGTCTCAGTACTGTCTTGAACAATTGCTTTCTCTTCTGCTTGTTTTCTTTTTGCAGGGCAGTTTTCTGCTTTTCCTGTAGAAACGCCTGTAGGGTGTCTCTGCATCTTTGAATGATCTTTGCATGCGGGAGAATTGTTAACAAGCCCAAAACTTGATGAAGGACGAGAGTTTAACATTTGCAAGTGTAAATGAACAACAGTTAGCAAGTGTACCTGAACAACAATTACGTGAGTCTTCAGCTGAGCGTTCCTTTATTCGCTGCGTGATTTGTGGTGAGGTGGCAGAGACTTGTGCTTAGCCCATGCAAACTGTTCGTCCCCTGCAGTTCCATCTGCCTGTAATCCCTTACCATTTGTTTCACTGGAGTTTAACCTATCCATAACTGGCTGTGTTTTTTTCAGTTTCATGTGAATGACCATGCTGCGTGACTGCCGGCTAAGTTCTTAGGGACGACAATCAGCTGAACCTTACTAATTCGTGGCTTAATCCCACCATTCCATTAATTCATGCAGTTTTCGAATTAAATTTATGCAATAGAGGAATGAGTTTGTCACATACCTCGAAGTTGAATGGTTGTCGTGAGCTTTTTGCTGCTGCCTGCTCTGATTTTGCTGCTGCATGCTTAGTTTTCCTGATTGCATATGGCTTGGCTGTTAATCCTTGATTGTTTTTTTCATGTGCAGGTGTCCTCTGGCCGGATCTGAGTGCATGCAATCATTTCCACGTTCAACTCTGCCCATTCAAGCTGCTGCTGCTGCATGGTCATAAAACCAGACTTCTTTTTGCCATTTCTCCCAAACGGTAGATCGGTTTGATCTGAAACTTGGTGAGCATGTTACTACCATCATTATGCATCTCCCATATCAAATTCGTGATCAATGGATGCACGGATTTCGAGAAAAATGGAAAATGGCTGAAGATTTCAGAGGTCGATTTCTCGGAAACCGTGCATCGGAATCGGCTGAAACTACTTGGGTAGGCTACTATCGCCCACGTGCATCTCCCCATGAAACAGGTTTTGAAACGGATGCACGGTTAGGGAGAAAATGCAAAAATGGCTGATGGTGATGGAGGCTGATTTCTTGGAAACCGTGCACCGGAATTGCATGAAACTTCTCAGGCATGTTGTCATCAACCTTGTACAATTCCCCATAAAACGGTTTGTCAAATGGATGCATGGTTTTCAAGTTATGGCAAAAACAAATTCTGCTCTATGTGTTTTTGCTTCAAGGCACTTTGCATTTTGGTTGCATGGTATGACAAAATGAATTTTGGCTGTGATGCAGGTGTGGAGATGATGGAGGATGAGTTGGAAGACTGCATGAGGACTTCTGAACCCTTGAGGAAGCTAGCATGTTCGCCAAACCACTTTTTGAAATGCATGCCTAGTTTCCCACAATTTCTACAGGAAGTTCCTGTAGAAGCACAATGAGAAGCAAATGAGGTGGACAAATGATGGAGAAAGGCAAGGGATGGACACACAAGTGCTTGCAGGCCTAACCAATAGACTCCCACTATCAGATTCACTTTTGAAATTGGATTTGGCTCGTCCAAAGGTTCTACAGGATGTTTCCTGTAGAAATACAGAGCTTCCTGTAGAAGACACAGTTTTGAGGAAAGAAGCATAATGACATGAAAAAAATGATGGAAAAGGGGTGAGGAATGGAAACATGGATGTGGGTAGGCCTCATGGACATATTCCAAGCCTTCAGGTCCTCCTCGGAGATCAATTTGGCTTTTTTGTAAGCTTCCTGTAGAAGATACGAAACTTCCTGTAGAAGGCACAAAAACTCCTTTGTCTTTGATTTGAGTGCTCCTCCTGTCATGAAACGTCCCTCTTGCAACCTGCAATGTCATTGCTGCAACATGAAATTATTCAATGGAGATTAGCTTCATTTTTCTTTTTTTTTTCTCTTTTTTTTTTTGAAAAACAACTAGGGCGCCTCATGGAGGTTTTCACCCTAATTGCCTGCCTTGGGCGCCTCCAAGGGAGGTTTTCACCCAAAGATCTTTTTCTCTTTCTCTTTTTTTCCAACCCATTGACTGCCTCATGGAGGTTTTCAATCAATGAGCCAATCTAAGGCGCCTCCGAGGAGGTTTTCACCTTAGATTTCTATTTTTCCTCTTTTTTCATTTTTTTTTCTTTTTTCTTTTTTCTTTTTTTTTTCTTTTTTTTTCTACCCTACCCTACTTGAAAAAAAAAACAAAATCATTTTCAAGTATAAGAATACTTCCAATGGAGCCATGTGCACATCGAGATTAGAGACAAAATGATGTGAAGGCTCGCAATGCATGCTTTGATAGGTATCCAGATCTCAGAGACAAAGTGATCTGTCTTTGAAAGGATCAAACGAAGTTGAGGAAGAAAGTACTGCTGCAACTTAGTGACCTTCTGAAACCATATCTCAATATAGCTTTGATATCCTTGGTTCTTTTGCTAATCTGGATCATTCTTGATGTCACCTTCTATCATGACCTTCTGATCTTCCTCTTTTTGTTGATCTTCCTCTTGAATACATGGAAGATTTGATGGTAACCATGAGGGAACTTTCTCCATCTCTGATTCTGATCTCTTCTCTTCATCACGTGCAGCCCATGGTTCTTTGATCTTTTCTTTTGGATCTTCTTTTGCCTTTGGTCCTTCAATACTTTCAAGATGATCTCTTTTTTGCAACACTCTTCCTGAGCTTCGGTGAACATCATTGAGCTCAAAAGGAGTCATTTGCACATGTTGTGCCTCAGATTTGCAATGGGGTTGAGCTGCTCCATTGTATGGCTTTGGAAATGGTACGGGTAGTTGAGTGGAGGTGTGAAATTGAGATGGATGGCATTGTGGTTGGGTAGGCATTTGAGGTTGCCTTGGTGGAGGAGGAGGCGATGGTTGTGGATGAGCAGGTGGTGGAGGAAAATAAGCGGGAGGAGTGTTGTACTGGGGCCTCCACTCCTGATAAGGTGCATTCCACTGAGGCTGTGGCTGAGCATAAGAGTGAAACGAATGAGAAAGTGGTTGGGTATAATATGAATCAGTGAAGGAACAAGGAGGAGGTGTGAACCAGGAAGGATGAGCAGGGGGACCCCAAGAAGGCATGAAAGTGGCTTGGTAGGGGTCATAATAGGTCTCAGGTGTACCTTGCAGTTCCTGCTGATAAGATCTAGGTTCATGCGGCCAACTTTGGTTCATATAATAGAGTGATTCAGTGGCTCCCTTGGCTCTTTGATATGCAGCTTTGAATCTGGGTAAGGAAGGGCACTGATTTGTAGGATGGTATTCTTCACAGATGAAACACACTTCTAGGGAGTGCATTGGACATTCGTTCCTAGGATGCTTTCTAGTGCACCTAGGGCAAAAAATGGCCAAAGACCTCTTGGCTTTTTCTTGCTTCTTTTGGATCCACAAGGTATCTAGTTGCATGGCAAGAAACTGCCTCATATCACTCTTGAAATCTTTGATCTGATTTTCAAATTCATCTTTGGACAAGATGTTGCTCCCAACATCTCTGTTTGTAGCCATTTGCTCCAGAGGAATGTTTTCTTCTTCTTCTCCCCTAGTGTTGTAGGGAAAAGTATCCGACTCGGATGACCCTATCCCACTCTAAGGGTGACAGTTCCTTAGAAACAACTGTAAAACAAACTACTTAAGGTTTACTTCTTTATGAAAGCAAAAGAGAATGGAGAAATGCACTAACCGTTGCCTTGCGCTTAATGTCGAATCCAAACTCTTCTCTTTGGCCGCTTACTCCTAGCTCCTTGTCCTTTTGCTTTCCCAGCTACAATGAGATCCTGCACAATAACAAAGAAGGAAACTACAAGAGGCATGCAATCATAACTGGTTCATGGATTAGTGTAAACCAAACATGCAATCATCACAATATATTATTGAAACAAGAGCACATAGAAGAACCTCAATAGCTTTTATTAATGAAGAAATAAAGGTTCTGAGAGTATTACAACCATTGAAGGCTCCAACCCAGCAACACCTCCCAGCAGAAAGAATTGCTCTTCTTCACCTCTCTCAAACAATCACCCAATAACTCAATAGTGAAACCAACAGCATATCATTACTTTGCACAAAATTCCAGCCTCCTGAGCTCATAGGAGAGAGCTCAATATATAGATGAATTGAGAAAGGATGAGTCAGCTTGCAACTGATGTGTAGCTGCCTTGTGTCCTCTCTCTCTTCAGTTAATCTTTAGTTGATCTTCAGTTCTTGAGTCCACTTGGTGAACCTTGCTTCCACTTGGAGAAACAAAGCCTCTGACTCATCACAAGGCGAAATCCCTGATCCAAGTGTCATTTTTGGAAGATTCCAAAGCAATGACTCACTGTGCCACTTGTCCTTTCTCGCTCAGCGCAGGTGGCCTTTGTCCCACTTGCTTTGCAACGCAGGTACACCATGGAGCAACTGAGTTTCAGCGCTGAAACCTAGTGGAGCACCTGCTTTGATTTCAGGATTGCTTGTTTTTGAGTGTTTTCAGGTGGAGAACTGATCTGAGAGCTGTTGGTTTGCTGACCTTGTTCCTCTAGGGGTAGGAACATCATGTTTAGGGAACTTTGGATCCCTTGGATTATTGACAATTCATGCTTGTTGCTGTAAGGCACAAAATTGTCTATAACATATGCCCCCTAAAGTATGAGGTCGTTTATCGGGTGAAATGCTTTATTGAGAGGATCCGAAGTTCATTCAATTTGCTGAGAAGTGTCCTGTAATAAGATACAATACAATACATTATTTTTCATACATTTTTCATGATATAGCTGAGGTGGGCATTCCCATGCTCAGCTTTATAAATACATTTTGGTACATAGAACAGACGATCTTCTGATTGTAGACTGATAATTCTCTGCTGAAATTATCATCCTTTGAGAAGGATGATCATCTGCTGTAATGATGTACATATCAAATGTCTTTATGTCCTGAATATATATCGCAGCCCGGATGGATGAAACTAGATCCGGGGTCTTCAATCTCTTCCGATCTTCACTCGATGTACAAGTCAATCCATGTGAGAATTTCTTGAAGTCGAACATGGAAAGACATCGCTTGATTACCGGTCAATGATGTAAACCGTTAACAAGCGCGAGAGGAGTCACCGATAAGGATGATGACCCTCAAGGTACGGCAGTACAATCCACATGGTGGGAATAAAGGACTTGGCGTCGACCACCATGCAAAATCTTCTGGTCGAAGGTCATTGATGTATACCTGTCGCCGGAAGTGAGAAACTTGCCATTGAGGCATGCAAGCTTCAAAGTACTGAGGGGGGTGTTCCTAGATCAACTCCTTGGATAATGAGCTGATGTCGACAAGGAGCGATCCGTCAAAGGAGGGCCTTAATGAATCCCACATCAGTGACACGGAACGGAGCTAGTGATTGTGATGAGGTGAAAACAAACTGTGATGTATGATTCAGGGTGGCGGTCATGAGGTGGATGAAGGATAATGTATGGCAGTGGGTGGAACACGGTTGACTCTTTACAGAACCACATCTCTTGAACATATAACGACACTGATGTGATGGATTGGTAGCATTACCCCAATTGTGGATGGTGTGGCGAGGACCATGGTTATGAGACGGTGAATGAAACAACCCAACCCGATGTGATACGGAGGACAAAGTGTCATGTTCAAGAGCGACTTGCTACCATTAATGCTGTGAGGTTCTCCCAATTTTTCCCCAGTCATTGCTGACCAGTACCTCTTTATTTTTGTCAAGCTTGAGGAGGATAACATATGCTTGTTCTATAACCTGCCCTTCGGGCAAGCCCATCGCTATGTTTTAACGAGCCTAGCGATAGGGAAACTCGTTCTCATCTAAAGACAAGTTTGTCGCTATTTAATCATTTTAACGAGTCTAACGACAAAGAAAACTCGGTCCTTTTCATTTTTAGAGAGTCTGAAAAGGTACGAAAAGTTAACTCCAAAATTCCTTTTTTGTCTTCTAATCCCTTAAGTCCGAAAAAGTATAAAACAATACAGAAGGGATGAATTTTCGATTTCTTTAACGAGCCGAACAAAACAAGCGCTCGATCTTTTTGTGTAATAATCCCTCAGGTCCAAAAAGATTAAAATCTAGAGGAGGGATAGCTCTTCTTGTCCTTTAACGAGCTGGAAGGCCAAAACTCGGCAAACTTTTCATATTTTACGAGTCAGTGAAAAGAGCTCAAAGAAGACTCGTCTTTTGAGGAACGAGTGATGAACAGGGATAGCAGCAGATTCCAGGTACAGGTTGGAATTCTCCAATCACTGCAGTGTCACAAGGATGGCTAAGTGGAATCACTCTTCGCAGCTGTTCCTCAAAATGGGTAAACAAACATATGGAGGTGAACGATTGGCCAAATGATCGGATGGAGGTGATGGCATATAAACACGACCAAGGGCTTTTAATATGGCTTTCAAAGGTTACATTTCTCGAGGTTGTTTACCGGTTCATTTTTTCTGGATGAGCTTGAACTGTAGGGAAAGATTGCTCACAACTTGTGTTTATTTTTTAACGAGCATGAACTCTGTACAAAACTGCTCGATTCTTGCGTTTATTTTTTAACGAGCATGAACATTGCTAAAACTGCTCGATTCTTGCGTTTATTTTTTAACGAGCATGAACATTGCTAAAACTGCTCGATTATACCAGTCTTAATACAAGGAATGCTTTAGGTGAGGTAATCTTATTTAAGGAGCGATACCTCACTAATTACTCCAATTTGGCAGGTTTTAACTTTTGCCCTTCATCCTTTCTTTATGCAAGCTGGAAATGGCTAATCCTACGAGTTTAACGGGTTAGACCTACAGGTTTAAAGGGAGGACCTAAAAATTTTAAAAATAAATATTCATCCCGTGCTTGCACTCCAAAAGGTTTGCATGCCCCCAGGTATAAAGTATAATTTCGAGATTCTGTCCTCTTACTTATTATCCGAAAAATGGTTTTGTTCGCTGCCGCAAACTAGACTCTTTTTTCGGCGATGTCTATCATTAGGTTGCTAAGGATGGTGACTACTTGTTGCAGCAATTTCCTCTCTTTCTTTGAAGACTGCCCCTACTTCTCTTTTAAAACATATTGTTTTAATGGGTGAGGCTTGACATTCAAAGATGGTGCCTTCTTGCTGCCACAAATAGACCCCCTCCTTAGGAGAGCCCACTTCTTTAGACAAAGGGAGCGATTCTTCCGCTTCAACATAACTTTGACAAAAGAATTTTATCCTAGAACAACCCTCTCTTCCTTTTTCGGACGGGGTACGGACTAGTCCATTCTTCTGCGGAAATTAACTTTATACCTAAGGTTTTCTCTGCCCGAGGCAGGCCAGGGTGCATGCCCCCTGGGTCCCAGTTCTTTTCTTCTCGAATTACTCGCATTCATCGGGAAGTAGAACCGGGGGCGGGGGCATTCCTTGAGTGAATAAACCGTTAAGGGATGGTATTTGACTATTTGCAATGCGTGATCCTGGAAATGAAAGTTGGTCTACGAGCTTGACCATTCTTCCTTCGTGCGGAAAACACATGACTCTAAAGAGCGAGGACACTATTGCCTCCATGCAATATATATAGTCTCGTCCAAGGAGTAAGTTATATGCCAAGGGTCCCTGGACGACCATGATGTTCATATGAAATGTCTTCCCTTTCAATGTAACTGGAACATTGGGGAGAATCCCTAACGGGTGACTGGTTCCTTTATCAAAACCTGATAGATTTCTCATCTCAGGTAAAAGCGCCGGGCAACCCAGTGCTTTCCAAGCAACAGAGGAAAGGATACTCACAGATGCCCTTTCATCAATGATAGTTCCAGCCATCACCATTCTGTAGATTTGGACTATGATTCTGAATGGGATACTGGCTGGTAACCGGGGTCTGCCTAGTTGATTCCAATCAAAGGATACAACTAGGTTGCTTGGTGGTGGGACCGAATATACGGCCGGATACGACCCTGACGATGTTCCTTCCTGCGATAAAGGAATGGGCGCATTGCCCTGATGCTCATCAGAGTCTGTGTTGATGAAAAGGATATGGACGGTGTCATCTTTATCCCCTTCAGTGAGGGTGTCATTTGAAGATGGGTCTTCAATGACGGAGTCATTGGATGATGAACCCTCTGAAGGAAGAACCGGGTCAACTGCCGTTTCGACCTTTAGACTTTCGTCTAGTCTGGATTCAGTAGGTTCATTCTCAATGACCGACACTTCAGCTGACCACTTGAGCGGGTCAGCTGGATTTTCAACTATCGAGGGATTAGGCGCGAGTTTTTGGTATCCAGGAGGAAGTCGTAACGGTGAAACCGGACGATCTTCCAAAACTCTCTTTGCCTCATCTAAGAATGGACATCGGTGGATGGCGTGATCGCCTTCACACAATATACAGGGTGATCTTGGTCTCCCTCTTCGTCCTTCACTCTCGCTAGTCGACGGACTGCAATCAACATGACTACCAGAGGTTGATGCTACCGGATTGTGCAACCTTGGGGACCAGTCCCTTAGTATCCGGGGAATACAAGGACAATCACGATGGAAGTGGGCCCCTTTGCAAATGACACATGGCGATTTAGGCCCGGTCGGTGCAGTGTGTGGGTTTTTGTCAGCTGTCTTTTGCTTGCCCCCAGTCGCCTTCGCCATAGGCCCCTTCTGCTTCTTTTCTCTCTTCTTCTTTTCCTTCTTCTCCATGGGAGGCTGACTTTTGCCGGCTCTACCTTGTGAAGATGAAGGATCAGAGGAAGAATTGTAAGAAGTGGAAGGCTGGTGGGTAGCTCTAGACTGTTCTGACTGTTGATTCGACTGCTCAGGATTAGTGTCGATCTGGACTACATTAGTTGAAAAGAGCCATACAGGTAGGCCAATTGTTAATCCTGGAAGTGACAATGTGGCCATATGGGGCGCACCAACATCTCCCCAAGAGGAGAAGGGACTTGGACTTCCACCAAGGTTACTTCCTTGGTTGGTGGGCTCCATACTTTTCAACTGAAAGATCAACGTGGGAATAACAGGTGATTATGTTCCGTTTAAAATAAATTTTATTAACGATGCTTTTAGACACAAACTTGCTTTTTCATGTTTTAAGAGTCGAGAAAAAGCTAAAGATGACTCTAGTCGCCTTCGATGTTTTAACGAGCCCGAAGTGACAAATGCTCGGATGGACTTTTTCAGTTATAGAGTTTGAAAAAGGCCAAAAGAAACTTCTCTGGAGATCTAGGCAGAGGGTGTGCCAAACTTTTCGCGAAACCACAGAATACGTTTTACGGTACGGGTGGTCGATCTTCGTGAATGCTGTGTTCACTGCATCGCGATCAGTAGGGCGGCCGACACGGCTTCCTATGGATAAAGGATAATTTCCTATAGGGGTCTCCCAATATATACGCGATGGTACGTGGGAGCACAAGTCTGTATTAGTGCCACTGACTCTCAGGAGGAATCACCCACCTTCGTAGAGATCGACAGTCACTATGTTTAACGACGCCGGAACACGTCTCTACCTAGACCTCTATGTGTTTGCGTTATGTTACAAAGCATTGTTATGTAAATTGGATTTATTTTAATGTTGATCTTGCTTATCAGTTTGCCTTTAAGGATCACCACGAGATGTATATAACAAATTCCTGAATGCAGTCTAAGATGAGAAGCAAACTTTTCAATCTTTCAACTTTGAAAACCTTAACTACTGAGGGAAAAGAAAGGAAAATCTTTTCACACAGATCATAGAGCACACACTAAAATGCAAATTTTTCCTAAATCGTCAAGCACACAGTCAAATGCAAAATGCACAATGCATGTATTTTCTTTTCCCTTTCTTAATGTGGGTGGATTACAAAAAGAAAGTGGTTATATAACTTTGATTTCGATTTAAAGCGAAAGTAAACAAGTTTGTCCAAAATCAAAAGACACCTTAAGATTCACTTGCTTAATCACTGGAAATACATGAAATCAAACCATACTAACGAAAGTAAAATGACTAATCAGCTATGGATAGCAAACAAGCTAACTCTTTTAGACCAGCAAAATGCCTAACACAGGTTCAGATCTAAGAGGCCAAAAGCAAGACTAGTTTACTCTTCGTTATGGGAAATTGTAAATGAGTAAGAAATACAAAGAACAAGTACAATTTCGTTATATAACAGAGGCAGAATGATGGCAAGTAATATTGGTTTCAAAACAGGGCACAAGACTGACACCTAGCAGCAAAACTAAGTGAAAACAGGCAAGAGAAAGGAGGAAACCCCAAATGCACTAGGCAAATTTGGGCCAACGCAGGCTCTGCACAGCCAAACTGGCTCTCAGCGCAGGTAGCCCCTTCGGGACCTGCGTTGCAAAGCAGGTAGCCTATGTACTACCTGCTTTGGAAAACGAGAATTGCGTTTTCACAGTTTCCGGGTCATAATTTTCTCAAAAATGCACGGTTTTTGCTCAAATCAGAAGCAATCAGTCAAGCACACTCAAAGGGATGATTAAGAAGGTGCAAAGCTATCACTAAGAGCTTACAAGGATCCTTGTAGATCAGCTCTTCAAATCATGAATTTGCTCAGAAAATGAGCAAGAGTAGCTGCCCTCTACTTCGCTTTTGATATAGCCAAAAGCTTTTTGATTTGGTACTCTTTTGTTCAGGAAATGAATAGAAAAATACTACAAACACAATCAAACGGATACGATCCCCAGCGGAGTCGCCAGTTTGTTGTAGGGAAAAGTATCCGACTCGGATGACCCTATCCCACTCTAAGGGTGACAGTTCCTTAGCAACAACTGTAAAACAAACTACTTAAGGTTTACTTCTTTATGAAAGCGAAAGAGAATGGAGAAATGCACTAACCGTTGCCTTGCGCTTAATGTCGAATCCAAACTCTTCTCTTTGGCCGCTTACTCCTAGCTCCTTGTCCTTTTGCTTGCCCAGCTACAATGAGATCCTGCACAATAACAAAGAAGGAAACTACAAGAGGCATGCAATCATAACTGGTTCATGGATTAGTGTAAACCAAACATGCAATCATCACAATATATTATTGAAACAAGAGCACATAGAAGAACCTCAATAGCTTTTATTAATGAAGAAATAAAGGTTCTGAGAGTATTACAACCATTGAAGGCTCCAACCTAGCAACACCTCCCAGCAGAAAGAATTGCTCTTCTTCACCTCTCTCAAACAATCACGTAATAACTCAATAGTGAAACCAACAGCATATCATTACTTTGCACAAAATTCCAGCCTCCTGAGCTCATAGGAGAGAGCTCAATATATAGATGAATTGAGAAAGGATGAGTCAGCTTGCAACTGATGTGTAGCTGCCTTGTGTCCTCTCTCTCTTCAGTTAATCTTTAGTTGATCTTCAGTTCTTGAGTCCACTTGGTGAACCTTGCTTCCACTTGGAGAAACAAAGCCTCTGACTCATCACAAGGTGAAATCCCTGATCCAAGTGTCATTTTTGGAAGATTCCAAAGCAATGACTCACTGTGCCACTTGTCCTTTCTCGCTCAGCGCAGGTGGCCTTTGTCCCACTTGCTTTGCAACGCAGGTACACCATGGAGCAACTGAGTTTCAGCGCAGAAACCTAGTGGAGCACCTGCTTTGATTTCAGGATTGCTTGTTTTTTAGTGTTTTCAGGTGGAGAACTGATCTGAGAGCTGTTGGTTTGCTGACCTTGTTCCTCTAGGGCTAGGAACATCATGTTTAGGGAACTTTGGATCCCTTGGATTATTGACAATTCATGCTTGTTGCTGTAAGGCACAAAATTGTCTATAACACCTAGAAGTTCTTCAAATATGTCTTGATGTCCACCCAGGGGTTCTTCAATCACAGCCATCGAAGAAGAGAGAAGGCTGTGTGAAGCAGTGGGGGTGTTTTGCAATCATTTTTCTAACTTATCTCTACTACTACAAGGCATGAAATGAAATCCTTTTGCTTGATTTTTGCTTTTTTCTACTTCTACATGCAAAACTGAAATAGATTGAACTGCAACTAACTATCTTGCTAAAATGAAAATGCGGAATTGAAATGAAAGCAGGAAAGGACTAATCTATTTTGCTCAAATGAAATTGCAGGAATGAAATTCTAGGCTACGCTTGCGGAATTGAAATGCTAATCTACGCTTGCAGAATTGAAATTGTGGAATTGAAATGATAATCTATGAAAGCGGGAAATGCTAATCTATGAAAGCGGGAAATACTAATCTACTTTTTCATAAACGAAATTGCATAATGGAAATGAAATAAACTACTTAGAAGAAGGTTGTAGTAGAAAATAGAAGAATAGCAACAATCACCAATACTCTGCCGCTTCCCCGGCAACGGCGCCAAAAAGATGGTGAGCTCCAGTATTGTAGCAATAATGCTACAACTCCTGGGGCTTCCTGTCTCTTAATTTTATCAACCCGGTAGTTCGTACAAACTTGGAAGCGACGGTGCTGTATGCACAAGTACTAGCTCTTGTCGCAGCTATCACTTGGTCAGCTGGCACAAGTCCACTAGGGCTCAAGCCAACTTCTATAGGCTCTCAGAAGAAGCTTGTTAAATGATGGATGAAAGCTAGCTCAAAGAATACTAATCTACTTGGCAAAAATGAACTGAAAGCAAATCAAAACATGGAAACCCTAGGAAACCCTAATTTAACTAGTCTAACCTCTATGATGCAAAGAATGTGAAGGAAACTTCTACCAATGATGCCATTACTTCTAATAAGTGAAAATGCATGAATCTAATCTACTTGCATCTTAAAAGACATGTTTTTATATTTTTTTCTTTAAGTGGATGGAGTGATTGTGATTTTGTGCTTATTAGGGTTTGGTTGCGCAGATGTGATGCGGAAGGAAGGAAAGCTTGGGAAAGGTTGGGGAGGCTAGGATAGGTCCCCAGAGATCCTTAGCATCAGTCCACAGAGGTTCCTCACGTTCAGAAGCTCAGCAACCGAGTGAGTGGCCTCCTACAGGATGTCTGCAGGGGATTCTACAGGAAACTCAGGAATTTCTACAGGAAGGTCTGCAATTCTTCTACAGGATGTTCTGAAATGGGATGTTTGAGGATGGATGGTTGATGGAAGATGCATGGATGGTTATGGAGGTAGGATGGGGGTCTGAAGTGACCCAGGAACTGATGGATGGAGTGGTGAGGTGATGTGGAAGGCTGACTTGGCTTGAAGGTGGTTGAGACAACAATGGGGAAGAAGGTAAGGTTACTTGGCAAAAGAGAAGATGGGAGATGAGGGAACAGACTTGGTGATGGAGGAGCTGATCTGAACGAGGAGGTGATGAAGATGCCCTGCATAGTGGTTATTTGATCAAACCAACTACATCTTGCATGCAATCGAAATATCATGTGATCTATCTAACAAGTTAATGAAATCGGTGGACAACAACCTTATTCATGAAAAGAATCACGTACAACCTGTGAACAGAACATTATCAAAGAGATATAAACGCATGAATAACTCCTACCAATCTATCTTAAACATAAGAAACTACTTTAACCATCAAAAGCAACCTAAGTAACACAACATGAATTAAATCTAAAGAGCAATTTTTTTTCTCAAGAACGCAGCAAACACACATAAAGAGAAACAAGGGAGGTACTGGGCGCTTGAGATGGGCCCAACCCCAAGAGCTACAGCCTCCTATGAAAGATTTAGAGCTGGTGCAAAGCTGGATCCATCTTTATTAATCAAGAAATGAAAAGTACATCAAAATTGTCCACAAGGAGAACTTGAACATGAGCTGAAAGCAAAGCTAATCTATTGCATAAAAAATCGAACTACAAACTAGCTAACTAATGGCTAAAACAAAATGACTAACTAGCTACAAAATGACTACCCACTAGCTAACCAAAATGAGGCCCTAAGCCTTCTTATTTATACAATTTGAGGACCCAACAGTCCTCCTAAAAGTTAGGGACTTGGCTGCCCAAGACTTGTAGTTAACAGCAGTCCTACTTGACTTGCTTGGCTGCCCTTGTGCTGATTGATTCGGTGGCCCTTGAACTCTGAGCTGATGGTGGAGAATTCGAGGTAAGGGCCCATAAATGAGGGGGACACCTTCCTACAAATCCTCTAGCTTGTTCTCCCACGAATTTGGCTGCCAAGTGCTCATTAAGACCTTCAATTTTGTCTCCAAGTTGACCAACAAGGCTACACAAAGCACCCATTAGACTTGTTGGCATAATGACTAACCAAATTCACTCTATTAACATAAAAATAATAAAAAACATGCAATAAACAAATGAGAATGGTGGACTAAGCCAAATTAGGAGGTTGAATGAGCCCAAATAATTGTACATTTTTGGGGCTCATCAAAACTCTGGCCAACACTTAGCCAATTATTTTCTCATCTAACCTCTTATTTCTTTACGCAATCCTTGAGGGAATGATCTCCTAAAAGCTAGGAATTTACTCCTATTTGTTTGTGCAATTCCTAAGGATTGATCCCCTGTCCGTTGTACACTCAAACTAGTATACAACTCATGTTACATTGGCCTTGTCTCTTCCACTTCAATTGAGCAATTTGAATTCCATGCATGCATTAGCTATTTTGGGCTGATTGATCAGTTAACTAACAGATCTCTGAGTTAGACTATTGTCCCACTGCACAACTGACCTTCAATTGGCTCTATCAATAGTTAGAGGTTATCTAACTGAATACAACAAAAAATAAATGAACTAGATTGCTAAAATTTAGTAATCAACACCTGCATAACTGAAATACAAGCCCCTAACTCGAATTTACTAAGTTAATTGAGTGATAAGAGCCATGTCACACTATCTAACTGCGTCCAAGTTGTCCTGTTGAGGTGGAAATTTGTTTTACTCAATTTGACTAAGGATACAGTCAAATTGAGCCTTTCTTGCTACATTTCTTAACACTCCCTCTTAGCATGAAAGGGACTTTTCACCACCCGTATCCCAAACCTGTGGAATTCAAATTTACCTCTTGACAATTCCTCTATCAAGATGTCAACATCTTGCTCCTCAGTTGGAATGTACTGTAGTGTCATAATTCTCCTTTGCACACAGTCTTGCAAATGATGATACCAGATATCAATGTGCTTAGACCTATCATGAAATACCAAATTCTTAGAGAGATTAATGCAACTATGATTATCACAATATATCACCATCGGATCCATCTCCTAACTAAAAATACCCACAAGTATTTTCCCCATCAATATGGCCTCACATGTTACTTGACTTGCAAGGATGTACTTAGCCTCTGCTAAGTTGAGTGCCATAGACCTTTGCTTCTTATTGTACCAAGAAATAGTTGCGGACCCAACACTAAAGATAGAACTTGAAGTACTTTTCTTATTTGATGGAATCCATGCCCAATCTGCATCAGTGAATCCTTGAAGCTTCACTCCCTCTATCCTCCTATACCATAATCCATACTTAGTAGTGCCTCTGAGGTATCGTAACACATGCTTTGATACCTTCCAATATAGCTTGGTATGCCTCAACATAGCTTTACGAAGCTGGTTTATTTCATAGAACATGTATGGTCATGTGTTCATAACATACATCAAGAACCCCACAAGTTGCCTGTAAATGGTAGCATTAACCTCTTCACCTGAAGTGGCATTCTCCTTCCTCTAGTTTGTATCTAGAGGTGTGTCCATGGGCTTACAATTCTCCATGTGAAATATCTGAAGTATTTGAGAGGCATACTTACCATGAGACACAAACAATTCACCATCACCTTACCATACTTCCAACCTGAGGAAGTAATGCATTAATCCCATGTATTTCATCTCAAATTCCAATGCAAGATCCTATTTGCAAGATCAGATCAATTACTCATCACCTGTCAATATTAAATCATCAACATACAAAACAAGACTAAGCAACTTACCTTCACATCTGATCAAGGTTCACATCTGCTTCATTTTTGGTGAATCCCAATTCACTGAGATAACAGTCAATCTGAGTGTACCATGCTTGGGGTGCCTGTTTGAGACCATATAACAATGCTCTCCTGAGTTTAACACATGTGACTCCTGATCATATGTCTCAAATCCTTCTTGTTTCTCTATGTAAATTTCCTCCTCAACAACATCGTTAAGAAAGGTAGTCTTTACATCCATTTGGTGGATTTTCCACCTGATCTGATTGAGGAATATCTTACAACTGGAGAAAAATTTTCCTCATAGTCCACTCCCTCTACCTGATAAAATCCTTTGGACACAAATTTTACCTTGTACTTCTCGATGCTCCCATCAGTTGCATGCTTCACATTGTAGATCCATCTAGAACCATCCATTAATTTCCAATCTAGTCTCAGCACCACCTCCCATACGTTATTCTTCATGATGGATTTGTATTCTTCCACCATGGAATCAACCCAAACAGGTTGAGAAACAACTTCCTCAAATGAAGAAGGCTTTGTCTCAATGATATTTGTCGCGAGAGCCATGTAACCATTGTACCTCTCATGTGACTTCTTCTACCTGCATATTGATGTAGAGGCTCCCACATTCTCCCTAGCATCCTCCAATAATTTATCAGATTCTATGGTTCTCTTTCTCCCCTCTTTGGAAGATTCTAGTTGAGTGGGTTCCTCCACTTTGCCTCTTGTTTTCTTTGGTGCATGTGGTTGCTCCACAACCTATTGAAGTGCATCCCCAGGCACCTCCTTTGGAGCTACAAGATCCTACTCCAGTGGCATATTCAACTCTCTGTAACACCCTCCTCCCACATGTACCCAATTAACTGACCAACCGAGGTAAACATGTGATGAAGAGTTACTATGATATGATTTGAATCCCTATGTGACAATTAAGGAAGTGGAACTAATAGAACACATCACAAAGACCTTCCACATCAGCAACAGAACCCACAGGAGCCATCCCAACCACTCGGGTATCCATCCCCTGAGACCAACTGAAGTTTTATACCATTAAACCCTCAGACACTCCCTTGATATGGACAAGCATGCGTCCAGGAGGCTCCAGACACTCCCACAACATGGGTATGCATGCATCTGGGGACTTTTCTCCTCAGACATGTGCCGTGACTCCATGATTCATGCCAATTTTTTAGGCCTAAAGCCCAGGTCACTACCCATAACTCAATGACACTTTTAGAACTGAAAGATAACAATAGAACAATGATACAAATGCAATTACTTGAACAAGGAATTGACTGGACCCCTACTAGCCATGACAAGAATTTCATCAAACATGTCACAGTTATGTAATCTATAGGTTTAAACAACATATCTGAGGATAGGGGTCTCATATTAGTCTGAGAATCACTAAGAAGCATTGATGCCTTAACACGTTAGCTACAATTTCATCCATTAGGCCATAGATACATTGTTCATTCATTTACAAGTAAAAACATAATGAGAACCATACATAGCCACTATCATAATCCATGTTGAAAACCAAAATTATAATAATAGAAAAACCAAGGAAACAACAACCGTACAATCGACATATAAACCAATATAATACTCATGAATTAACAAGGAGAAATAACCTCATATTAATAATGCAAAGGCCAACCAGTTATGGGACTTCCACGAACTACCAACCGTGACATGGCTGAGCCAAATCTCTCTTCAGCCAGTCACCCCTGTGCCATATTCCAAGCATGAATGTGGGATCTCATAAAACATGTCAATCAAAACAATCTAGGGCTTCCAGAAGCCAAACCACCTCAACCCATCAAATAGTGATTCCACCTCACGGTAGGACATCACAAAACCATCATTAGATTGGTCGCTACCCAAGCCTTCCAAGGCTCCAGAGTGTTTGTTCCAACCAAGGCTTCCAGGAATGGTAACTCAATGCACAGTTGTTGCTGGGCTTCCTAAGCATTTGTCCAATTAGGGCTTCCAAGACTAGTAACTCAACCCACCAAGGGCTTCCAGAGCATTTGTCCAACCAAGGCTTCCAGGACTAGTAGCTCAACCCAAGTTGTTACAGGGCTTCCAGGAACTAGTAACTCAACCCAAGCTAAAGGAAACATGAGAACCAACTAGAAAAACAAAGAAATGAACTCACAACACCATGGTTATCCCAAAAATGGCAAGGCTAGGCAAATCCACTATCAATCCAGGCAATCCTCCATGCCAATGACAAATTATGACCAATAAACCACATGCATACACCATGCATGCCAAAATTAGTGAGGAAAACATACATGAAACTCGGTACCTGCGAGAAAAATTCGTTGTAGATGTTGATCCTGATATCCTCTTGTGCTTCCCTACTCTTCCTTTGCCTTCTTTCTCCAAATCTCCAAGTTTTCCACACTCTCCAAGAGTGCTCCAATAAAACCCTAAGTTTCCAAGAGTATGAGAGAGAGAGAATAGAATGAGAGCTCCAAAACTAAACTGACAAAATTCTGTGAACTGATCCTCAGAAGCCTTTTTATTAATGAGGCCTCTATTTTGTTCATTTTCCATTATTTTCCTTCATTTTCCTCCTCACATGAAACCTGTGACCTTTCACCTCCCTTTTCTCCTAATTTCCATTATTTTCATAAATAAATGTGCCAAAATGCCATTTTGCCTTTCCAAAGGCTTTGCCATTGCCTTTGCCAATTTCCTTAGCCATTAATCAATCACCAATGATCCCCATCACTATGCTTTTGCCCAACATTCATCTTGGAATAAGTGTCCCATTAACCGTGGCTATTGTTTTTCCTTTGTTAACTTTTATTACTTGGAATATTCACCAGGGTTGTTACAGAACCCTCCCCCTTGGGGGAACACCATCCTTGGTGTTCAACAACACCTAAAACCAACAAGGTTGTTGTAAGCAAAAAATATTTCCCATGGAGCTTTATAAGTTAGCCCGTTGCAGTATTTACAATGATCATCCTACTGAGAAGCAAACCAACATAACAAGTATAACATCATAATGACATGACACCCATACCGCTTATTGGAGATTTATAACATAGCTCATGGCAATATTCGCATCCATATACATATGTACATATACCAAACATCACCAAAACATGTACCAAAGACATATACCAAAGCATCTGCTCAACCAACGAATAAGGAAGAATACATAGGCGGCATTTGATTGCACTTTAACCTAATTGATTGCTTGGTTTTGTAGCATGAGCATCTTTCTCTGCAAAATGCACTATGGTTCCAGCTAGAAATCTCCTTCTATCTCCACCTACAATATAGACCAATCAATCACATGATCATCATCTTTAACATACTTCTTAAGTAACGACACATGGAAATCATCATGGACTTTCATTGTCGGAGGAAGTGCAAGTCGATAGGCTACTGTCCCAATCCTCTCAATAATCCTGAAAGGTCCACAAAATCGGGGTGTCATCTTGGGACATGATCCATTTAGCAAGGAGCTCTTCTTCGGTTTGATGTGCAAGTACACCAGTTCCCCAACCTAGAACTCCTTGAACAAGCTATTCTGATCTACATACCTCTTCTACCTATCATGTGTTGCTTTCAAATTCTTCTTGATACCTGCATTTCCCACTCCATGTCTTCCAACATGTCCAATCCAATTAACACCCTGTTAATTGGATCACTCCAACTGATGGGATTATTACAACTCTACCCATACAATGCCTCAAACGGACTCATCCTCAAGGATTATTGATACCCATTGTTGTAATCAAACTCTACCAATGGAAGGTACTCTTCCCACTTCTGTTGTTGATGCATCACTGATCCAGGATATCTTTTGTTTATAGATGCATTAAAAGAATTACATAAATAGTTTGTAGCTTAACCAAAGAGAAACTTAAATGTGCACATGTGAGAAGAAGAAGAAGAAACACATAGGCATGACAAGAAGACAAGAAGCTTGATAACGGAGTTCATCCCTACTGGACTACATCTCCAAGCCCTACTCGATCAATGGGGAGGCCTTCATTCCTTAAATATGGCATCAAAGAAGTTACATTCATCAATTTACAAAATGGAGCATTATACCTCCATGCTGAAAAGTGCCCGAGAATTAGAGAGCTTTGTTGCAGAAACTGACACCACCAATGGATTCCTGTCGCCGGCGGGACCACCATGTGGCTGTCCCCACCCACAATATCTCTTTACCATATACGTTGCAAGATCTCTGTCCATCAACTATTTACCATATGTTGCCATGTATTGCTTTACTTCTTCCATAATCTTCGTTGGGATAAGTTTTATGGGCTTTACATGGATTACAACTATAATGTTTGGATTTATTATAACCACCTCCACGTTGGTTTATTTTTGTTTTAACCAATCTTACCATTTATGTTATATGGTATTAAAGTTTTGTAACCATAGCATATGGTTTTTATATTATATGGTATATGATATAACCAATATATTATATGGCTTCAAAATGGTTTGAATTTGTTGGGATATATATATTTTGGTTATGTATATATATTTTTATTTATATAGTTAATTTAGATAACTATATAAAATTTTAGTTATAACCAAAATGTCCCATGTTTTCTTGCGCAGGTTTAGGAGGCTAATGACGGGCTGCCATGTGGATCCCATGTGTTGACTGGGATGTCATGTGGCGCACTGTGGGCCCCATTTTTCCTCTGCCATACCAATCTTTGAAGAGCTCTATCTTTTACATACGAGCTCAGATTGACAAATCGTTCTCGCCATCGTGATTAGGAAGACGAGACCTCTCAATTGATGCCATCAAATTCTCCTTTTTGCCATTTTGAATTTCGAGCTTTTATCCATCCCCTTGGTGTCTCGAGATCCTCCTGGATCAATCCTCCCCATTGAGGAGCTTTTGGTCCTCCAAAAGCATTAGCGCACTGTCAATCCACACTGTTAATCTCTTACATGCGAAACTGGTACATTCTTGCAATCATGCACACCACACATGAGTCAAAAACTCCTCCTTGCCAAGAGTTCATAACACACACTCAATGGCCAAGGATTACATAAAAAGTAATTAATGTCTCAAATACCAATAAGGAAAGGCCAAAATATCATCGTTGCATCTTGAAGTAATGGGAAACATGCCATCATTTTTACATCGCAATGTATGATTTACAATGGTGGCCATAACAAGCTACTACCCTAAAAAAAACCATCTTAACAAAGTAGACCATCGCGACTGGTGCGGATTCATCTGTGGAACATGTTCATCTTTCGGCTCCTCTGGGGATGTTTCCGGAACATGGAGCATCAGACACGTGGTTTTTTGGTGTCCCTCTTTGTTGCAATGATTACAATGATTCTTTCTCCTCCAAACTTTCGGGGCTGCCTTGGGGCACTTCCCTTTGGTGTTTCTTCGAAAGGTGTTCATGGAGCCCTCACTATCGTTGGATTGTGAGGAAGGAATTTCATCATCTTTTGTTGGCTGGTTACTAGCTATATTGGAACTTTCCCCCGTTTCCTTTCTGGTGTATCCGATTCCTGCATGGTGCAGAAACTCCTTGACTTTGATGGGGTTTATGATGCCAAGGCCCCTTCCTTGCTATCCCATTTTCTTCATTAATTTGGATCCAATCCCTGTAGTATGGTTTTCAAAAGCAGCAAATTTATCATCATGAGAATCATATGAAATTGGAGAATCGATTTTTACCTCCTAATAGCTATGTTGCGGCTGTTCTAAGGCCCCATCCTTGGCTTGCAACTTGCATAGCAACCTTTGGTTTTCATCCCTCACCTCCTGTAGAAGCCTCCTTAGTTCCACATTCTCTGCTTGGATGTGGTGGTTAATTTCTTCAAGTTCTTGGCATCCTGTTGAGGGAAGTCATTAATCATGACTACATATAGAAATATAACACATAAGAATATAACGATATAACCATCATTCTAGCTAGAGTCCAATCATCAATGCATGACCATATCAACTACACATACCATGACCTCATGCATGACAACAACCACCACATCACTGTACACTTGACCACATGTGAATACTAATGTGCATAAGCAATGCATAATCAACCATACACTCATGAAGATACACTCCACAACAACACCATCAACTACCCATGGATACCTCACTGCAACCATAAACCATACCATACAAATGCAACAAGCACATGGTCTCACAACATAAGAAACACATATGTAACTGACATGAATGCATGACCGACACACAACCCATCCAGTCCGAGGGGTGAACCATGCTCTGATACCACTGTGTAACACCCTCCTCCCACATCTACCCAAGTAACCAGCCAACTGGGTTAAACATGTGACGAAGAGTTACTATGATATGATTCGACTCCCTATGTGACAGTTAAGGAAGTGGAACCGGTGGAACACATCACATAGACCTTCCACATCAGCAACAGAACCCCTAGGAGCCATTCCAACCACTCAGGTAACCAACCCCTGAGACCAACTACAGTTTTATAAAATTAAACCCTGGGATGCTCCCTTGATATGGACAAGCATGTGTCCAGGAGGCTCCAGACGCTCCCACGACATGGGTATGCATGCATCTGGGGACTTTTCTCCTCAGACCTATGCCCGCGACTGTAGGATTTGTGCCACTCTTTTAGGCATAAATCCCAGGTCACTAACCAGAACTCAATGACAATTTTAGAACTAAAAGATAGCAACAGAATATTGATACAAATGTAATTACTTGAATAAGGGCTTGACTGGACCCCTACTAGCCATGACAAGCATTTCATCAAACATGTCACAATTATGAGATCTACAGGTTTAAATAACATATATGAGCATAGGGGTCTCATACTCATCTGAGAATCGCTAAGAATCATTGATGCCTCAACACATCAGCTGTAGATTCATCCATTGGGCCATAGATACATTATTCATTCATTTAAAAATAAAAACATAATGAGAGCCATACATAGCCATTGTCATAATCCATGTTCATAACGAGCATAATAATAACAGAAAAACCAAGGAAAAAACAACCATATAATCCACATATAAACCAATATAATACTCATGAATTAATAAGGAGAAATAACCTCACATTAATAATACAAAGGCCAACCAGTTGTGGGACTTCCACGAACCACCCAACCGTAGACATGGCTGAGCCAAATCTCTCTTCAGCCAATCACTCCTCTGTCATATTCCAAGCATGAATGCGGGATCTCATAAAACATGTCAATCAAAACTATCCAAGGCTTCCATAGGCCAAACCGCCTCAACCCATCAAACAGTGATTCCATCTCACAATAGGACATCACAAAACCATCATCATATTGGTCTATACCCAAGACTTCCAAGGCTCTAGAATGTTTGTTCCAACCAAGGCTTCCAGGACTAGTAACTCAACCCATAGCTGTCGCTAGCTTCCAAAGTGTTTGTCCAATCAGGGCTTCTAAGACTAGTAACTCAACCCACTAAGGGATTCCAGAGCATTTTTCCAACCAAGGCTTCTAGGACTAGTAACTCAACCCACTAAGGGATTCCAGATCATTTTTCCAACCAAGGCTTCTAGGACTAGTAACTCAACCCACTAAGGGATTCCAGAGCATTTTTCCAACCAAGGCTTCTAGGACTAGTAACTCAACCCAAGCTCTTATAGGGCTTCCAGAGCGTTTGTCCAACCATGGCTTCCAGGAACTAGTAACTCAACCCAAGCTAAAGGAAACATGAGAACCAACCAGAAAAACAAAGAAATGAACTCACAACACTGTGGTTATCCGGGAAATGGCAAGGCTAGGAAAATCTGCTGTCAATCTAGGCAATCCTCCATGTCAATGACATATCCTGACCAATGAACCACATGCATACACCATGCATGCCAAAACTAGTGAGGAAAACATACATGCAACTCGGTATCAGCAAGCAAAACCCGTTGTAGTTGTTGATTCCGATGTCTTCTTGCGCTTTCCTACTCTTCCTTTGCCTTCTTACTCCAAAACTCCAAGTATGTCATACTCTCCAAGAGTGATCCAAGAAAACACTAAGTGTCTAAGAGTATGAGAGATAGAATAGAATGAGAGCTCCAAAAATAATAATAATAATAATAAATAAATAAATTGTGAATTGATCCTCAAAAGCCTTTTTATTAACGAGGCCTATATTTGTAATTGTTGATCCCGATGTCCTCTTGCGCTTTCCTGCTCTTGCTTTGCTTCTTACTCCAAAACTCCAAGTATGTCATACTCTCCAAGAGTGCTCCAAGAAAACTCTAAGTTTCTAAGAGTATGAGAGAGAGAATAGAATGAGAGCTCCAAAAATAAAAATAAAAAATAAAAAATAAATTGTAAATTGATCCTCAAATGCCTTTTTATTAATGAGGCCTATATTTTCTTCATTGTCCATTATTTTCCTCCTCACATACAACCTGTGACCTTTCACCTCCCTTTTCTCCTAATTTCCATTATTTTCATAAATAAATGTGCCAAAATGCCATTTTTCCTTTCAAAAGCCTTTACCATTACCTTAGCCATTAATTAATCACCAGTGATCCCCATCACGATGTTTTTGCCCAACATAATAAGTGTCTCGTCAACTGTGGTTATTGTTTTGCCTTTGTTAACTTTTATTACATGGAATTTTCACCAAGGTTGTTACACTCTCATTCAGAGAGCATATCATAGCCTTCTCCTCATTGAACTTGACATCTCTCCTCAAGACTGTCATCCTCAGTGAAGGTAAGAACTCCCGGTAATTGTGTCGAGTTTCCGTGTATACTACAAAAACTCCCAACTCTGGTGTAGGCTCAAGTTTCTTCCACAAATCCTTGGAGACATGACAATAAAATGAACCTCCAAAAATTCTGAAATGAGACACATTAAGCTTTCTCCCAGAGAAAGATTCCTCCGGTGTGATCATACCAAGTATTCTATGAGGACTCCAGTGCTCCACGTAGACTATGATGTTGTGTTCTTCTACCCATAGATGTAATGGCAACCCCTGATTACGTAACCTTGATCTTGCTGCTCCCACTATGCTTTTGTTATTCCTTTCAACTACCCCATTCTGCTATTGGTTATGGGGTGTTATCAAGTCTATTTAAATGCCTTCTTTGGCACATAAATCCTTGAAGTAATTTGAAACAAATTCACCTCCATTGTCAATCATGAGAGCCTTACCTTCTTCCCAATCTCCTTCTCAACCAATGCTTTGAATTCAAGATCCAACAACCTTCTTCTGCATGAAGAAGATCCAACATTTTATAGAGAAATCATCAATAAAAATAAGATAGTACTTATGTTTTGTTGTGGAGGCTCTAGAAAAGGGTCTTCACACATCATAGTGGACTCACTCCAAGATTACATATGCTCTTCTATCTCCTCCATGGAAATTTGATTTGACATATTTCCCCAATGTGCAGCCCTTGCAGACATCCTGCTGGTCAAGGGAGCCTTTAGGGAGACCAGTGGTAATTTGCTTCATGATTTTTAAGGCACCATGGTGTAGATGACCCAATCTCCTATGTCATAGTTCTCCAACATCTCAACTCTTCACATTTTTATCCTTACGCTCAGTGCAGTGTAATCTCCCATTTCAAGTTTGTATAGCTTCTTCACTCGAATCCTGATTCGCTTCACTTTGCCGATAGCTATGTGTCTCAGAAAGGATTTCCCTTTACTTAAAATAACATCATAGCCTCTATCCTCTAATACTGCTACATATATCATGTTCTTCTTCAGCCCAGGTACAAATATCTTTGAGGTGAAGAGGATAGGTTTTCTCCCTCTCAAAGGTGACAGTACCAATTCATGTAGCACTGTACATCCCATCATCCCCCATTTCGATATGCATCTGGAGATACTTCTCCTCTAAGCTACTAAAAAACTCCTTACACCCTATCATATGGAACAAGGCACCAAAGTCAAGGTACCACACACTCCCCATAACAATGTTGGCCATGCATGCTATTAGGGTGAAGTCTAATTCGAACTATGAAGCCAGTGCTTCACCTTCTGCTCCTCCAGAAGGCTTCTTGTCATTTGTGGAAGTGGAAGCATTTTATTGTGCTCAAGTCTTTCTTCTTGCCATTATTTTGGCTCGATTCAAGTTTTCTTGGGGTCTTATTTCCTTTTCCCTTCTTCCCCTTTCCAACCAATGCAAAATTATCTTCATTATCTGCTCTGCATGATGTTCCATCTCTGGTGTTCCTCTTGAAGTCTTATTGAAGAAAATCAGACGACGACCTTTTCCAATTCGGTAATTTTTTCATTCCATTCACAAATTCCTGGAAGTTGTGCCAAGATTTTGGAAGGCCTAGAAGAATTAGGCTCACCAGGTCATCTTTTGCAAAATTCACCAGAACCCATCCAAGCTCATCATGAAATTGAGTAAATCTAGAGAGATATTATGGAATAATATCATTCTTATGCATCTTAATGTTTTGAAGTTTGTCCTTCAAGGCCAATTTTCTATGGTCGCTGCTATTATTGAATACCTCAATCAATATCTTCCACATATCAAATGGTGTCTCTTTGCCATGGATATTTGAGACCACATGGTCTCTCACACCTTCCAAAAGAATTATTGTGACATTTGCAACATCTTTCTTCCATTGGGCTAATTTTTGTGCATCATATTGTTGGGGTTTTGCAATGTCAGCTTTAACATATTCTAACGCACCATTATCATTAACAACTACTTCAATTTGATCCTTCCAGGCTATGAAATTTGAGCTACCCTCCAGGGCATACTCCAATCTCAGTCCATTGAAAGACATTCTTCCAATCCTAAAGAAAAAATGCTACACTGAAGCTCCAAATTCGAAATTCCTAAGAGATAAGTTCGAAATACTAGTTCTAATGTGATTTCAAAGCCCTGATACCATGTAGAAATTCGATAGAGATTGAAATTGCTCAAGATTTCAAACTGAAAAACAAGAGATACAATTCTACTCCACTGATCTGCGAGATGGAAATCATAATTTATAACAACATGCATAGACATGCAACAAGCAAAACCACAAGTACACAATGATTTTTAGGGGAACCTAAATGGGAAAAACCCCTCAAGCCACTTTGCATTAATCAGTTGAATAGAGAAACTATTACAGTTACTTGCTCCATCTCTGAGCACAACCTACAAAACTATAATTGTTCTTTCTGTTGAATGAGTAACTCTCGCTAATGATTAGCAAATTATCTGCTCATCTAGCCTCTTATTTCCTTGCACAATCCTTGAGTAAATTGACTCCTAAAAGATAGGAATTTCCTCCTATTTTCTTGTGCAATTTCCAAGGATTGGTCTCCTAACGGCATGCAACAATTGTACACTCAAACTAGTATACAACTCATGTTACACTAGCCTTGTCTCTTCCACTTCAGCTAAACAATTTGAATTCCATGCATGCATTAGCTATTTGGGCTAATTGATCAGTTAACTGACATATATCTAAGTTAGACTGTTGTCCCACTAAACAACTAATCTTCAACTGACTCTATCAATATTTAGAGGTGAGTTAATTAAATACAATTGAAAATAATTGAACTAGATTGCTAAAATTTAGCAACCAACACATGCATAATTGAACTCGAAGCCCCTAATTCAAATTTATTGAGCTAACTGACTAACAAGAGCCATGTCACACTAGTTAACTTCCTCCAAGTTGTCCTGCTGATGTGGAAATTTGATTTACTCAAGTTGACTAATGCTAAAGACAAATTGAGCCTTTCTTGCTACATTTTTTAACACCATGGCCTACTCAGACAGTTTCTGTGGCATATAATAATGTGACAATACTCAAATACTGAAAAGATGTTGATGGATTTCAAGAAAAAGGTTTTTGAATATTGTCTCAGGAGTATCAGGGTGTTGAGATAGAACACATTGGAAGGAAGTAGGCTCATAAGGGAAGCTTGCGGGGAGTAATTAAGGAATGAGGACCCCTACTATTTTCGAAATTTTGTACATCCACTTATGTTCTTATTTCCCCTTATTTGGCTCCATGTTTACAACTATCAACACCCATACCAGATAGATAATAAATTGTGGGAAGTGGAATTGTTTATCTCCCGAGGATACAGAGCATCAGTTGAAGACACAATAGGGGTGTTTGATTTTTCAAAGTTCCATTCATAGTATGTTAGAAAATAGTTATAAGGGTCTGCATGAGGACATGGAGATTTTTAAGCTGGGTGGGGGGGGGGGGACGTTGGGACGCAAATTTGGCATCTTTTTGCACCCATTTTCCCTATCTTTGCTTACCATTTTGACTATCAAAGGCATGCCTTATCACTATGACAACCATCATTGACTAAAGTATGTTTCTTTTTTGTGTGTCATCCTTATAATCGAGTTTTTCTTGCAATTTGACATAAAAGCTAACTTCTTTAGGCTATTTCATTAATGAATTTACAAAGGGTTGTTTCAGGTTGTGTGGCTTGTTGAGATGTTGTTAAAGGACAATGTCTCCCTAGTTTTTCCTCGCCAAGGATGGAACAAAGACTTTGTTAATGTTTTTGATACACACTGAGCTTATTTTGGATAAGTTGTTCTCCTATGCTTAGTAATGAATATCAATTTGGATAGACACCCAGTTAGAGCCAACTTGACCATTGAAAGGAGACATTCATGGATAGTGCAACTGACTTGATTGAAACAGTTAGGATTCTTAATTGATAAATCATTGTAATTTAGAAAAGTTGTTATAGGTTTGTTTCAACTAGGATAATTTGTTAAAATATAGTAATTGTATATCCTCGATTTAGATCACATGAGAATCGAGAGATTCTCATGATTATCTTTCCTTTCGAAAATAGGAATGTATTATGAAATTATAAAATAATGTACTTTATGCCTGTTGGGTTGTGTTACATTCTTTCCACGACTAGCCCATGTAGTTAACCGAGGGGTTAGAGGGGAGGCAGAGCCCCCCCCCCTTCATTGCGCGGATTTTGTAGCGGGGGGGTCAGAGGGGGTTTGAGGGGTGCAAGTAACCCCCCTCTATGGGGTCCGGGGCAGCGCCCTAGAAAATTTTGTTTTTTGGACCCTATATTAGGTTGGGCGGACCTACCTATGGTTTTGTGCATGATTTTCACACCTGGTTTTGGACAAGATGGTTTTCGGTCCATGGTTTTGGACGCGATGGTTTTTGGTCCATGGTATTGGATGCTTTGGCATGTATAAATATGCATTGTAACATTAAAAGGAACATAATGAAAAATAGGGTAGTTGACCATCAATTCCCCCCTGTTAAACACAAGGTAAGAAGATGAAAATATCTTTACTACAAGATGTGTCAATACTCGAGAATGAACTCTAAGGTATGACAAATATATATTCATGGTTATTGAAGACCATTACCAAGAAGCGATCCATTTGAGGTGAATCAATGATCTTGCATGAGCCTTGTGTTTGGAACATTTGTCTGAATGATGACTATGTTTTCCACAATGCTCACAAGGGAAAATATCAAAACCTTGATCTTTCAAATGGCCAAATTGATCATGATGTTCGCATTTGACAATATAAAATGGTTGTGGAAGAGGAGCAAGAGAAGATGAGTTGTCTTGGAAAAAACCAGCACTACAAAACTATATTGGCTTGGAATAGTCTGGAATGTGAAAGAACACGTCCTTTTCATATCCAAGATTGGTTTTGTGCTTGTTGCTGATAATTTCTTCCCAAGGTCTGATGATGGGCTTGGAAATTGCAAGTGGAACCTATGCATCTTCATGTAAATGTAATCATGAAGTGGCCTCACTGGTCTGATAAAGTATTGGTTGTTGGTGGGAGTCTTTCCTTAAATCCAAAAGGGAATTTTTCTAAAAAGGAACCAATTTAGAATGATGACTCTTCTGTTATTGTTCATCTTGTTGGAGTTTAGATTTGAGCTGCAAAAACTCAATCTTATTATGTGCAACTTATAAATTGCTTTGAATATCGGTGAGAGAGGATTTATTGATTTGTATTGTATTGTCTATACTAGAGTCTATTAGAGTGTTCAATAACTCTAACACTCCACCAATTAGAGCCATTTTTCAATAATCAAACTCAGCAAATGACGGTTGTAGGATCTAGTTAATAATTTTTGCAGTAACAATGATTGTAGGTTCAAATGGTACAAAACATTTGTGCTTTCTTCAAAGTTTATGTTAGACATAATGGGCACTCTCACAAATGTCTTCAAGCTATGCCTTCAACACAGTTCACTCTTATATCCCAATGAGTTAAAAATTAGTCTTAGATCTTAACCTAGAACAGTGATGTACAAAAAGAAAGGTATGATCTAGGGTATATCATCCCAAAAACCATCAATAGAAAATGCTTCCATGCTTAAATGCATCCACTCGAGTTTCCATTTGGAAGTATCAAGTACTTGTAATCTCCCCAATGTTAGAGAGAAGCATTCAAATTGTATCACTATTGTAGAAGATGGCATTGTTCCATTGTATTACTACAACAATTTTTGTTAAGGAATGGACTTCGTAGCTTCGGGAAATTGGACCGACCTATTTGTTACCTACTTCATCAATTTGTGGCTATGATGCTTCCACAACAAACATAATACAAAGCACAGGGGACAAAGCTAAGGTACATACATCCAAGTAAGATGCTAATAGAGATGTGTTTCTTAGAGTCAATTGACAAGGCAAGAGAAACGTGTAGAAATGGAGCTAAGACTTTCCAACTAGTATAAGTAAAATAAGCTCCCTTCCAAGAGCCAAGCTTAATCATGAGTGCTCAATGTATTTGTTGAAGAAAACTAGAGAACCAAATGTCTAACATTCACAAAAATAAAATTCTATAATCTCATGTTAATAAAACTTGACCTTAACAAGACAATATCCTTTATAGGTTAAATTTATAATTTGTAACTCTTATATAAGGTTGAGGAAAGTTCAGAGATTGAAATTTCACATAACTAGAAAATTTTGATTAAAACCTGGTCGATGCCCAAATATTTCTACAAAATTTGGTCCCATAATTGATTCCCTAAAGAAAACAATCCTCAAAAAAAAAATTGATAGATGCAACCCTCGATGGAGTTCAAGCATTAACCATGTTAAAAGTGAACCTTGACAACTACTGCGAAATAGTTGAGATAACCGAACCGTTTCTCGTTCCTTTGTTTCATGTTCCTCCGAGATTGAAATATCTTCCCAATAAATCCCTTTCTATTTGGAGATCAATACAAACACTCATACCAGACAAATTTTATGTGTTGTTGTATGCTCTCTGATCCAAGGATTTAACCACACCATTTCAAGGGTTTTTCAGAATGTTTCAAGGTTCTGTTGTTCACCTCACAATTTTGTCAGTTTAATTGAAGGTAGCTTGTGGTGCTAGGACCAGGGTGAGAGAATCAAGAGAGCTTTGCAGCATGGTGCAGGCTTCAAAGGTTTTGTAGGTTGCACCTCAAGGGTTTTAGTTGACACGGGTTTATATTTTTTCAACTAAATAGAGAATTGCGGTATTCTGGGATAATATTGGAGGAGTATGGTCGTTCCATCTAGAGAAGAGACAAGGAGAAAATCTACTCATGGAAAATGATAAAGATGACACTTGTTATAGAGTGCCCATATGCTACAAACACAGGTAATTTAGAACTAATAGGGTAGATGTGAAGGATATGTACAACTCCCAGGGGTTGGGACCAGTGCCACAAATCCATGTTAAGTTTTGGTGGATCTTGGGGTGGATGGTTCAACGAATATGTCGCTAAGTCCAAACGTGGACAAACCACAAAATATGTTACGGAGTTGGTGAATAAAAATAGATACAAGGGTGTTAGGGTCAGGACTGAATGGTAGGAAAATAAACAGGAGGAGAGGTGGTGTTTCAATACACTACGATTTTTCATACACTAAACTTTGACAAGCTTAATATTATAAAGGTATTTTTAGCCAAATTATCTCTGATATCATGTTAAAAATACACATGATATTTTAAATAAAATATATGACATATATATATCATTCTTAATGAGTTTTGATTTTCATCTGCTAAGAAGTTTCTTGGAATATTCATAATTGTTGACATTTACTTGAGGTTTTTCACTTTCCTCAAGTGACTAAGCCAAGTTTGCATAGCGTAAGAGGATTATGCTTGTAAGAGTGTTATTGATTTTAATTGAAAGACATTAAAGTAAATTTTCATATTAAGGCTTCAACAAGGTGTTACATAGTATTTTTTCATGTCTCCTATTCACTTCCCGTGCCATATCCCGGAGTGCCAAAACATTGACTACTGTGCAGAATATCCATCATGATATACAGACCAAAACCTCCCTGAAGAATCAAAGGAAAGTTGCCCTGAAATCATTTTGGAGAAAGTTGCCTTAAAACATAATTTTTGGCATCATCACGTTTTGCTCCATTGCCTGCCTATGTTGATAGAAGGCTATTCAGTTAGACACTCGCACTGCCAGCACGGGTTTTCATAAGAAAAATCACGCTAGCCTCCTTCTGGCAGGTTTTCCCAAACTGGAGGAGAAGATTCGCTCACTAGAACCTTCAGGAACAACGAAATGGATATTGGTTGTTGTTGATATGGTTGAGCTCTCTCATTTGGGCCTCTTGATATTATCATGATGGGCTTTACCCTTGATATGTGGACCTTCCTCCCTCTTTTGTGGATCCCTAACTCCCTCTCCCTTCATATAAATTCACCCCCTTCCATTCCCAAATGGTTGGTCCTTGATTATTGCATCCCTATGCTGAGAATATACTTACATGCTTCCCATTTCTAGCTTGGAGGAGTTCTTGAAGAGTCTCTGCTTGGACTTGGACATCCACCCAAAGGAAGGACTCAACCTCAAGGCATAGGTTTTATGCTTCCCTTTTTAGTTTCTTAATATATACATTTGATGTTCACCTTCCATAATTGTATAAATATTTATGTGATTAGCTTAATGTTCCTTGATTTGTTAAGTAGTTAATTCTTGACACATGTTATATATTGATGCAGGAGCATTCGGACTTAGCCAACAATGTGAATGTTTTTTCACATGTTGTGGCTAAACAAGTTGGATTTCATTGACCTGATTGGTCAAAAGGCAGTTTTACTGAGAAGGTTTGATCTCTCAAGAAATGAATTGTATTTCATTATTGTAATAAGTTAGAAAGTGTCTTATTTTAGGCTCAAAGATGAGTTGTTAGCATAGGTGTGAGATAGAGCTAGGAATTAGAAGATTTGTTGTTAGATTTATCAAAAATAGGGATTGATTCGTTAGACACAGTTAGAGTGATATCCGATTTATAAAAGGGAGGAAAAATGTAATGAAAACAGAGAGGATTGAGGAGTGGATTTAATAGAGTGAGAGCAAAATAGTGTGTGGATTGTATTTTGAGACAGAGGTCTTTATTTGTGTAATTAGGCCCAAGGCCGAGACTCTGTAACTCTTTTATTATGAATAAATTGGTGTTGTGCGCGTGATTATATATACTGCCCGTGGAGATCCTCGAGTGATTGTTTTCTCTGCATTCGGATGATATTGATGCTTGCTCTGTTTTCACGCTTTACAATAGATAACACTGAGTTAAAAGAATAATCGACGAGTTTATTATATCGTTTTGGTCCCGCAAGCAAAAAACCCAAAATACACTAAGAATCGACGCAAAACACATTCAGATTTGGAATCCAGACTTCAAATATTATGGACGGAGGTTTTTAATGTTATTGGGTCTGTGGACCCCAAATCACTTTGCTTTAGTGGAGTGGAACCGGCCTATTGAACCGCTGAATTCCGACATTGCAATACAACCGGATCCGAAATGTTATAGAGAAGGGGTGATAATCTATCAGGTCCGCGAAGGGCTACCGCATCGCAGCTTTGAAGTGGAAGAATTCTAGACAATGGGTATTGCAATTTGTGATCGGCCAATTAGATCATGGCCGTTAGATCATGATATATCGCAACCGTTGGATCGCAAAGTATTTTTGCTACAAGAGTGGTATTTCGGGCACATCAAAGGTGGTAAGTTGTTTGGAAGGGTCGGTACCTGATCCCATTCAACCTTTGACATGTAGAAAAGGAGGTGGGGAAGAAAACCGCTTTATCAAGCAGTTAATCCCTAGTCTATTGTCCCGCCCAAAATCTCCAACAACCGTCGGATCTCACAGATCCAAATCAATGGTCATTGAGGGTCGATGTGTTGACTTCTGGTGTACGATAAGCATGCCAATATCAAAAGGTAAAATCCCATTGTTTCGGCTTTTTTTTATGTATTTCAGTATAAAAGGAAAATAGTCAAATTATAGTTTAAAGGGGATCCGCGGGGTGATTTTGGGGTTTTCTTGAGTCGACTTCTGCACTGTGTCATTTGTGGTATCATAGGAGAAGAAAGGGTTGTTTCCAGTGAAAATGCCGCCAAGGAGAGGAGCTGGCTTTGGTCGAGGAAGACCTGAAGCAAATGAAATTCTACTGGAAGAGGTTTGGAGTCTACGTACGAGAATGGAGACAATTGAGACTGCCCAGAGAAGAGCACCTGATGAAGGAGATGAAGTTCTTCAGAAGAATCTCTTGAGGAGGAAGTAGACAAAGACAATGAAACTACCAAAATCATCAAGATGTTGGCAAAAGTAGGAGGAAAACCTAAGGTGGAAATCCCTATGTATGAAGGGACTCTGAACACAGAAGAGCTAATGGATTGGATCAGATCCTTAGACAAGTACTTTGACTATGAAGAGGTTGATGAGAAGAAGATGGTGAAGTTTACAGTTACCAGATTGAGGGGTCATGCAGCTATCTGATGGGACAAGGTACAAACATCAAGAACAAGGAAATGGAAGTCCAAGATCAAGCAATGGGACAAAATGGTAAGTAAAATGAAAGCCAAGTTTTTTCCTAAAGACTATCAGTTGAATCTTTTTAAACAATTGCAAAAATTTAAGGTAAAAAGGAATGTATGTTAAAGAATATACATAAGAGTTTTATAGATTGAGTATTAGAGCAGGGCATGTAGAGGATGATATGGAAAAGGTAGCTAGATATATCAATGGCTTAAGGTATGATATACAAGATGAGATTAGCTTGTTAAGTCTGAAAACTACTAAAGATGCCTATCAAGCAAGTTTGAAGGTAGAAGAGAAGATATTGAGGAAACAGAGTCAAAGGAATAGAGGAAAAAGCTCAGTAAGAGGCAAGGGAACTACCAGACCAAGGGGATAACAACATCAGCATGAAGAAGTAAGCTCAAGTAGCTAACCACCATAGAGGGGAGAGGTTAACAAAGGAATATTTGTGCCATAGGAAGCGGGCGAGGAAGAGATGTTCAGTGTTATACATGTGGAGAATGGGGACATGTGTCATCGGACTGTCCTCATAATAAACCAGCAAGTCAGAGGAATGTGAATGTGACTGAGGCAAAGATAGAACCACCTCGACTTATGGAAAAGGAAGAACCCCCTGAAGAAGGTGAATCACTGTTATTGAGAAGGACTTTGCTTAGGGCAGAGCTGGAGATTAGAGAACCAGCACAGAGGAAGAATTTGTTTAGAACTACCTGTAAATCAAAAGGTAAGTGCTGCAAAGCAATAATTGACAATGGAAGCACTGAAAATATTGTTTCTACAGAGATGGTGTTGGCATTATGATTCTGGTTTGGCTCTCTGGTGCAGGTGTTGTACTTGATGGCAACTCTCTCAAGTGGCAAAACTTTGTTTCAGGCTCTCAAAATGATGGAAAATAAGAGGTTTGCAGGTGCATCGTTCAAAAGGTGCGGACCCGCAGGTTCGCCATCCAGGAAGTGCGGACATACCCGCAGGTTATCCGTTCATAACGTGCGGTCCCCCAGTTCACTCATTCCAATGCAAAGAAGCGCGCTCACGTGGGGTTTCTTATGTTTGGCCCTTGGTATTTAGCCCGTCGTTCATGAACCTATGGTTTTGGACCGTGGTATAGGATCTAAATTATTTGAACCCCTGTTTGGATCCCTTGTATTGGTTTTCGATGGTTTCGTCCCATGGTTTGAATACGGGCTTGCCTATAAAAGTGAAAAGAGATCACTTGGCTATACACTTGTGAAACTTGAATATCTTAAGATCTAAAATTTTGGGTGATTGGTTTTAAAAGCTAGATCTAAATCAAGGAGAAAATTTAAGGTGAATCTATTGATAAGTCGTGATCTCTCGGGTGCATGATCAGATCTGTGGATCTGACTGACTGTGGCACATTGGAGGACTGTTAATTTGGCCCTAATCAGAGGTTCGCAGGCGATCCACGGCGTGAGTGTGGGGGTACGCAGTGCAAGAGAAGGCGCAGTGCGGGGGTACGCAACACAGCAGAAGGCGCAGTGCGAGGTACGCAACACATAAGAAGTTGCAGTGCGGAGGTATGCAGGGAAACAGAAGAACAAGTTGCGAAGGTACGCTGTCAGGCAGGCAGTGCAGGTGCGGATCTTATCAGAGGTACGCAGGGCAGCAGAACGATTCGTGCGGAGATACGCAGAGCAGTAGACCGACCAGGTGCGGATGTACGCAGTTTAGACACAAAAGAGCTGCAGGTATTCGCAGGTCACTATTGGTGAAGTTGCAGACCTATCTTGAAACATTTGTTGGTTGTCTTTTATCTATTGCTGCAGAGTTCTGGGTTTAGATTTCTGGTATTACTTTTCTGTTTACAACATTCTGAGAAGTTGGGTGATTCATTGGTTGATTGTCTAAGGAGATTGGGTGATTTGCATGTACTTGATGATTATTTGATCTTCTTGGATCCAGTTTGAAAATTAATGAAACATGGTCCTTAAAGAACTAAAAGAGCAAAGGGGGTTGTAGCTCCCTTCCAGGAGAGACTAGAAAACGAGAGATAGTTGTAGCTCTCTGCAGGTTGCAGCCTGCGTACTCGTAAAGGACTGCACCAGTACAAAGTCCTTGTAAAAGAAGTTTCTAATTGAAAGAAGATAGAGACATATTGCAGCAGGTGGTTTTCACCCACATTGGGTTTCCACCTTATATCTGGTGTTCTTTGGTGTGCTTATCTATTTTTATTGTTCTTGTTCATCATTATATGGCACCGACATACAAATTAATGATCAATATCTGAAGAATAAATTAAAGTATAAATCTGGAAGGCATATTGAAAAGAATTTGATAATACTGATTCACCCCCCCCCCCTCAGTATTATTTCCAACAATTGGTATCAGAGCAGGTTCTTCAAAAGAAGCTTGATCGCTTGAAGAAATATATTTCATCATGAGCAACTACAAGAGGGAAGCATCAATCAGGCCACCGATTTTTAATGGGACAAACTTCGTTTATTGGAAGGTAAGAGTTACTGCCTATCTTCAATCTCTTGGTATAGAAGTCTGGGATATCATAGATACAGGGTATACTTTTCCATCAGCAACTCCTACAGATCCGGCTGAGAAGAAGAAATATGAAACAAATGCAAAGGTGGTTAATACTCTATTAGGATGCCTATCTCAATCAGAATTTGTTAAGGTAATGCAGTTTAAATCCGCAAAAGAGATATGGGACAAGATTGTTTTGAGCTATGAAGGAGATGATCAGGTAAAACGAGCAAAACTTCAAACCCTCAGAATTCAGTATGAAAATCTCAGAATGTATAATGATGAAAGTGTGGCTAACTATTTTCTTCGTGTAGATGAGATTGTTAATTGTATGAAAATTTTGGGTGAAGAAATAAAAGAGGCTATTGTGGTTGAAAAAGTTCTAAGAGCTTTGTCCCCTAGGTTTGAATCTAAAGTTTCTGCAATAGAAGAAAAAGAGAATCTACAAAGCCTTAAAATGTCACAGCTGCACGGAATTCTAACTGCTTATGAAATGAGGAAAGGAGGTCCATCAGACAGGAGAGAAGTTGCCTTCAAGGCTTCAGGCAAAGGAGAGTACTTTGAGTCAGGACACGTGTCAGAAGAAGAAGAAGAAGAATCAAATTTTGTCAGAAATCTTCAACGGGGTACTGGATGTTTCCGAGGTAAGTTACCTTTCAAATGCTTTGCTTGTGGAAGAGTCGGTCACTATGCTGCGAAATGTCCTCACAAGGATAAGATTGACAAACGGAAGGAACCTGTTAGATGGAACAAGAAACAGAATGCAACTAAGAAAAGTTACTACACTCATGAAGACAGTGATGGCCTATCAAATAGTGACGAAGATGAACGAGGTAATGATTATAAACTTTTAATGGCCTTTGAAGATGATGATTACATGGACGCTATAGATGTAGATGGTTTTTATGAAGAGATTTCTTGACTCAAAATATGTTTAGAAGAAAAAGATATGATCATTGATACTCTGTAATTCCAACTTGATGAAAAGGAAAAATCTCTTGAGAAGTTAGAATGTGAAATTGTTGGCCTTAGAAAAGAAATTGAGAAAACAAAGGCTCTTAATCTTAAACTTGTTAAAGTATCTGAAACTCTGGATGAGATTATCAATGTACAGCGTTCTCCACTAATCAAGACAGGTCTGGGTTATAATGGAGAAACATCTCAAACATCCACCTCAAAGAGTTATCTTGATGCAGCAAGGAGGAATGAGGAAAAGCCCAATGGAGATCACCAGGTAAGGCAGGGACGAATTACATCAAGAACAAATAAATACTACCAAGTATACCAGGGGCAATCCAACTTAAGGGTGAACAAAAGCTACAACCAGCCACAGGTAAAAACTTCTCAATTTGCTTCAAGAATGGATGACAATAGAAATTACAATCATTTGGCTGGTAGATTTGATAATCGCAGAAGTTTCTTCAATGGCCAATGTTTCTCTTGCCATAACTTTGGTCACAAAGCAGCTCAATGTGTTGCTTATAATACAATCATGACTAGAGAAGCTCAAAAACAAAGAAGTATGACTGGGATTACGAAAAGGACCTATAACAACTTTTCTGCCCTTGAAAATGAAATTGAATGTTCTATTTGTAATAACTTCTGTTAGAAAATTATATATTACGGAGCAATGGAACACATAAAATATTGCAGAAATATAAACACAGAAAACGCACAAAACAAGAGAGACACAGATATACGTGGTTCACCCAGTTTGGGCTACGTCCACCCCGAACAGCCAGTCCTTCCTTTCTATTATCCAGCAAAATGAAGAGACACAACCTACAGCAAATCCGCTGTAATATCCTCTGTTTTCTCTCACAGTCTCACCTCTCTGTTTCTCGCTCACAGAATACACATCTATATCTCAGCCTCCAATACAATGACCTCATACAAAGAGAGGGGTTGCCTTCTAGGGAAAAAAACCATAAACTAAACATAAGTTCTGCCGTCAGATCGTCTGCCTAATGAACGGCCCAGATTGACTAGAAATTACTATACTTTTACAAGGCAATTTTACATTTGTTTTTAGCTTCGGGGGCGCTGCCCCCGAGCCCCCGCCGGGGACCGCTGGCCCCGGACCCCCCAGTCGGGGGGGATCGGCTCCCCCCGGACCCCCAATGGGGGGACAAGCCCCCCCCGCATGGAGGTGTGTACAAACTTCCTGGGGTATACATTCGGCTGAAACAAAGACCTCTAAACAATCATGCTCCACACACAACAATCTCCCACTTGGAGAATGATTGTAGAAACTCCACCGCTGCTTCATTTGCTAGAAAATGACTCCTCTTTGGACCTGGCTATTTTTCATCTTCATCGTCATCCTTGAAGACCAATTGAAACTGAGCATATTCTCACTTTCTCCCTGGTTACAACTTTTGTTAGCATATCTGCAGGATTCTGGCTAGTGTGTATCTTTTCCAGCTTCAACTCTCCATCTTCCAATACTGATCGTATGAAATGGTACTTGAGCTGTATGTGTTTAGTCCTAGAATGAAATGTTGAGTTCTTTGCAAGATGAATGGCACTTTGGCTATCACTGTATAACGTGCCCATATCATGCTCCTTACCCAATTCACCCATAAACCTTTGTAACCAAATCATTTCTTTACTAGCCTCTGTAGCAGCAACATACTCTGCTTTTGTTGTTGAAAGTGCAACAACATTTTGGATTTTTGAAATCCAACTGACAGCTGTTCCACCAACAATAAATACATATCATGTAGTGCTCCTCCTGTTATCCCTGTCACCTGCCATATCTGCATCAACATATCCCTGTAGAGAAATGTTTGCACCACCAAAGCATAATGCTTGATTTGTGGTACCTTTCAAATATCTGAGAATCCATTTCACTACCATCCAATGTTCCTTTCCTGGATTGTTCATGTACCTGCTTACAACTCCCACTGCATGTGCAATATCAGGCCTTGTGTAGACCATTGCATACATTAAGCTTCCAACTACTGATGCATATGGAACTTTAGACATATAATCCATGTCTTCTTGGGTCTTTGGGCACATTTCCTTACTAAGTTTGAAATGGCTAGCAAAAGGTGTACTAACTGGTTTTGCATTGTGCATATTAAATCTTTTCAACACCTTCTATATGTACTCATTCTGAGACAATGTTAATTTACGATTTTTTTTGTCTCTAGTGATTCTCATACCAAGGATTTGTTTTGCAGCTCCCAAATCCTTCATTGCAAATGAATTTTCCAATTTTCTTTTGAGTACATTTATTTCCTGCATGTTAGATCCTGCAACAAGCATGTCATCCACATACAGTAACAATATAATATAGCTACCATCATTTTGCTTTTTCAGATAAACACAATGATCAGAGTGACATCTAGTATAACCTTATTCAGACATAAACTTGTCAAATTTTAGATACCACTGCCTTGGAGCCTGTTTAAGCCATACAAGCTCTTCTTAAACCTGCACAATAGTTTCTCCTTCCCTTTCACCTCATATCCTTGTGGTTGTTGCATATATATCTCTTCCTCCAAATCCCCATGGAGAAAGGTTGTCTTTACATCTAACTGCTCAAGATGCAAATCTTCAGCTGCTACAAGACTTAAAATAGTTCTGATTGAAGTCATTTTAACAACATGAGAAAATATTTCATCAAAATCAATACCTTTCTTCTGTGCAAACCCCTTCACCACAAGTCTAGCTTTGTACCTCTGTTTTCCTCCATCTTCTTCCTTCATCCTGTAAACCCATTTATTCTTCAATGTAGTTTTTCCTGCAGGCAACCTAACTAAATCCCATGTCTGGTTATGCATTAAGGAGTCCATCTCTTCTTCCATGGCTACCTCCCACTTCTTCCTGCTTTCAACCTGCATTGCTTCTTCATAACATTCGGGTTCACCAGAATCAGTCAACAATAAATAATATAATGAAGGAGAGTATCGTTCAGGGGGTCTACTTATCCTGGTAGATCTTCTAACACCACTTTCAAGTGTTTTGGGTGCCTGTTGCTGTTGTGGTGGTTGTTGTTGTTGATTATTATTATTTTTAGGCACCTTTACCTTTTCACTGATTTCATCAAGAACTGTGTATTCCTTGTTTTCTTTTTCCTGTTTCTTTTCCTGCAACTGATTCTTATACAAGACCTTTTCATTGAATATTACATCTCTGCTCCTAATGATTTTGTGATTTTCGTAATCATATAAGCGATAACCAAAATCATTAACACCGTATCCAATAAAGGTACATTTCTTTGACTTTGCCTCAAGCTTTGTTCTATTTTCTTTATCAATATGGACAAAGGCCTCACAACCAAAAGGCTTTAAAAAGGATTAGTTTACCTTTTTACCTGTCCATGCTTCCTCCGAAACACCACCATCCAAGGAACTTGAAGGCCCTCTGTTTATTAGATAAACAGCAGTATCTACAGCATCTGCCCAAAACTGTAAAGGCAATCCTACATGCAATCTCATGCACCTTGCACGCTCCATGATTGTTCTGTTCATCCTTTCTGATACACCATTTTCTTGTGGTCTTCTTGGAACTATCTTCTCTCTGCGAATTCCATGTTCTGAACAGTACCTATCAAACTCTTTGCTGCAATATTCACCTCCATTGTCTGATCTAAGACACTTCAATTTCTTTCCTGTCTCAATCTCAACCAAAGCTTTCCATTTCTTGAAAGTATCAAATACACCAGATTTATTCTTAATACAATAGATCCAAGTTTTTCTAGTTGCATCATCAATAAAAGTAACATAATAATGAGAGCCACCAAGAGATGATACCTGAGCAGATCCGCATACATCTGTATGCACAAGCTCTAATTTTTCGCTCTTCTTTTCTTTCCCAACTCTGAGAAATCTAACTCTCTTCTGTTTTCCATAAATGCAATTCTCATAGAAATCCAAATCAACATTCTTCAAACCCGGCAACAAATTCCTTGAGTGAAGAATCTTCATCCCCTTTTCACTCATGTGTCCGAGCCTATGATGCCATAATTCTACATCTGCTCCTTTGGAAGTTAAAGCATTAACAAAGTTAGAAATAACATTGCATAAATACAATGTACCAACCTTTTCGCCTTTTGCTATTACCAGGGCTCCTTTGGTGACCTTCCAAGCTTTATCTGTGAAAGTTGTCACACAACCTTCACCGCCTAGCTGCCCTGTTGAAATCAGATTTTTCTTTAGATCTGGAACATGCCTTACCTCCTTTAGTAGCCATTGGTTTCCATTCTGTTGTTTTACAAGAACCTTACCCATTCCAATAATTTTACAAGGTTTATCATCACCTAAACGAACTTGTCCAAAATCTCCTTGAACATAGTCATAAAATTATTTCTTATCAGGTGTGGCATGGAATGAGGCCCCTGAATCTACCACCCAGGAATCAATAATATTTCCGAAAGAAAGAATCAAAGCATATTGTAACACCTCACCTGTCACATTTGCTTCGTGATTGTTTTCTTGTTGTGCGTCTCCCTATTTTCCCTTCCGAGATCTACAGTCTTTCTTTAGGTGTCCTTTCTTTCCACATTTCCAGCACACTATCCCCGATCTAGACTTGGATCTGCCTTTCCTTGATTCACTGCGATATCCTGAGCTCTTTCCTCTTTCCATTTTTCTTCCCCTAGACTCTGCGCTCAAAGCATTACCCGATGTCTCACCGGAGCTTTTTCGTCACATTTCCTCGCTAAGGATAGCACCGACAACATCATCAAACTTTAAACTACTAGATCCAGAAACGGAGTTACTAATGGCCATTACCAAACCATTCCAACTTTCTGGTAATGAGCACAAGAATAACAGAGCTCTAACTTCATCATCAAATTTTACCCCTACAGAACTTAACTGACTTGTAACTATATTAAAATCATTTAAATGGTCTGCAACAGATCCACCTTCTGACATCTTCATATTAAATAACCGTTTCATAAGAAATACCTTGTTTGAGGCCGAGGGTTTTTCATATAGTTTCGACAACATCTGAATCAAACCCTCTGTCATGGTTTCCTTCGAAATGTTGAAGGCGACTGACGCAACAAGGCACAACCATATTGTTTCGAGTGCCTTTCTATCGAGAAGGTTCCATTCTTTGTCTGTCATACCCGTCGGCATCTTTGATTTTCCGCCCAATGCTAGGTATAGATCTTTCTAATACAGATAATCTTCCATCTGCATCTTCCACAACGAGAAGTTTTTGCCGTTAAATTTCTCGACCCTAAACTTACCATCTTCCGCCATTGCTCCCACTCAAACCAGGAACCCTTCTTTCCTGCAAGTTTATCAGACAAATAGAACTTGGCTCTGATACCAGTTGTTAGAAAATTATATATTACGGAGCAATGGAACACATAAAATATTACAGAAATATAAACACAGAAAATTCACAAAACAAGAGAGACACAGATATACGTGGTTCACCCAGTTTGGGCTACGTCCACCCCGAACAACCAGTCCTTCCTTTCTATTATCCAACAAAATGAAGAGACACAACCTACAGCAAATCCGCTGTAATATCCTCTATTTTCTCTCACAGTCTCACCTCTCTGTTTCTCGCTCACAGAATACACATCTATATCTCAGCTTCCAATACAATGCCCTCATACAAAGAGAGGGGTTGCCTTCTAGGGCAAAAAACCCTAAACTAAACATAAGTTCTACCGTCAAATCATCTGCCTAATGAACGACCCAGATTGACTAGAAATTACTATACTTTTACAAGGCAATTTTACATTTGTTTTTAGCTTCGGGGGCGCTGCCCCCGGACCCCCCAGTCGGGGGGGATCGGCCCCCCCCCCCGGACCCCCGCGGGGGGGACCGCACCCCCCAGCGTGGAGGGGTGTACAAACTTCCTGGGGTATACATCCAGCTGAAACAAAGGCCTCTGAACAATCATGCTCCACACACAACAACTTCGGTCATGAATATTCGGAATGCAGGAGCAGGTTTCAACAGACAAAGGAACAAGCCTCAAGCACTAGAACATGGAGAATAAAGGAACCACAAACAGAAAGATGTGGGATAGCATTATATGCAGAAGGACAAGAAAATCTATGGTACATCGATAGCGGATGTTTGAAGCATATGACAGGTGATAAAGAAAAACTTGAATCATATACTGCTTTGGAAAAGGGAAAGAAAGTTTCATTTTGAAATGATACCCCTGCAGCCATAAAAGGAAAAGGCACCGCTCAGTTGAAAGAAAAGGTCAAAACTGGAAATGTTTTGTAGGTTGATGGCTTGAAGCATAATCTACTAAGTGTCAATCAGATGTGTGATCAAGGAACAGAGTTAATATTTCGATCAAATGGATGTAGTGTTCATGATCTTGATATAGGAAAAATGGTTATCAAAGGCAGAAGAACTCCAAATAATCTATACATATTTGAAGAAGGACAACAACAATGCTATTTGAGCAAAGATGATGAACATTGGTTATGGCACTGGAGGTTGGGGCATCTAAGCTTTTCACAAATAAGGAAAGCATGCAAATACCAGGCAGTTCGTGGTCTTCCAGATATCAAAATTCCAGACAACACCGTATGCAAATCATGTCAGTTTGGTAAGCAAACCAGAACTAACTTCCCTGAGAAGGAAGGATCAGCCAACAGGCCTCTTGAACTAGTCCATACAGATGTATGTGGTCCATTTAGGACAAGGTCACCTCGAGGAGAAGAATACTTTATATTATTCATTGACAACTTCTCCAGGATGGTTTGGTTGGGAGTTATGAAACACAAGGACGAAGCATTCGAAAAATTCAAATCTTTCAAAGCCTTGGCTGAAAATGAATTAGATCACAAAATTAAGTGCCTCAGGTCTGACAGAGGTGGGGAGTTTACCTCAAATGAATTTTTCGATTTCTGTGAAGAACATGGAATAAGAAGGTAATTCTCTACAGCTAGGACTCCTCAGCAAAATGGAGTGGTGGAAAGGATGAATAGAACAGTCCAACAAATGGCTCGTGCTATGCTTGATGAGTCTGGGACTCCCGCAACCTTCTGGGGTGAAGCTGCTTTTACTGCGGTTGTTATTCTCAACAAAACAAATGTCCGAGTGAACAGCACTCAAACTCCTCATGAGCTCTGGTATGGTGAGACTCCTTCGGTAAAGCACTTCAAAATTTTTGGAAGCAAATGCTATATTAAGAATAATGATGAACAGCTTGGAAAACTTGAACCTAGAGCAGATGAAGGCATTCTCCTTGGCTATTCTCCCCACAGCAAAGCATATAAGTGTTACAATAAAAGACTTGGAAGAATTGTTGACATCATTGATGTAGTGGTTGATGAAAAATGATACATTCCTAGGCAAGTGAATTATGAAAATATTGAAGAGGATGAAGACTAATCTCCAAATCAGATTAATGATGAAGAAGAACCTCAAGAGGCACCAGAGGAATAGATAAGGATAGAAGAGAAGGCTCCATCCATGTACGTTCATAAGAATCATTCAGAATCTCAGATTTTGGGGCAGAAAGAGGCAGGTGTACAAACAAGAAGAACAATTGCAGAAGCCTCAAGCTATTTGGAATTACTCTCCTCCACTGAACCTCAAAATGTAAGAGAGGCATGCAAAGATCAATGTTGGGTCAAGGTGATGGATGAAGAACTTGAGCAGATCGAAAAGAACAACACTTGGGAGTTGGTTCCTAGACCAAAAGATAAGAATGGCATAGGGACAAAATGGATCTTCAAAAATAAGTTGAATTAAAATGGGGAAGTAATTAGAAACAAGGCCAGACTTGTTTGTAAAGGGTATGCTCAACAAGAAGGAATAGACTTTGAAGAAACTTTTGCTCTTGTTGCTAGACTTGAGGCCATCCGAATGTTCCTTGCTCTCTCAAGCTTTCAGAAGTTCAAAGTATTTCAAATGGACTTAAAATCAGTCTTTCTGAATGGAGACTTAGAAGAAGTGTACATTGAGCAAGAGATGGGTTCATCCTTGGGAATGATCCAAATCTTGTATGCAGACTAAAAAAGGCTCTCTATGGTCTTAAACAGGCTCCAAGGGCTTGGTACTACCGTTTGGACAAATATCTTCATCAACAAGGTTTTTTAAAGGGATCAACAGATAGCAATATTTATATAAAAATTGAAAATGACAAATTGCTAATACTTGTTGTGTATGTAGATGATATTATCTTTGGCAGTAATGAAGAAGCTATGAGTCAAAGCTTTTTCTTGGTGATGCAGAAAGAATTCGAAATGTCTTTGCTTGGAGAACTGACATATTTTCTTGGATTGCAAATCCAACAAAATGAAGGCGGGATCTTCTTGTCTCAAACCAAGTATCTCAAGCATATTTTGAAGAAATATGGCATGGAAGATGCAAAACCAGTATGTACCCCCATGGTCACAGGATGTAGCCTCAGTGCAAATGATGAATCAGCAGCAGTGCATCAACCAACCTACATATCTATGATTGGAAGTCTACTTTATTTGACAGGTACCCGACCAGACATCGTGCATGCAGTGGGAATAGTTGGAAGATTTTAGGAAAATCCAAAGGAAACTCATCTTCAGCCAGTGAAGAGAATTTTCAAGTACCTTCAAGGAACTCAAAACTATGGCTTATGTTATCCTAGAGATACAGATCTCACACTTCATGCTTATACAGATGCAGATTGGGCCGGAAGCGTGGATGACAGGAAGAGTGTTATAGACAATTTTGTGCCTTACAGCAACAAGCATGAATTGTCAATAATCCAAGGGATCCAAAGTTCCCTAAACATGATGTTCCTACCCCTAGAGGAACAAGGTCAGCAAACCAACAGCTCTCAGATCAGTTCTCCACCTGAAAACACTCAAAAACAAGCAATCCTGAAATCAAAGCAGGTGCTCCACTAGGTTTCTGCGCTGAAACTCAGTTGCTCCATGGTGTACCTGCGTTGCAAAGCAAGTGGGACAAAGGCCACCTGCGCTGAGCGAGATGGGACAAGTGGCACAATGAGTCATTGCTTTGGAATCTTCCAAAAATGACACTTGGATCAGGGATTTCGCCTTGTGATGAGTCAGAGGCTTTGTTTCTCCAAGTGGAAGCAAAGTTCACCAAGTGGACTCAAGAACTGAAGATCAACTAAAGATTAACTGAAGAGAGAGAGGACACAAGGCAGCTACACATCAGTTGCAAGCTGACTCATCCTTTCTCAGTTCATCTATATATTGAGCTCTCTCCTATGAGCTCAGGAGGCTGGAATTTTGTGCAAAGTAATGATATGTTGTTGGTTTCACTATAGAGCTATTGGGTGATTGCTTGAAGGAGGTGAAGAGGAGAAATTCTTTCTGCTGGGAGGTGTTGCTGGATTGGGGCCTTCAATGGTTGTAACCTTCTCAGAACTTTACTTCTTCATTAATAAAAGCTATTGAGGTTCTTCTATATGCACTTGTTTCAATAATGTATTGTGATAATTGTATATTTGATTTATGCTAATCCCTGAATCAGTTATGATTGCATGCTTCTTGTAGTTTCCTTCTTTGTTATTTTGCAGGATCTCATTGTAGCTGGGCCAGCAAAAGAGCAAGGAGCTGGGAGCAAGCAGCAAAGAGAAGAGTTTGGATTCGACATTAAGTGCAAGGCAACGGTTAGTGCATTTCCTCATTCTCTCTTGCTTTTGTAAAGAAGTAAACCTTAAGTAGTTTTCTTTACAGTTGTTGCTGAGGTACTATCACCCTTAGAGTGGGATAGGGTCATCCGAATCGGATACTTTTCCCTACAACAAACTGGCGACTCCGCTGGGGATCGTATCCATTTGATTGTGTTTGTAGTATTTTGCTATTCATTTCCTGAACAAAAGAGTACCAAATCGAAAAGCTTTTGACTATATCAAAAGCGAAGTAGAGGGCAGCTACTCTAGCTCATTTCTGAGCAAGTTCATGATTTGAAGAGCTGATCTACAAGGATCCTTGTAAGCTCTTAGTGATAGCTTTGCACCTTCTTAATCATCCCTTTGAGTGTGCTTGACTGATTGCTTCTGATTTGAGCAAAAACCGTGCATTTTTGAGAAAATTATGACCCGGAAACTGTGAAAACGCAATTCTCGTTTTCCAAAGCAGGTAGTACACAGGCTACCTACTTTGCAACGCAGGTCCCGAAGGGGCTACCTACGCTGAGAACCAATTTGGCTGTGCAGAGCCTGCGTTGGCCCAAATTTGCCTAGTGCATTTGGGGTTTCCTCCTTTTCTCTTGCCTGTTTTCACTTAGATTTTGCTGCTAAGTGTTAGTCTTGTGCCTGTTCTGAAATCAATATTACTTGCCATCATTCTGCCTCTGTTATATAACAAAATTGTACTTGTTCTTTTTATTTCTTACTCATTTACAATTTCCCATAACGAAGAGTAAACCAGTCTTGCTTTTGGCCTCTTAGATCTGAACCTGTGTTAGGCATTTTGCTGGTCTAAAGAGTTAGCTTGTTTGCTGTCCATAGTTGATTAGTCTTTTTACTTTCGTTAGTATGGTTTGATTTCATGTATTTCCAGTGATTAAGCAAGTAAATCTTAAGGTGTATTTTGATTTTGGACAAACTTGTTTACTTTCGCTTTAAATCGAAATCAAAGTTATATAACCACTTTCTTTTTGTAATTCATACACATTAAGAAAGGGAAAAGAAAATACATGCATTGTGCATTTTGCATTTGAAAAAGTTTGCATGATGATTTAGGAGAAAGTGCATTAGTTTGTGCTGTATGAACTGTGTGAAAAGAATTTGCCTTTCTTCTCCCTCAGTAGTTAAGATTTTCATCAGTCAAAAAGATTTGAAAAAGCTTGCTTCTCATCTTAGGCTGCATTTAGGAATTTGTCATATACATCTCGTGGTGAACCTTGAAAGGAAAACTTTAAAAAGATCAACTTAAAATATACTGAATGAACCTAACAACGCATTTGAAACATAACGCAAACATCTAGAGGTCTAGGTAGAGACGTGTTCCGGCGTCGTTAAACATAGTGACTGTCGATCTCTACGAAGGTGGGTGATTCCTCCTGAGAGTCGGTGGCACTAATACGGACTTGTGCTCCCACGTACCGTCGAGTATATATTGGGAGACCCCTATAGGCAATTATCCTTTATCCATAGGAAGCCGTGTCAGCCGCCCTACTGATTGCGATGCAGTGAACACAGCATTCACGAAGATCGACCACCCGTACCGTAAAACGTATTCTGTGGTTTCGCGAAAGGTTTGGCACACCCTCTGCCTAGATCTCCAGAGCAGTTTCTTTTGGCTCTTTTCAAACTCTATAACTGAAAAGGTCCAACCGAGCATTTGTCACTTCGAGCTCGTTAATACATCGAAGGAGACTAGAGTCATCTTTAGCTTTTTCTCGACTCTTAAAACATGAAAAAGCAAAGTTATGTTTAAAAGCGTCTAATAAAATTCATTCAAATCGGAAACACAAATTCTCCCCTTTATATTTTAGTTGATCGAGTAATCCGCAATCGTGGAAGAAAGTCAATTGAATATCTGTCGTTCTCGGAGGCTTGCGAGTAAACCGTCTTTGTCTCCGGAATCGAAAACAATCCGGACAAAGCGAGCTCGTCGAACCAGTTCAAAATCTCCTTTAAAAGTTAGAACAAGTGTTCCAACAACATCTGAGGTTCTGGTCACTCCAAACATTTCCGGAAACCCTGCCTCCATAGAAGAAGTTCAATCGCCACAGAGGGACAGTAATACTGATCCTAGTCTGGGGACAAATACTTTTATGACTGAACCAGTTCCATCTGTAACCGGTCCAGAGAGTTTTGTTCCTCAAACATCTGTCGCGGTCGATACAACCCCTTCTTCGGCACCGGAAATCTTTTACGGGCCTGACGGTCTTCCTCTTCCACCTGATCTGATTGCGATAGAGGAAATTATAGAGGAACCGCAAGTATCCACTCCAATTCAATTTGGAGTAGGGGTCACTCTATTTCCTGCTACAACAGAAGTTTGTCCATCACCAGTGGAAGTTCCTGTAGAATCACTAGGTGATCAATTGGATAGACTAAAAATGACTGAACAACCGTCGACATCTAGGACTGTGTCAAATGACACGGCGACGGCAGAATTACCTGCTGCAAATCCAACAATGTTCGCCGGCATACCATCTGTCCCAACTAGCTCTCAGTTGCTAGAAGGAGTCCACCAAGAGACTATCTCGACAGTATGGTCTGTTCCTGTTTGTTCCGGAGTAATGTCTGGTAACTTTCATGGTGAGACTCATCAAATTGACCCTTTTGGGAATCTAATTAGGCCATCCAGTCCTCCAGGACAATCAATTGCCTTGAGTTCTGGATTGCTACCGTATGGGGGGCAGTACGCCCTTTCATTACCCCCTCCGGGAGGGTACCCATACGGGAGTTCTCAACCTTATTCAAGTTATGGCGGAATTGCAACGAGTAGTTGAGTACCTATGCTATTCCAGCCACCGAGAGTTGTATATTCTATGCAACAGTGTGTACCTGTGACGAACATCCCAACTACACCGGCTATTGTGACCGTGTCGCAAGTTCAAACAATGCCTGTTGTATGTCAACCTCAGATTTCTCAGGTTCTCATGCAACAGCCCCTTGACCCTGCAACCCAACCACAATCGCCTACTGGTGGGGCAACACAAGTACAGTCGGGTACAACTACCCCCCATCTTGGTCCAATGGTTAGTGTAGCGCAACAACCCATGGTGTCGCAACCGTGGATAGTGCAATACCAACAGCCGCAATTCCAACAAGTGTACCAAGGTTCTGAACAGCAAATATTTGCGAATACTGGACAACCATATATTCAAAATGGTCAAAATAACCCACTTTATAGTGGTCAAGTCCATCAACCGTATTCATCATACCAACATCAACTCCATTATGCTGGTATGCAAAGACCGACTGTTCAGGCGATTCCATCGTATCCTGGTTACGCTTCACCTAACTTGAACCAGCAGTTACCATTCGTGGCGACTTTAGAGTTGCCTGATTTACATCGGTTAACCAACGATCCAATTGCTTACGCCCCTTGGTGGCCAGTGATTCCACACAAACTTCCATCCGACATTCCTAAATTCAATGGAAATCCAGGTGAAGACCCGTCGAATCATGTGATGACGTTTCATCTATGGTGTTCGTCGAACACTTTAAATGACGATTCGATAAGGCTTCGCCTCTTTCAGAGGACATTGACAGGTCCAGCGGCAAAATGGTATATAGAATTTCCTAGAGCTTCGTTCGACAATTTTGGCTCCCTTGCCACGACATTCTTGACCCACTTTCAATTACCAATAAGGTATGAAACGGGAACAGAGATATTGACCAACTTCAAACAGACAACCGCAACTCATATATCAGATCATATACATGAGTGGCGACGTCGATGAAGAATGGTTAAAACATACGTTCCTGATCAGCTTTTAGCTGAGTGGTTTATAAAGTCGTTACTTCCGGCCATAACGGAAGATGTAGCAAAGGGAGGAGTCGTAACAGAAGAGCAAGTTATCGCTCGTGCACAATACTTGGATTTAGTATATACTCAGTCCGGCACGCTCTATGACAAAATACCAGACGCCCCTAGACCAGAGTTTTCAATCCCTCCTCCTCCTAAATCAAACAATGACTCTCATGCCGGTGATGGCGTGATTGGCACGGCAAACACGAATCCGAAAAAGACCCAACAAAAGAAGGCCCGTAAGGATTCGAATCAAAATGCGCATAAAGAAGTTCTTGCTTTGGAAGTAAATGTCGTATCGACAGATAAGGGCAAAGAAACCAATCAACCAAGAAGCAAGAAGAATCAAAACAAAGGGAGGAAGAATAAACAAGGTGAGTCATCCCCTAAAAAAAAATTCTTCAAACCCTCCTGGGAATAGGAAACAGTTTCCGTGTCAAATATGCGATGACAAAGATCACAACACTAAGGATTGCCCATTCAAAGCTGAGCTAAAGAGGTTCTTTAAAAGTCCTCATACCTCAACTGTGTCAAGTGATCAATTTCCTAACCCAGGTCAAAATCTGGTTGATAGTGGAAACGCTTCCCCGTCCCAAGTACTTATGTTGTCGATTTCGAAACAGCAAAATGATGCTTTGATTTCAACAAGGAGCAAAGATTATGGGAATCCACAGGTGTCGAACGATAAAGGGACAGATCAACCTAGCAGTTCGACAACAACTTCGGCAGAAGTTGTACCCCCCATCACACATGAATTAACAATAAAACCGCCAAAGGGAGTAGTACACAAGTCGACATTTAATCCTCGTGCCAGAGCGGCACAGCATTACAACATAGTAGAAGATTTGGCGCAATCGCCATCTGCTATGTCGACTCTTGAGGTATTACAGCATTGCCCATCCCAAAGGCAGGCATTGTTATCAGCAATTGGTGGGGTGGATCCTAAAGATTCCAATCTGGTATCCTTTGATCACAAAGGGTATGATCCTCAGTTGCCGGCTCAATTAGCTTTCCTCGTCCAAGTGAAAGCCCTCAACAAAACAGTTCACAAAACGATTATTGATGTGGGAGCATCGACGTGTATTATGTCGATGAGTTGCTGGAAAACTTTAGGATCTCCAACCTTGTCGCGATCATCGACAACATTAAAAGCATTCGACGGAAGGATATATACCCCTTACGGTATCCTTAGTAACCTGAAGGTTGAACTAGGGGGAAAAACAGTAGAAATAGATGTTGAAGTCATCGATGGCAATCTTGACTATAACATCCTACTGGGAAGGCCATGGATTTATGCCATGCAAGCTGTTGTGTCGACTTATTTTAGGAAGATCGCATTCCCCTTTGAAGGAGGGATTACGGTCGTCGATCAAAAAAACTTCCTCCCTAATGGTTCACAAGTTACAGGAAGTGTTCCCATGATCCATGGCAGCGACCGGTCGATTCAAGACAATGGAGTAGGTCTGTTGAAAGACCCCACTATGATGGGAACTTTCGCACTACCACCTCCTATTTGTATAGGAAATGTACCATTTGTAGCAACATGCAATATGGTATCCACCTTGAAAGTCACAGAAGGCAGAGTCGCTATGGATCATGCAATGGTTTTCCCACCAAGCCCCATTGAAATATTGTAGCAATCAATGTTTCATGCATGGGAGGCAAACCCAAATCAACGCTCGTCGAGCGTTTGGGTAGATAGATCTAGAGAATATGGTACCCCATTAGATCCTTGGTCGAGAGTACATGGGACTGACGAAGGAATCTTACAATCAATGATGATTGAGGGGGCACCATGGAATGATCACCACCATCGTTCCCTTCTTCCAGAATACGAAGAAGATACTCAGAAAGATCTTTACCACCCTTCAGTCTTTGAATTCCTAACAAATACTGTAAACGCGGTGGATTCCGAGCGAAACTTATCAAATATCGAAGAGACTATAGCCATAAATATCTCGACAAAACCTGATGTTGTAGAGAATATTCATGTTGGCAAAGGTTGTTCCCCTTCAGAACTGAAAATATATAACGCTCTCTTTCGCGAATTTAGAGATGTCTTTGCTTGGTCATATGATGAAATGCCAGGCATCGACTCGAGTATCGTTGAACATGAAATTAAAATGTATCCTGATGTCAAACCAGTAAGACAACGACTTCGACAGGTGCACCCTAAGAAAGCCGCTGCCATTAAAGCAGAAGTTGAGAAACTTCTCCATGCTGGATTCATCTACCCAGTTCCTCTAACCGATTGGGTATCGAATATTGTCCCTGTTATGAAAAAACAAGGGACGATAAGAGTGTGCGTCGATTATAGGGATGTAAACCAAGCTTGTCCGAAGGACAACTACCCTACGCCCTTCATCGACCAGATAATTGATGAATGCGCCAGATGTGAAATCTTTTCCTTTATGGATGGATTTTCCGGGTATAATCAAATAAATATCCGCCCACAGGACCAGTCCAAGACTGCATTTATATGTCCGTGGGGCACGTTCGCTTATCGAAAATTATCCTTTGGCTTGAAGAACGCAGGGGCAACTTTTCAGAGGGCTATGAATTACGCCTTCCATGACATCAAGATCATTGTTCAACCATATCTCGACGATCTTCCGGCTCATTCGCGAAAGCGGACTGATCATCCGCAGCATTTAAGAGCGATATTTCTACGTTGCCGACACTACAAGATAAGACTCAACCCTCACAAATGTGTGTTTTGCGTCGGTTCTGGTCGTTTACTTGGCTTTGTAGTCTCTAAAGATGGGATTCGTCTCGACCCCTGTAAGGTTCAGGCAATCATTAATTTGCCTCCACCTTCGAATTTGCTTTAGATTCAGAAACTCCAAGGGAAAGCAAACTTTTTGAGGAGGTTCATTCCAAATTACGCAGAACTTGCTAAAGGTTATACACGTCTTTTGAAGAAGGATGTACCCTTCGATTGGGACCAGGTTGCGCAAGCTTCCTTTGACGCTTTGAAAGAGTCTCTAGTAAAAGCATCATTAATGTACGCCCCAGATTATCTTAGGGATTTTAACCTGTATCTAGCTGCGGCAGATACAACCATTGCGATGGTTTTAGTACAAGAAGTCGATGGAGTTGAACATCCTATCTATTATTTAAGTAAAAACTTAAATGATACAGAAAGTAAATATTCTTACGTTGAAAAGCTAGCGCTCGCTGCTGTTCAAGCGGTACAGAGATTTCGACATTATATCCTCTTTAGGAAAACTACCATTCTGTCAGATTGCAACCCCATGACTTATATACTGTCGCGACAGTTGCTGGGGGGCAAATATTCCAAATGGATAGCGATCCTTCAAGAGTTTGATCTGGAATTTGTGAAATCCAAGTCAAAGAAAGCTCTGGTATTCGCAGAATTATTATGTGATCTCCCATCATCGTCCAACGATGGAACTTCCAAGGAGTCAATAGTGGACGAGACTTTATTTCTGATATCTGCAAGCGATGAATGGTATGGAGATATAATTATCTATCTCCAAACCCAAAAGTTTCGGCCTGACACCTCTCACTCCGAACAGAAACGTATACGATACCAAGCAAAAGACTACATGATCGTCGGTGATACTCTTTACCGTCGTGGTATCGATACCGTTCTGAGGAGGTGTCTCACGCATGAAGAAGCCGAAAAAGCCCTGAATGAGTGTCATTCAGGCGCGTGTGGGGGGCATCAATCAGGTTTCGCTACAGCCCAAAAGATATTAAGAGCAGGATATTTTTGGCCAACAATGTTCAAAGATTGCATAATCGCAGTCCGAAGTTGTCATTCCTGCCAAATCTTTGATAGCAAAACCATAAGACCACCCGCACCGCTGCAACCAATAGTTGCGGTTGGGCCTTTCGCCAAATGGGGCATCGATTTCATGCAATGTAACCCCACCTCGACCAGGGGGCATGGGTATATTATAGTCGCAGTTGACTATTTTACCAAATGGGCCGAGGCGATGCCTACATTGGACAATACTGGTGAAACAGCTGCCCTATTCTTTTTCAATCATGTAGTCGCCAGGTTCGGTGTACCCCAGGCTATAGTTACAGATCATGGATCGCACTTCCGCAATCACATGATGGTCGAATTAGCTGCCAAACTAGGGCTATCTCACGACAGCTCTACTCCGTATTATCCACAAGCCAACGGACAAGTTGAAGCAATCAACAAGGTCCGGAAGCGTATGTTGCAGAGGATGATCGGAGTTCATAAAAGAATATGGCACCTAATCCTGTATGCAGCCTTGTGGGCCTACCGAACCTCGGTAAGAAACGCGACTGGTTTCACACCTTTCCAATTGGTGTACGGTCTAGAAGCAGTCTTACCGATCCAGTGTGAAATTTCGTCGCTTAAACTCGCAATTGATCTCCTCCCCGGAACTTCAGAAGAAGAGGCTCGTTTCATGGAATTAATCCAATTGGGTGAAACCCGTCGTGATGCCGCTTTGGCTAACGAAGCCCATAAGAAACGAGTCAAGGCTCAGTTCGACAAAAATGTCAAACCCCGTGTCTTCTCAGAAGGTGATTTGGTCTTGCTTTATGACCAAGAATCCGATAAATTAGGAGCAGGTAAATTCAATTCCTTATGGATGGGCCCCTATATTGTTAAAAGAGTATTAGCAAAAGGAGCCTACGAGTTAATAGATTACGACGGAATTCCACTGGCGCAGCCCCGGAACGGGTTGTACCTCAAGCGTTACTATGCTTAAATAGTAACTTGCGTGCTTTTGTTGTATTTTGTTTTCGCCAAAGTTCTTGTTCTGGTTGAGTGATTCCCTTTTTCATTCGTTGCAGATGTCAAACCTTATGGAGACATGTGTTGGATATGCCGACGGAGCAAGTCGTAGTTCGCGGAACCTATCCTCCGCAGCATGGGCCATTTTTAATCCAAGTGGCGAGTTAGTAAGTTTCAGAGGTGTATGTATTGGGCAATCAACGAATAACATCGTTGAATATAGCGCGTTGATAGAACTACTCTCTGATGCCATCACACGAGGCATACGCCGACTAATTGTCAGGCTAGACTCACAGCTCGTAGTACTACAACTCAATGGTATATATTCTGTTCGTAATCCAGCTATTTATCGCATGTTCCTAAGAGTAAAGATCTTGGAAAGACGATTTGATTCAATTCAATATCAACATATTTCAAGAAATCTAAACACATTAACTGACTCATTGGCAAACTATGTGTTAGACAGACATTTGCAACATTTATAAAGGACACATCATAAAAAGTGTACATATGAATCATCCAAATCAACCAGAATAAGACTCGAAAATCAAAATATATATATAAGTTGTTCATAAAGTTCATACATGATGTTCTGTAACCAAGACAAAATTGGTCATATGACCTAAAAACTCAAAATGCTAGGGGGCACCCTAGCCTATTGATGCTCCTGATAGTAAGCCACAGTATGTGCGATCATGCGCAGAAGACGGGTCCATCGTCTAGGTACACCGATAGTATGCTGCTGCATCGGTAAAGGTAACTCGTCAATCTGTACATCCGGAAGACCACGAGTAAGGTTCTCGACCTGCCCCTGCACAGCTGTAAGGGTCTCTGTGTCGCTAAGATCACGAATAATAACTCTCCGAGCAGGTTCCTCTGCCGGAACAGTAACAGGTGGTCTCTGACGAAATGCCGGACGAACAGGACCGACATCTGCAAGCGCACATGAGTTCAATTAAAGTCTTGAAAGAATAAAGCACAAGAACATTATGAATAAAAACAGTGAACGGTAATATGGTTGAAGTTCTTACCAGTAGCATCCCACTGAGCACCGTCTGGCAGTACCATATCCGGATCACCCCGGAAATCCATACCAACATATGGGTACTCGGAAAAAGCCATCTCCTGGCGATCGAACCACCTAAAGAAAGCAGCATTGAAAGAAATCTGGGATTGACCGGCATGCCTGGACATGTGATCAACCCATCGCTGCATACGTGGCTCGGTAGGAGAAGGCACTCCGAGATCAATGTACTGAGGTTGCATCAGAGGGATCTTCTCCAAGGCGAAGGCAGTCAGAATCGAACCAAAACCAAAGTTCTTCAGCTTCCCGTCCTTCACCTTGTTCAATTGATTTTTCATCTGACTAAGCACTGCATCACTCCAGTTGAAGATTTTCGGTTGGAGACATTCCAAGGCGTGCTGCATGTGAGACCTGTTGGCAACATGTAAAGATGCGCTACCGGCCATCCTACCAAGAGTATACAGAATGGACCTGAGAGGCCTGCTAGTAACATCACGGATAACCACCTTGCCGTCTCTGCTCGGCTGGGACCCCTCCCTGCAATACTGGCGAACATAATCTCTCACGGAATCATTCCCCCGAACTGTACCTGATAAAGAAATGGGGGCACCCCGCCTTGACAGGCCAGTCAAGAAGTAAATATCTGTCACAGTCAATGGAATAGGTTTGTTCCTGATCTGGAATACTTGGTTAACAGGATCCCAAGCATCAAGCAAATACTGCAGTAGTGAAATCTGTGCTCTCATGCTAGAGATACGGAAAAACTTCAGTAAACCACAGTCTCGCAATGCGCCCACCGTAACAGGATCATGAAGGGCAATCATATCTTCTTCTTCATGTTCTCGTTCTCGCCATGTTAGGGCCATCTTGTTCAAGAATCCCTGCAAAACAAACAAGAGAATGAGTCAGCTCCTGAAATTGATGAAAAACTGGCGAAAATTTCATCAAAATCTGTGAAAAATTGTTGCTTTTATGCCCCAAAGCAAGTGCCCAGTGTACTTCCTGCGTTGGGGGACAAGCTGCCTTCAAGCAGCTTGGATCCCAACGCAGTTTTCGAATGGGGAACCTGCGTTGATCAGAGGGCGCCCTGGCAAAACCCCAGAGGCTCAATAGAGCAGCAAAACAGGCATAAAACAGGAAAATGAAACCATGAAAATGAAGAGCTAAGGTTTAGCTCCTACCTGGTCCAAACGGCGCCGAAAATCGTCCGCAGAATCTCCCAGAATCAGCTGATGAAAATCGAGGGAAAAGAGGCTCCTCCAAAGCTCCAACAAGCAAAATGCAAATGAAATGGTAAAATGAGAGGTAAAACCCTTTTTATTTGCTTTCTTACGTAATTCAAGGTAAATATTAATGTGTTAATCTCATTTTCAAGTAAATATTACCCATTTCTAACTAGTTTGTTGCAGCAAATTGAAAATGCAGTGCTATCAATGAAAAAGAGAAGCTAATTATGGTAAAAATAAAAAGTAAACCATATAATCGAGCAGTTTTAGCAATGTTCATGCTCGTTAAAAAATAAACGCAAGAATCGAGCAGTTTTGTACAGAGTTCATGCTCGTTAAAAAATAAACACAAGTTGTGAGCAATCTTTCCCTACAGTTCAAGCTCATCCAGAAAAAATGAACCGGTAAATAACCTGGAGAAATGCAACCTTTGAAAGCCATATTAAAAGCCCTTGGTCGTGTTTATATGCCATCACCTCCATCCGTTCATCTGGCCAATCGTTCACCTCCATATGTTTGTTTACCCATTTTGAGGAACAACTGCGAAGAGTGATTTCACTTAGCCATCCTTGTGACACTGCCGTGATTGGAAAATTCCAACCTGTACCTGAAATCTGCTGCTATCCCTGTTCATCACTTGTTCCTCAAAAGACGAGTCTTCTTTGAGCTCTTTTCACTGACTCGTAAAATATGAAAAGTTTGCCGAGTTTTGGCCTTCCAGCTCGTTAAAGGACAAGAAGAGCTATCCCTCCTCTAGATTTTAATCTTTTTGGACCTGAGGGATTATTGCACAAAAAGATCGAGCGCTTGTTTTGTTCGGCTCGTTAAAGAAATCGAAAATTCATCCCTTTTGTATGGTACTTTTTCGGACTTAAGGGATTAGAAGACGAAAAAGGAATTTTGGAGTTAACTTTTCGTACCTTTTCAGACTCTCTAAAAATGAAAAGAACCGAGTTTTCCTTGTCGTTAGACTCGTTAAAATGATTAAATAGCGACAAACTTGTCTTTAGACGAGAACGAGTTTCCCTATCGCTAGGCTCGTTAAAACATAGCGATGGGCTTGCCCGAAGGGCAGGTTATAGAACAAGCATATGTTATCCTCCTCAAGCTTGACAAAAATAAAGAGGTACTGGTCAGCAATGACTGGGGAAAATTGGGAGAACCTCACATCATTAATGGTAGCAAGTCGCTCTTGAACATGACACTTTGTCCTCCGTATCACATCGGGTTGGGTTGTTTCATTCGCCGGTCTCATAACCATGGTCCTCGCCACACCATCCACAATTGGGGTAATGCTACCATTCCATCACATCAGTGTCGTTATATGTTCAAGAGATGTGGTTCTGTAAAGAGTCAACCGTGTTCCACCCACTGCCATACATTATCCTTCATCCACTTCATGACCGCCACCCTGAATCATACATCACAGTTTGTTTTCACCTCATCACAATCACTAACTCCGTTCCGTGTCACTGATGTGGGATTCATTAAGGCCCTCCTTTGACGGATCGCTCCTTGTCGACATCAGCTCATTATCCAAGGAGTTGATCTAGGAACACCCCCTTCAGTACTTTGAAGCTTGCATGCCTCAATGGCAAGTTTCTCACTTCCGGCGACAGGTATACATCAATGACCTTCGACCAGAAGATTTTACATGGTGGTCGACACCAAGTCCTTTATTCCCACCATGTGGATTGTACTGCCGTACCTTGAGGGTCATCATCCTTATCGGTGATTCCTCTCGCGCTTGTTAACGGTTTACATCATTGACCGGTAATCAAGCGATGTCATTCCATGTTCGACTTCAAGAAATTCTCACATGGATCGACTTGTACATCGAGTGAAGATCGGAAGAGATTGAAGACCCCGGATCTAGTTTCATCCATCCGGGCTGCGATATATATTCAGGACATAAAGACATTTGATATGTACATCATTACAGCAGATGATCATCCTTCTCAAAGGATGATAATTTCAGCAGAGAATTATCAGTCTACAATCAGACGATCGTCTGTTCTATGTACCAAAATTTATTTATAAAGCTGAGCATGGGAATGCCCGCCTCAGCTAGATCATGAAAATGTGTGAAAAATAATGTATTGTATTGTATCTTATTACAGGACACTTCTCAGCAGATTGAATGAACTTCGGATCCTCTCAATAAAGCATTTCACCCGATAAACGACCTCATACTTTAGGGGGCATCTGTTATAGACAATTTTGTGCCTTACAGCAACAAGCATGAATTGTCAATAATCCAAGGGATCCAAAGTTCCCTAAACATGATGTTCCTACCCCTAGAGGAACAAGGTCAGCAAACCAACAGCTCTCAGATCAGTTCTCCACCTGAAAACACTCAAAAACAAGCAATCCTGAAATCAAAGCAGGTGCTCCACTAGGTTTCTGCGCTGAAACTCAGTTGCTCCATGGTGTACCTGCGTTGCAAAGCAAGTGGGACAAAGGCCACCTACGCTGAGCGAGATGGGACAAGTGGCACAATGAGTCATTGCTTTGGAATCTTCCAAAAATGACACTTGGATCAGGGATTTCGCCTTGTGATGAGTCAGAGGCGCTGTTTCTCCAAGTGGAAGCAAAGTTCACCAAGTGGACTCAAGAACTGAAGATCAACTAAAGATTAACTGAAGAGAGAGAGGACACAAGGCAGCTACACATCAGTTGCAAGCTGACTCATCCTTTCTCAGTTCATCTATATATTGAGCTCTCTCCTATGAGCTCAGGAGGTTGGAATTTTGTGCAAAGTAATGATATGCTGTTGGTTTCACTATAGAGCTATTGGGTGATTGCTTGAAGGAGGTGAAGAGGAGAAATTCTTTCTGCTGGGAGGTGTTGCTGGATTGGGGCCTTCAATGGTTGTAACCTTCTCAGAACTTTACTTCTTCATTAATAAAAGCTATTGAGGTTCTTCTATATGCACTTGTTTCAATAATGTATTGTGATAATTGTATATTTGATTTATGCTAATCCCTGAATCAGTTATGATTGCATGCTTCTTGTAGTTTCCTTCTTTGTTATTTTGCAGGATCTCATTGTAGCTGGGCCAGCAAAAGAGCAAGGAGCTGGGAGCAAGCAGCAAAGAGAAGAGTTTGGATTCGACATTAAGCGCAAGGCAACGGTTAGTGCATTTCCTCATTCTCTCTTGCTTTCGTAAAGAAGTAAACCTTAAGTAGTTTTCTTTACAGTTGTTGCTGAGGTACTATCACCCTTAGAGTGGGATAGGGTCATCCGAATCAGATACTTTTCCCTACAACAAAGAGCACAAGTGGTGGTGAATTCTTTATGGGTTCCAGATTAGTATCTTGGTTCAGCAAGAAACAGAGTTCGATTGCTTTATCTACAGCTGAAGCGGAATATGTGGTTGCTGCATCTTGTTGCACTCAACTCCTTTGGATGATGCAGACATTGCAGGATTTTCAGATCACTTGTACTCCACCTATATCCATCTTATGTGATAATACAAGTGCAATCAGCATTTCAAAGAACCCAGTAATGCATTCAAAGACCAAGCACATACCGATCAAGTATCACTTTCTCAGGGAACAAGTGCTTGAACAAAAAGTCAAGTTGGAGTATGTTCCTTCTAAGGAACAAGTTGCTGATATACTCACCAAGTTGTTGAATACCTCAAGCAAAAGCTGGGGGTTGTTGATGCATCATCCTGTTGTTGAATCTCATCTGTTTCAGAGATTGTTGGTTGTACGCAAGTTTCATATGGGGTATACGCGTACATTTGCTGGGTTGCAGATTGGTCGAAGATCGAATGGCACAGGTTCAGGGGGAGCATATATTCTTCTAATAATGCATTGTTGGCATTCTGGTAGAAGATCTTGGAGGAAGTACAGAAGGAGAACATGGATGATGATCTGAATATTGCTGCAATATGTCTCTATCTCTTTCACGGTCACATATGGTGTATGGTGGATTATGGTTCTTCTTGAAGAAATTTCTTTTCGTTTGCAGATCTGAACTTTAGTCAGGGGGAGCATGATCAGCAAAGCAAAGGCCTAAGCATGTTCTCAGTGGGAGCATAACCCTTTGCCCTTGATATCAAAGGGGGAGAATGACGTTGAGGATCTTGAGGTTGCCATCAAGTCCAAAGGGGGAGATTATTGGCATTATGATTCTGGTTTGGCTCTCTAGTACAGGTGTTGTACTTGATGGCAACTCTCTCAAGTGGCAAAACTCTGTTTCAGGCTCTCAAAATGATGGAAAATAAGAGGTTCGCAGGTGCATCATTCAAAAGGTGCAGACCCACAGGTTCGCCGTCCAGGAAGTGCGGACATACCCGCAGGTTATCCGTTCATAAGGTGCGGTCCCCCAGTTCACTCATTCCAATGCAGAGAAGCGCACTCACGTGGGGTTTCTTATGTTTGGCCCTTGGTATTTAGCCCGTCATTCATGAACCTATGGTTTTCGCCCGTGGTATAGGATCTAAATTATTTGAACCCCTGTTTGGATCCCTTGTATTGGTTTTCAATGGTTTTGTCCCATGGTTTGAATAAGGGCTTGCCTATAAAAAGGAAAAGAGATCACTTGGCTATACACTTGTGAAACTTGAATATCTTAAGATCTGAAATTTTGGGTGATTGGTTATAAAAGCTAGATCTAAATCAAGGAGAAAATTTAAGGCGAATTTATTGATAAGTCATGATCTCTCGGGCGCATGATCAGATCTGTGGATCTGACTGACTGTGGCACATTGGAGGACTGTTAATTTGGCCCTAATCAGAGGTTCGCAAGTGATCCACGGCGTGAGTGCGAGGGTACGCAACGCAGGAGAAGGCACAGTGCGGGGGTACGTAGCGCAACAGAAGGCGCAGTGCGAGGTACACAGCACAGAAGAAGGCGCAGTGTGGAGGTACGCAGGGAAACAGAAGAACAAGTTGCGGAGGTATGTTGTCAGGCAGGCAGTGCAGGTGCGGATCTGAGCAGAGGTACGCAGGGCAGCAGAACGAGTGGTGCGGAGATACGCAGAGCAGTAGACCGACCAGGTGCGGATCTACGCAGTTTAGACACAGAAGAGCTACGGGTATTCGCAGGTCATTATTGGTGAAGTTGCGGACCTATCTTGAAACATTTATTGGCTGTCTTTTATCTATTGTTGCAGAGTTCTGGGTTTAGATTTCTGGTATTACTTTTTTGTTTACAACATTATGAGAAGTTGGGTGATCCATTGGTTGATTGTATAAGGAGATTGGGTGATTTGCATGTACTTGATGATTATTTGATCTTCTTGGATCCAGTTTGAAAATTAATGAAACGTGGTCCTTAAAGAAGTAAAAGAGCAAAGGGGGTTGTAGCTCCCTTCCAGGAGAGACTGGAAAACGGGAGAGAGTTGTAGCTCTCTGCAGGTTGCAGCCTGCGTACTCGTAAAGGACTACATCAGTACAAAATCCTTGTAAAAGAAGTTTCTAATTGAAAGAAGATAGAGACATATTGCAGCAGGTGGTTTTCACCCACATTGGGTTTCCACCTTATATCTGGTGTTCTTTGGTGTGCTTATCTATTTTTCTTGTTCTTGTACATCATTATATGGCACCGACATACAAATTAATGATCAATATCTGAAGAATAAATTAAAGTATAAATCTGGAATGCATATTGAAAATAATTTGATAATACTAATTCACCCCCCCTCTCAGTATTATTTCCAACAGATGCTGGACAAGCGCGGACTAGAAAAGACCATGCACCCTACTCCTTACAAGGTATCATGGTTACAGAAGGGACATCAGATTATTGTGACTGAACAATGCAAGGTGGAGATACAAATTGGTATGTATAAAGATGTGATATTATGTGATGTAATGCCCATGGATGTATGCCATGTATTGTTGGGAAGATCGTGGCAATTTGATCGAAAAGCTATTCATGATGGAAGGAGAAACACTTATACTCTGGAGAAGGATGGAACTAAACACACATTTCTACCATTGAAGGACGATGCTGACAAAGGAACACCTGGAAGTAGTATTATGCTAATAAGTGGAAAGGAGCTGCTGCAGGAAGTAGTGAAGAATGAGGAGTTACATTTTGCTATTATGGGAAGACCAAAGGTAATTTTGACTTCCACAAACTTGGATGATTTGCCTGAAGAAGTTAAAATTCTGTTAGATGATTTTGTTGATATTATTGTGGATGATTTTCCAAATGCATTGCCACCGATCAGGAGTATTAGTCATCATATTGACCTAATACCAGGAGCAAGTTTTCCAAATAAAGAAGCATATAGATTAACTCCTCAAGAGAACGCAGAAGTTGGAAGACAAGTGCAGGAGCTGATGGATAAGGGGCTAATCAGAGAAAGTCTTAGTCCATGTGTTGTACCAACAGTACTCAGTCCAAAGAAAGGAGGAGAATGGCACATGTGCACAGATTCGAAAGCCATCAACAAGATCACAATCAAGTACAGATTTCCTTTGCCATGCATGGATGATTTAATGGACTGTTTGAGTGGATCAAAATACTTTACTAAAATAGATTTGAAGAGTGGATATCATCAAATAAGAATCCGAGAAGGCGATGAGTGGAAGACTGCATTTAAAACAAATAGTGGGTTGTATGAGTAGTTAGTGATGCCTTTTGGACTCACTAATGCACCGAGCACGTTCATGAGATTAATGAATGAAGTCGTGAAGGAGTATGCAGGCAAGTTTGTTATTATTTATCTTGATGATATTCTAGTTTTTAGTAAAAGTAAATAAGAACATTTAGAGCATCTTAAGTTGGTTCTAAGAACTCTACAAAAAGAGAAACTAGTGATAAATCTGAAGAAATGTAGTTTCATGAAGGAAGAACTGGTTTACTTGGAATTTGTAGTTTCTAAAGAAGGCTTGAAGATGGATGAGAAAGTCCAAGCAATTTGGAACTGGCTTACTTCCAGAAATATATTTGAGGTAAGAAGCTTCCATGGTCTTGCAAGTTTTTACAGAAAGTTTATCAAAATCTTTAGTCAGATTTGTGCACCAATTCTTGAAACAATCAAGGAGATCAATCAGCCATTCAAATGGACAGAAGCAGCAGAAATAAATTTTAATTTGTTTAAGAAGAAAATCACAGAGGAACCAATTTTATCTTTGACTGATTTTGAGAAAGTCTTTCAAGTAGAAACCGATGCTAGTGGAGTCGCAGTTGGCGCAGTTCTGAGTCAGGAGCAAAGACCGATAGCATACTTCAGTGAGAAATTGAACGATGCAAAGAAGAAATATTCTTCTTATGATAAAGAGTTTTATGCTATTGTGCAGGCCTTGAAAAAATGGAGACATCATTTGTTGCCAAAAGAATTCATATTGTATTCAGACAATCATGCCTTACAGTTCATCAATAACCAGCCGAAGTTGAATCAGAAACATGCCAAGTGGGTCAAATTTCTGCAAGGCTTTACTTTTGTAATAAAACACAAGAGTGGTAATTCAAATAAATTCGTTGATGCATTGAGCAGGGTAAGTTTTATTGTGCAAGAATTCAAAGTGGGTGTTGTAGGATTTGAGGAAATGATTGAAATGTACAAGGATGATGCAAATTTCAAAGATATCTATACAACATTTCAGAATCCAATGAGTCATAACAGAAGTCAGTGGTTGGACTATCTCATTCAAGGAGGCCTATTTTTTAAAAGAAACAAGTTGTGTATTCCCAAATGTTCCATGAGGGAAAACATAATAAAGGAGAAACATAGTGGAGGATTATCTGGTCACTTTGGACAAGATAAAACCTTTTCTCAAGTGAATGCTTTTTATTATTGGCCAAAAATGCAGACTGATGTTAAGAAATTTATTGAGAAGTGTAGGATATGTCAGCATGCAAAAGGAAGGAATCAGAATGGAGGATTGTATCAGCCATTGCCAATACCAAACCAACCGTGGGATGCAGTTAGCATGGATTTTGTTTTGGGATTACCAAAAACCGAGAGAGGGAATGATTCCATTTATGTTGTAATAGATAGATTTTCTAAAATGGCACATTTCATTGCATGTAGGAAGACTAGTGATGCAACACACATTGCTAATTTATTCTTTTTAGAAATTGTAAGATTACATGGGTTACCTGTAAGTACTGTGTATGATAGAGATACAAAGTTTGTAGGGAATTTATGGAGAACTCTTTGGAAGAAACTGGGAGCTAACCTCAGTTTTAGTTCAGCATACCATCCTCAAACAGATGGACGGACCGAAGTAGTAAACAGGAGCTTGGGAAATATATTGAGAAGTCTAGTGTATCAAAGTCCTAAATAGTGGGATTTAGCACTAGCTCAAGTTGAGTTTGATTATAATGATACTCCAAACCGAAGTACTGGAATGAGTGCATTTCAGATTGTTTTTGGAATGAATCCAAGAGGTGTGTATGAACTTAGGGATTTGGGTAAACAGGAGACCAGAAGTGCAAAAGCTGAAGAGTTTGCAAAACAGATGCAGAGACTACAGGAAGAAGTCAAAGGCAGATTGCAAGAAAGCAGCAGCAAATACAAACAGAGGGTAGATATGAAAAGAAAAGAGAAAGAATTCCAAGTGGGAGATTTAGTGATGGTGTATTTGAGAAAAGAAATATTTCCTGTTAAAACTTACAACAAACTAAAAATGAAAAAGATAGGACCATGTAGAATTAAAAGAAAGTTTTCAAGTAATGCTTATGAAATTGAGTTTCCATAAGGGATTGGTATATCACCCATTTTCAATGTTGCAGATTTGTATCCATACAAAGAAGCAGAGACAAAGATACAGGAGATGAAGTTCAAACTGTGAACTGGGAAGAAAAAATGCCAAAGACAGCTAAGAAAGAAGTGGAAGTTGTTTTGGAGAAAAGAGTATCCAAAGTAACCAGAGGACAGACTTATTTCCAATATTTAGTTAAATGGAAAGGATAACCAATGGAGGATGCTAGCTGGTTGACAACAATAAAATTGCATAAGTATATGGAGTAAGTCCTGAAAGTTTGAAGGACGATTCGTTTCTTCGTCGGGAGTCTGATGCAGGAGCATCCGGACTTAGCCAGCAATGTGAAAGTTTGTTCACATGTTGTGGCTAAACAAGTTGGATTTCATTGACCTGATTGGTCAAAAGGCAGTTTTACTGAGAGGGTTTTATCTCTCAAGAAAAGAGTTGTATTTCATTATTGTAATAAGTTAGAAATTGTCTTATTTTAGGCTCAAAGATGAGTTGTTAGCATAGGTGTGAGATAGAGCTAGGAATTGTAAGATTTGTTGTTAGATTTATTAAAAATAGCAATTGATTTGTTAGACATAGTTAGAGTGATATCCAATTTATAAAAGAGAGGAAAAATGTAATGAAAACGGAGAGGATTGAGGAGTGGATTTAATAGAGTGAGAGCAAGATAGTGTGTGGATTGTATTTTGAGACAGAAGTCTTTATTTGTGTAATCAGGCCCAAGGCTGAGACTCTATAACTCTTTTATTATGAATAAATTGGTTTTGTGCGCATGATTATATATACAGCCCGTGGAGATCCTCGAGTGCTTAGTTTCTCTGTATTCAGATGATATTGATGCTTGCTCTGTTTTCATGCTTTACAATAGATAACACTAAGTTAAAAGAATAATCGACGAGTTTATTATATCATTTTGGTCCCGCAAGCGGAAAACCCAAAATACACTAAGAATAGACGCAAAACACATTCGGATTTGGAATCCAAACTTCAAATATTATGGATGGAGGTTTTTAATGTTATCGAGTCCATGGACCCCAAATCACATCGCTTCAGTGGAGAGGAATCGTCCTGTTGAACCACCGAATTTCGACATTGCAGTACAACCAAATCCGAAATGTTATAGTGAAGGGTGATAATCTATCGGGTCCGTGAAGGGCTATCGCATTGCAGCTTTGAAGTGGAAGAAATCTAGACAGTGGGCATTGCGATTTGCAATCGGTCGATTAGATCCTGACCGTTAGATCACGATATATCGCAATCATTGGATCACGAAGTATTTTCACTACAAGAGTGGTAATTCGGGCACATCAAAGGTGTAATTTTTTTGGAAGCGTCGGTACCTGATCCCATTCAACCTTCGACACGTAGCAAAGGAGTTGGGGAAGAAAGCCGCTTTATCGGGCGGTTAATCCCCAGTCTATTGTCCTGCCCGAAATCTCCAACGACTATCGGATCTCATAAATCCAAATCAACAATCACCGAGGGTCGATGCATTGACTTCTGGTGTCCGATAAGTGCGCCAATATCAAAAGCAAAAATCCCACTGTTTCGGCTTGTTTTTTTATGTCTTTCAGTATAAAACGAAAAAAGTTAGATTATAGTTTAAAGGGGATCCGTGGGGTGATTTTGGGGTTTTCTTGAGTCTGCTTCCATGGTGCGTCATATATGCTCTCGCATCTTATATAGTACTTTGATCTTCCTTGCAGGTTTCCAAACATGAAGAACGACTTAGGAGCGAAGCCTAGAGCGAAAGATTCAAAGCCATCTCTGAAGAACTAACGATTAGCATCAGAACGAGGTAGGTTCCTCTTTCTCATTGCATTTTCCAAGCATAATCTAGGAAAGTGAGCATTAGATTGTTTGTTTTGTTGCTAGACCCACTCATTGGGCTAGAGGATTCAGGAATTGCCTCTATTCATAGAGGATATATTCCTTCACAACAAAATGGTGACTCCATTGGGGAAGCTATAGGCCTCTGATCTCTTGATCAATTTCACCAACTGTCATGTTCTCATTTAGTTTGGGTTGATATAGGCCTGCACAATCACTGGTTATAGTCTTGGAGTGCTCAGTCTGGAAAAGTTTGTGAAATTCTTTTTAGTTTTTGCTTGTTTCCTCGACCAGCGCATTTTTCGATCTGACAGTCACGTTGCCAATGCACTTTTACTTAAAAAAGTCATGCTTATCCCTTGTTCAGTGCCTTTTTGGCCTTAACAGTCACGTTGATCCCTAAGATTGGCAAAATTTAGGGTTTCTCTATCAAACCCCAGTGTGTTTTAGCCCTTGAGATCTTGTTTTGTCCTGTATGATTTTTTTTGGTTGATGTTTTGGTTGATTATCTTGTTTTAATAGCAAATCCTTACTTCTTTTAACTATTATGCTCTTAACCTTCAAGACGATACCAGAATTCCAAATATGTGAAGAAATATACCCAGAACATAGAACAATGAGCAATAACAGCAAGTATTTTATTATTCAGAAAGCAAATTTCACTTGCCTCTTCGAGGGGGCAACCTCCAATAGAGCTGATCTCGATTACAAAATAAGACATGATGCTCCTCGAAGGGAGTCTCTATCCTTTATATAGGATTCATACATGCAATACCATGGGGCAATACCATGGTTCTTATCAATACCATCTATCTAATACCATGGCCCATTTGCAACTAACTGTGGTCCCATCATTAAATGTGGGTTAACCACTTACAATTATTAATATGGGCTTTATTGACTCTTTACTTAACTATAGCTATGACTCGATCCTATTACATAAATAACGGGGGGTTAGGGTGTGACCCTAACATGCCATCCCCCATAAGAATAGTCTTGTTCTCAAGTCTGAAGCTGTGAAAACTACTAAAGAATAATGGTTGGTTCCCAGGTTGCATATTCCAGAGAGGTGTCTTTCCACTTGACGAGGACTTCCTTGATCATGCAGCCACGCAGGTGTCATTCTCGTGTGTCTAGGACCTGTTCAGGTTAGAGCCAGATTGACCCTTCTGCATCCAGTTCAGGTAGACTGGTTTGAATTATGCAGTTGTTCCCAATCACTTTCTTGAGGCATGAGACATGGAAAACTGGATGGATTTTTGCAGTGGGTGGCAAAGCTAGCTTGTAGGCAACTTCTCCAATGCGCTGAAGTACTTGATACGGTCCGTAGAATTTTGGAGATAGTTTTGACAACCCTTGTCTTTGAGTGATGTTTACTTATATGGTTGCAGCCTCAAAAATACATGATCCCCTTCTTGAAATTGGCGTTATGAGAAATGTTGATCTACCTGTTGCTTCATGCAGTTTTGATCTTGATGAAGATTCTCTCGAAGATGGGCCAACATGGTTGTGCGGTTCTATAGGAGTTGATCCACTTCTTGTACCTTCGAGCACCCCTTGATATAAGAAGTAGGGGAAGGAGGGAGTTGACCATCAACTGATTCATATGGAGTTATTTTGGTGGTGGCATGATAGTTGGTGTTATACCACCATTCAGCTAGAGGTAACCACTGTACGCAGAGATGTTGCTTTTTTGAAGTGAAACACCTAAGGTAGGTTTCCAGACATTTGTTGACCACTTCAGTTTGACCATCAATTTGTGGATGATAGGAAGTACTGAGTTGTAGTTGGGTACCTTGTAGCCAGAAGTGTTCCTGCCAAAAGTTACTGGTGAAGACCAGGTCACAATCAGACACAAGGGAAGTGGGCATGCCATGCAATTTGAAGATCTGATCCATGAAAGATTGAGCAACCAAAGTCAGTGTAAAAGGGTGGGGTGGGGCGCAAAAATGAGCATACTTAGAAAGTCTGTCCACAACCACCATGATGACTGACTTGTTTCCTGACTTTGGAAGACCCGTAATGAAATCCATAGAAACCTCCGTCCATATTGATGTCGGGATGGGCAATGGCTGTAATGTGCCTGGTGATTTGACTGTTTCTCCTTTGTGGCACTGATAGACGTCGCATTCAGCTACAAAAGTAAGAATGTCCTTTTTCATGCCTGTCCAAAAAAATGATCTTCGAGTGCAAGCATACATCTTCTGAAAGCCTAAATGTCCTGCAGTGGGAGATGAGTGCAACTTCACCAAAATGCGGCTTTTGAGGGTGGATGTTGGTGATATGACGACTATGTCCTTGTAGCGAAGAATCTCATCCTACAACGAGTAGCCCTCTATGGAATTTGGATCCGCCTGCAATTGAGTAATGAGTTGGGAGAGCCAGGGATGTGAAAACCATTCCTTGCGAGCCTCTTCAATCCATTCTAGAGTGGGAAGGGAAATTGCGAGCAGGGTACTTTCCTCCTCAAATTGGTGGGATAATGCATCTACTACAATATTTTTGCGCCCTTTCTTGTAAATTATCTCATAATGATATCCCAGCATTTTGGCGAGCCATTTATTTTGTTGTGGTGAGGATAGGCATTGCTCCAAAAAAATTCAAGGCTTTGATGGTCTGTGCGGATTTGGAAACGTCGCCCCAATAAGTATGGTCGCTAGGTATCTACTGCATGTAATATGGCCATCATCTCCTTCTCATGGATAGATTGTCCCAGATTCTTCCCACTTAGTTGTTGGCTTGTGAAGGCCAAGGGTCGACCTTCCTGCATTAAGCTTGCCCCAATACCCATACCCGAAGCATCACATTCAATGACAAAAGATTTGGTGAAGTCGGGTAGTGCTAAGACTAGGGTGGAACACATGGCATTTTTTAGAGCTGTAAATGCCTTTTGTGCTTCATCATTCCAGAGGAATGAATTTTTCTTGAGGATTTGAGTGAGGGGCCTCGCAATGTGACCATAATTGCGGACAAATTTTCTATAGTAGCCTGTGCGACCCAAAAATCCTCTCAGGCTCTTCAAGGTCTTAGGTTGAGGCCAAGCCTGCATTGCCTAGTTCTTTTTGGGGTCCACCGTGACACCTTCACACCCCACAATGTGGCCCAAATACTCAACTTCTTCCATGCCAAAAGAACACTTGGACATCTTGACAAATAATTTTGTGGAGCAGTTGCAAGAGCAGATCTACATGCTGAAGATGTGCAGCCCAAGTGCGACTGTAGATGAGGATGTCATCAAAGAAAACAAGGACAAATTTTCTGAGATATGGTTTGAGCAAGTGGTTCATAAGGCTCTTAAAAGTGGATTGGAAATTACAAAGACCGAATGGTATGACTAGGAACTCATAATGGCCTTCATGAGTTCGGAAAGCAGTCTTTGGAATGTCGACTTCTTTCATGCAAATTTGGTGGTAGCATGAGCGAAGATCAAGCTTAGTGAAGAATTGAGCCCCATTTAGTTCATCCAGCAAATCATCAACAACCGGGATGGGAAATTTATCTTTGACTGTCAACTTATTAAGGGCCCTGAAGTCTGGACACATAGCCATTCCCCATCTTTCTTAAGCACCATGACCACCGGTGATGACTAAGGACTAATGCTGGGACGAATGACGCCTGCTTCCAAAAATTCCTTGATTATTTTTTCTATTTCATTCTTTGGGCGAAAGAATATCTATATGGGCGCACATTTGGTGTTTGGGCCCCTGGGACCAAAGTGATGCTATGATCATGTTCCCCTCTCGAGGGTGGAAGCTCATGAGGCTTGTCAAAGACGGGCAGATGGTTATTTAAGATCTGTTGCATCTCATGATTAATCTGAAGAGAATTGGGTTCAAAGGCCTGGATGGCATTAAATTGAGCTATAACTCCATGGTGGCCCTTTTTAAACAATGTTTCCATCCGATGTGAGTTGATGATAGAGGAAGCTCCCGCCTGGAGTCCGCAAAGGGTATGTGTGTGGTTGTTCTGCTTAAAGCTCATATATAACTCTTGGAAATCCATTATGATTGGGCCAAGTGTGTGAAGCCATTCAGCACCTAGGACAATGTCACACCCTCCCATGTGTATGGAAAACATGTGGGTCTTTAACTAATAATCCCCCATTTGAAGTTTGACATTTTCACAGATTGTTTCCCCATCAGCAATTTAGACCTGGAAGTTAGAAACTGCTCGTACAAAACAATGCATTGCTTCTGCGACTCTTTGATGGATAAAATCATGTGTACTTCCACTATCAATCAAGACTACTACTGGGCGATGCTTAATAGAACCTCTGATTTTGAGAGTTCGAGGCAAAGAAATCCCTGCCAAAGCATGCAGTGAAATAATTGGTTCTTCAGATACCTTGTCCTACTGGTTGTCCTCTTCTTCCTCCTCTAGTTCCTCAAGTGGTGGGGCTTCCTCCAATGAACTATGATCAGTAGCATCAATTTGAAAGAATTTGGGCTCCTTGCATTTATGCCCGGGGGAGTATTTTCCATCACAATAGTAACATAATCCTTGCTTTCTTCTTTCCACCATTTCTGCAGGTGACACCTTTTGAACCTTGAGTGTTTGGGTAGTGCTTTGAGCCTGTGGGGGGTGACCCTTGGCGGTGAAATTTGGGCGATTGGACTAGGCCGCTAATGCACGTTCTACTTCACGAGATATCTTGCAAGCCTGCAGCCATGAGGGAGGGTGGTGCAGTCAGACGTGGGCTTGTATGGCTTCTTTAAGACCACTGACAAAACATTCCATGTAGAACTCATCTTGTAGACCTCCAGTGCGGAAAGCTAAGGCTTCAAAGTCTGTAATATATTCATCTATTGTTCCTGTCTGTCGGAGCTTAGTGAGACGACCCAAAAAGGTAGATTCATGGTCAAAGCGATCCATAAGATCTTTTTTGAATGTCTCCCAAGTCAAGGGCCTTCCATAGTAACGTTGATGCCATTGCCACCATTGTCATCTTTCATTGTTCAAGTACATGATACCCACACTAAGCTGAGTGGCATTATACAGGATGTAATTTAGATTGAAATATTGCTCCATTTGTGTTATCCATGCTGTCGGGTGAGAGCCATAAAATTTATACATGTCTAGCTTGGGTGGTCGCGGATGGGATTGTTGGTGGGTGCCAAAGAGGTGAAGAGACTGGCTAGACTCACCCTCTCTGTGTTCAGTGCCAATATATGCCTCCTCGCGTGCCTCCACCTTGCCCTTAGAGAGTGTTGTATTTAATTCCTTCAATTGTGACACTACGTCTTATTCAAGGCTTTCCATCCTCTCATTCGCCATTGTTTGAGCTCTAGTTTGTACCATGCACCGAGGCGATGTGCTTGAAATCTGGGACCGCCAGAATTTTTTTGGCACTAAAAATTGAATGGTACCACCTTGCTCAGCTCGTCATCCTGATTCTTATGGGCTAAGTCACAAATAAGCACCCCGGGGGGTCTCAGACTTTTTTTTTTAACTCCGAACGGAGTTTTACTCCTTCCTTAGGAATACTGCAGTAGCCGAATCCCAGAAATGTCAATGCTGCCAAAAGTCCTACAAAAATCACGCCCAGGTATAGGAACCTACACAACTACTCAGATCTGGATGGTGGATGTGATGGATCTAAGAGATATGAACGGAAAAACTGATTATTTCTGCGGATCTGATGGATCGAGAGATCTGAATGGTTGATCTGGTAGATCTTAACTGTGGAATTGATTGTTGTTGTGGTGACAAAAACCCCACTTGCGAGATCTGATCTGACAAAGATTATGTGTGATCTAGAGATAGATCAGGGAACTATGGTCTCCAGGAGTTTCAGGTACTACAGATCGCAATATACATAAGGGTCTGACAGTAGTACTCAACCCAATATTTCAGGCACTAACCAAGGAGGATCAACCGTACCCTTAGTCGTACAAACCAACTACCCTATCGTACGCTTAAGTAATCTCTCCTAGTGTTGTTCTTGGTGTACTGTAGTAGCAAGATGGCTAACGGTTTATCTATGGCAAGGTTATCAAGGGAACTAGGGGGATTCTGATATACCCAGAGGGTACTTGGAAGACGGTCCGTGCGCAGTTCTATCTAATGCGCTACTACTCGAAGGGGTACCCACAGGGGTTACAAGGGAGTCCAACAAGCGTGACCACCTCTTTTATTTCCTCTGTGCATACCTCCCCAAATCTACAGGTTTATGCGCTCAACGACAGATCCTGTGGTTTAAAGACGCAGGAATACGTCTCTAGCCAAAAAAAAAATTGCTAAAAATTGGAGATCCCACCAGCCCTGGAAAGCGCTCTGATACCACTTGTTATGCTCTTAACCTACAAGACGATACCAGAATACCAAATATGCGAAGAAATATACTCAAAACATAGAACAATGAGCAATAACAGCAAGTATTTTATTATTCAGAAAGCAAAGTTCACTTGCCTCTTCAAGGGGGCAACCTACAATAGAGCTGAGCTTGATTACAAAATAAGACATGATGCTCCTTGAAGGGAGTGTCTATCCTTTATATAGGAGTCATACATGCAATACCATGGGGCAATACCATGGTTCTTATTAATACCATCTATCTAATACCATGGATCATTTGCAACTAACTGTGGTCCCGTCATTAAATGCGGGTTAACCACTTACAATTATTAATATGGGATTTATTGACTCTTTACTTAACTATAACTATGACTCGATCCTATTACATAAATAAGGGGGTTAGGGTGGGACCCTAACATTAACTTTCAAGTATATGAGTGCAATTTGATTGATTTTAGGGTTTGTAGGTCAATTGGTTGCCTCTTGTCACTTGTAAGTGTCTTTGAGTCTCTGGTTTGCTAGTGATTGGGTCTGTTCATTTGGTAAAATCGCTTGAAACATTGACTTGCATTGATTTTGGTTTGTCTTGTGCAAAGTTGTTTTTCATGTGTATTAGGTCATTTGGCATTTGAAATCCATCTTTGTTGCTTATCAAGCATAGATCACATTGTTTGGTTTGCAAACTGGAATGAACTTTTTTTATTACCTATTTGAAAGAGAAAGTGAAAGATATTTTCGTTGAAGTGCTTTGAATTTGGTGTTATTTTGATTAGTGTCTTGTTGCATTTAGGAGAATTTTGGAACAAAATATTCATTTTTGCTTTAATTGAAGCTTAGTTGTATATAAACATCTAAAAATCAAAGAGAATCATATAAGAAAAAGTGCATCTTAGTGAAATGAATATCATTTTTTTCTTTCAATAGATTGCATTCTCATTAGTGAAAGTGAAGTTTAGTTTTGCTCTTACATATTGGATTTGGAAGAGTTAGAGGAGGCATATTGTTTGATGCATTAATTACTTGTACTCTCTTCCCTCGTTAGTATAGAATTATTGAAATGAAAGGTTTCCTTTTTCTCATATAGTTGCATACTAGGATTCAGGTGACATTGCTTGAGCCCAAAATTGAAACCTAATTCAAGAAAAACTTTAAAATTTACTGAATTAATCTAAGGAGATTTTAAAACTTAACACAAACAATTAGAGGTCTAGGCTAGAGACATGTTTTAGCGTCTATAAACCTAGCAGTTGTCGTTAACTTCTTGCATTATATCTCGAGGTGAAATATAGTTCCAGCACGGAAGTATATCAAAGGTTCTCTAGTACTCTAGGGTATATTGGGACGCACTCTAGTATGGCAAGTATATGGGAACGCTCTCACCAAACGGTTATGCATTAGACAGCGTTAACACGAACTTGTGCTCCGCGTACCGTCGAGTATATATTGGGAGACCCCATTAGGTTGCTATCCTTTAGCCACATGTAACCGAGTCAGTCGCCTTGTAAACCTGATACACCGAACACAACATTCGAGGAGATCAGCCATCATATGTTAAGTCCTTGGTTTTGGCTAAGGTGTATATAACGTTTCACAGATACTTGGTAAACCCTCTTACCTAGTACACCCTTTTTTATTTATTTCTTGTTTTAAGTCCTAAAATTAAATTTCCCATGATAACATGGCTTACACATGTAGTTATCCTTGGCCTCATATTAGCTCATTTATAGTAGATTTTAAATTGGAGGCTCAAATCAACCACCCCTTTTATTATTTTTGAGACAAAGGTCATTGTGGATGAACCACCGGGTTCACCTTACATTTCCCCTTCATCAGTTGATATTGAAGGGTCATCACAAGGATTTCATCCTGAGTTTTCATAGTCACTTGAAGCCCAAGGTCTTGAACTTGGAATTATCCCAAGCATCCAACCCCTTGCTTCTTTTCCTCCACCTCGAGACTCATCATCATCTTAGGAATCTGATCCAGAAACTATTGAGATTCCACAGAGGTTTGTTTTATTCCCTCTGAATCTTCTTTTTGATCCGTTGGTTATATCTCCTCAACAACCTTATAGTCCATACGACCAACCTGGTGTTCCTTTGGAGTTATCTCCAAGACCATCTCAGGTTCCTCCTTACCAAATGTTTCTACCCATGGCTTCAAAAGGTGAGTTCCTAACCTCTTCTCAATGTCCTCCAAAATTCTCAACTACTCATACTCCTGGTGTTGATAATGATTTTGAATATGACTTTCCCCCTAAAGGTTATCCATATGTGGGAAGTGTTGCACCTCCACCACCCCCTAAAAGAAGTTGGCATATGTTTCCACCTAGTTATAAATCATTGGCTCAATGGGTTTCAGGTACTCCAAGTGCATATTCACTATATCACAATCCCATTTGGTCATTGAGGGCTATGCCTACTTCAGGTCCATTTGTTTCAAATGTGGCCTCCTAAATTCTTGTACCAACTGCAGTTTCGTCAGTTCCTGTACAACTGACAATCATGGTTGGGGCGATCAATGTCCCTATAAGTTCCCAAGGTCCTCCATTAAGTGGAAAATATGTGTCACCACATATTCCACCGCATGGGGGGAACAACCAACTTCGTCTTATGTACCTCCTGTTTCAGGTGGACCTTATTTGAGTACACCTAAAACTCACGCTACTAGAGTTAGTCAAAATTTTGGTAGTGTACCTTAGCCTAGTGGATCATCAATTCCATATGGATCAGACCAGATCCCGCATCAATATCCCTTTTTGGCTCAGATACCCTACCAGCAACTGTACCCTCCGTATGGCTCTCAGCAACCTTATAATCCACCCTTTACTCAACAGGAAGGCCCCTAGATGCAGCTTGGTTCAAATCCCTCATTTGCGGCAGCTAGTCAAGCTATAACTTATCAGTACCAACCTGGAACTCAGTAGATTCCGCAAGGAACTTATCAACAACAGCCTTATGTACATCAACAACCTTTCGTTCAACAAGGAAATTATGTACAACAAGGGCCTTACCAAAAATCATTGCAACAACAGGGAAAACCCTTGCAGCAACAAAACCAACCTCTATATCAAGAAGGAAAACACTTGCAACCACAAGGTCGACCCTTGCCGCAGCAGGGCCAACAGTTTTATCACTAGGGCCAACAGTTGCAACAACAACCTTATAATCCATATGCCATGCAAATTGTTTATCCACCTTATGGTTCTCAATGGCCTATGGCAGGTCAGTATCAACCTTACCCTAGTCAAAACCCACCTTTGTGGGGCAGAATCCACCTTTGTATTGTCAAGGCACCCCTCAGTAGGGGAAATATCAAGCTCCTTATGGTCAAAATCCTCCACTTTGGGGGAAAAACCCATACCAACAAGGATGGAATCTACAAGTTGGGCCTTATCAAAGGCCTTCCATGCTTTTCAACCGTAATTTCCATTTCTAGCAACGTTGGAACTGCCGGATGTGTCAAAGCTCACTAATGATCCAATACTTCATTCACCTCATTGGCCTCCAGTTCCCACTAAGATTCCTGGAGATTGCCCAAAGTTTGAAGGAAAGTTTGGAGAAGAACCCCAAGCCCACGTTATGACTTACCACTTATGGTGTTCATCTAATTCCCCGGTTGAAGACTATGTTCGTCTACGTATTTTTCAGCGAACCTTGACAAGTGCTACCATGAAATGGTACATCGAGTTACCTCAAGGTGCCTATCAAGACTTCAATTCTTTGGCAATGGTCTTCCTTACTCACTTCCAGTTACCAATTCATTATGAAACTAGTACCCATCTACTTATGTCTCTGAAACATAATACTTCTACCCACATCTCCAATCACATCCATGAATGGAAACATCGTGTCACCTTATCAAGTTTGATATACCTGATGAGTTATTAACTGAATGGTTTACCAAATCATTAGTCAACAAAATTGTTGTAGACATAGCAATGGGAGGTTGTGTTACTGAAGATCAAGCCATTGCCCATGCCCAATATTTAGATTTGGTGTATTCCCAATCTGGCACATTATATGATCTCTTACCTGATGCTCTGAGGCCATCTACAGATCCAACATCTTCTAAATCTTCGTACGTACCACATATCGATGGTATTATTGGATCAGTCTCTCAAACTTCCAATAAAGCTTCTTCGAAGCAAAAATTCGTTTCGAATGTTGCATCCAATCCTCCTTTGAAACCCTCTTCCAATCTTGGTAAAACCTCTAAGGTTAACGTCATTCAGTCTACCACGACAAGCAAATACTCAAAAGGTAAAGAGAAGGGTAAAGGAAAAGAAAAATCTGATACCCCAAAACAAGATCCTCCAAATTCATCTGTTGATGATGCCTCCAAACATAAGCCTAAATATCCTTGTCTCATTTGTGAGGAAGATCACTATACCAAGGATTGTCCTCATCGTGCGGAAGTTAGTCGCTTGTTAAATGGCACTCAATGGACACTGGTTGTACTAAAGGAGCCTTTTCCTTCATAGGAGACCCAATTGGTAGAACAACCATAATCTTTTGCCTCTTTAGGTTCTCAGGTTTACATGAGGTGAACAATGCATATTTCTCTTGCTACCCGGTCAAAACATTATCAAAATCCTCAAAAGCAGACGGTGGAGAAAGAAGCCACTCATACACCTTCTACTTCTACTCCACCCAGTTCTGGTCCTCTTCATATTGAGAGACCCAGTAATGACTCTGTTATCCGACCACCTCCCAAAGGTGTTCTTTGGAAATCATCTTATAATTTGAATGCGCGAGTTGCCCAAGATTACAATATTTTCAAAGACTTGGCTCAAGCACCTTCGACAATATCTGCCTTAGAATTCCTCCAAACTTTTCCAATGCAATGGAAATAATTATTGTTCACTATAGGAGGGATTCACCCTACAGATTCAAATTTGATCACTTTTGACCTGGAAAATCATGTTCCTCGTCTTCCCCATCAAATTGCATTTTTAATCCAAGTCATTATTAAAGGGAAGATGATTCATCGAATTGTGATTGATGAGGGTGCCTCCACATGGATCATGTTTGTTTCATGCTGGAAAGCCATTGACTCTCCGCCCCTCAACCAATCTCCAAACACCTTAGAAGCCTTTGATGGTAGAGGATCTTTTCCTTATGGTATTCTCACGAATTTTCCCATCACGTTGGAAGGGAAAACTATCGAATTGGAAGTAGAAGTCGTCGATGTGAATTTGAATTATAACCTTCTACTTGGATGAAGTTGGATTCATTCTATGTTTTGTGTGGTTTCTTCTCTGTTCCGCATGCTCCATTTTCCTCATGAAGTAAAAATAGTTACCATTAACCAATTGGCCTTTTCCTCTTCTAGTTCTTCAAATGGAAACGTGCCATATGTGGGCAATACCGACATTCCTTATGAGAGCATGGGGGAAGGTATTTTTAAATATTCTGCTCTTATGGGAACTTTTTCCCTCCAACCTCCTCGTGTCGCTTTTGTTAACAAGATCTCTACTATTTACGATCCTTGGATTGTTCCTTCTCCCAATCAGGTTTATTCTTTTGGCGATGTTATGTCGCTCAGCCCTATAGAACAAGCTTACCAAGTTGTTGTTTTGACTTCAGTGGCCGCTTCTGAAAGTCATACTACTCTTAGTATGCACCTAGATCTGTATCCATAGTCTCCTTGGCTTAGTTCTTGGGATTCTTTGGATCCTTTGAACGAGACATTTCCTACTGAAAAGAGTATCATTGAGGTTGTGTCTTTTGAGGAAATGCCCTCGAATGATGTTCATCATCGTTCCTTGTTTCTTCCCAGTCTTGGTGAGATTTCATCATGTCTAGATACCTTTGTTTCCCGTACACTTACCCATCCATTTCAAACACCCATCTTGGAGCATGAAGTTTTGTCTAAAGGAAACATGGGACACATCACTACTACCATGCCCATTGACATTTCAGTTCAACCTGAACTTGTTAAAATATTTCAACTAGAGGCATCTTTTTCTCACCATGAGCTTAAGATTTTCTTGCCTTCTTTCATGAGATCTCCTCACCGAGTCTTTACCGTTCACCCATTATCGCAATGGGCTATTCATCCTATGACTCGTAACCCTCACTCGCCCGGGGGGCATGGGGGTATGGTCATTTATGAGTGTTATTCCACTATTTGGATGAGTTGATGCTTATACATCATGCCAACGGTGAAACTTCGGTTTTATTCTTTGTTGCTTGATTACCCGAGTCCGAAAATGGGCTCCATATGAACACTTTTATGTGTTTTTCATGTAAATACTTATGTACATTAATGTGTGTTTTCATTAGCGTGCAGTGTGATTTTGGTGTGTTAGTTTTCTTTTGCAAACCTTTTCCTCTGCTTACCTCGTGCTCTACTTGGTTTGCAGATGTCATCCAACCATTACGTTGGTTTTGTTGATAGTGCTTGTCGTAGTACATAGAATCTATCTTCCGCTGCATGGGAAACCTATGACCCTAATGGTGAGTTAGTAAATTTGCAAGATATATATTTAGGTCAGACCACTAATAACATTGTTGACTCTATTGAAATCATCGAACTTTTGTCAAAAGCCATTGCTCTTAGCATTAGAGATTTAATCGTAAAACTTGATTTGCAACTCATTGTACCACAGCTTAATGGACAATATTCAGTTAGAAACCCTCAAATTTTGAGAATGTATTTGCGAGTTCGTGTATTGGAATGATAATTTGATTTTATTACTTATCATCACATTCCAAGATGCATGAACACATTAATAGATGCATTGGCTAACTATGTGCTAGATAGACATTTCTAAAACTTGTAAATCATAGTGTTAGCACTCAGAATTTTCTCTAGAAGTGATTAGAAGAAAGAAAATGACCGAGGTAACCACAAACCAACTTTTGGGCATAGGCTCTAGCCAACCTAGGCTCATAGAGGGCTCTCTCTATGTGATTTAGCTTTGTTTGCTAGGATTTCAGGCTAGTTACGAATGTTCAGGGGGGTTTTTTATTTGTATTGAAGATTGGACAGTGGGATCCTTTAAACAGATGGATAGAATGATGTCTTTAGACCATTGGGCTATGAAGACAATAGAAGGGAAGCAGGACTGGATCAACTCACTAAAGGGAATGTTCAGAGGCAAAGCTAGTAGAGTAAAGTGCAGGTCTTTGGAACAGGAGGGTGAAATGGTTTTAATCAGGGGGATAGAGCAATTAAGAATTCTAAGACCAAGATATAAAGGAGGAATAGAGGGTAATCAAAACAAAGGGAAATTAAGAATCCTTTTATATCGATTAGCAAGAAACAACCTAAATTAAGGAGCAATTAAGAATTCCTTAACTTAGATATCAATTGAAAACATTTAAATACCTAACTGTTAAAACAGAGTGTAATTAAACAAATTCTGAGATATTGTTCTAGTTATAGCATTCAGATTCAGAAATGCATTAAATATTGTGGAAATACTTTAATAAAGATAACAACAACATGAGAAAATACTTGTTTGCACTTCCCTTAACACATGAATCCTGTGAAATATCTTGTCTTTATTCATCAATCCAGCTTGCTGGTCCAGTCGGTGATACAATAGCTTTACAGTCTTTTAATCAAGAAGTCTATAGAAATGTCTAATAATCCACACTACATACTTCGAATTGTGAAGTATTTATACAAAATTTTATTACAAAATATCCCAAACTAACTTGAGAATTAATCTAGGGAATAAAAATATATTCTTGCTAGAAGGTAGAGACAGCTATTGAACTGCTTCATGCTATCCCTAGTATTTTGGTGCTGCTAGCCTTTATAGTTGGGTTTCTAGCCTTTTATGCTGCCTTGTTGTTTGGTTTTTTGTGTTGGAAGTTGCATTCACTTTTGGCTTTCATCTGATACACTTTGACAGTGATACTCTTTAATCATGTTGACCTGCCTTTACCTTTTACCCCGTTGATTGTATATAAACTTTTTTACTACATTTTACTATAGTAAATCAGTCAAATTTTCCCATAATTTAGCATCAGGTAACTTGATTTTCAACATCCTCCTATATATCTCATCTGCCTCGGTGTACTTAGAAAAAGTAGGCCTAGTTATGAATAGGTGTTTCACCTCATGCTAGAGGAAAAACAGGTTTTCAAATGTCTAGTAAAGAACTTTGCCTGTTGGCAATGCCTTTATCGATGATGTACTGGCCTGTTCTTTAGCCAGCTCTCTGATTTTGTTGTCATAATCCTGTTGTGTCATGAGCTTGTCATTTATGACCAAGGGGCTGGGTAACCCTTTCTCTCACAAAATTTGGCCATAAATCTATAAAATTCTACCTACATATTTTGACACTTGTAGTAGTAAAAGCAGTTTTGGGTTGGTCATTAGGATGAACCAAGATTTGATTGTAACCAGAAAACCCATCCAACAATGAGATTCTGGTTGATCCAACTACTATCTATAAAATGTGGTCCATTTTGGGGAGAGGGTAATTGTCTTTTAGTGACACTTTGTTGAGGTTTCTGAGATCCACACAGAGTCTGATCTCACCAGTTTTATTTCTAGTTGGCACCAAGTTTGAGACCCAAACAAAAAATTTGATTAGTGCAATTATTTTGGCATCATACATCCTCTGAATTTCTTTTTCAATTGTAGGTAATAAGGCAAGATTAATCCTTCTAAGTTTTTGTTTGAAAGGCTTTTGATTTTCTTTAATAGGAATTGTGTGTTGGATGATGTTGGTGTCATAGGATTTTAGGTCCTCATAACTCCAAGCAAAGACATCTTGAAATTCTTTCAACAACTCAATGTATTTCACTTTTTCAGTTGGGGGTAATGATTTTGAAAGTTTGATCAGTTTAGGATTTTCATTGGTGCATATATCACATTCCTCTATATCAGATCTTGAAGGTTCCATTTTAGGTTTCCTAGGAACATCATTTGAATCAAATAAATCTTCCAGAGGGGTTAATCCCTTTGGTAAGAAATTATCCTTGAGATTAATTACTTCGGTTTCTTCACTGATTATTTCATCAATATCAATTTGCTCCAAGTTATCTACTTCTAATTTGGTAAATTTAGTTGGGTTGAGTCTATCTAGTTCATCACCTTCTATCTCATTTATTTCTATCTCACCCTTAGTGTCAGGATCTATTGATGTATCAGTATCTATATTGTTATTTACAAACTCTTCTTCTGAAAGTAAAAAGTTATTTATCTGTTTGTCATCAAAAAATATTTGCCAAGTCTTCAAATTATCTGGAATTGCAGGTCTATGCCTAACTTCAGCAGTGTATTGATGGTTAGGTTGGAAGGGTAATCTGCAAGTGCTTGCAAACATTTCTAAAATATGGGCTTGCATATTGTGTTTTCTCGGGATTACTGTAAGCTTTGTTTCTAGGAAAGTGTTAAGTATTTCTACGATAGTTCCTCTATAACAACTTAACCTAGGGTCCTTTGTCACATATACAACATCAATCTATTTTATAATTAGTTCAGAGTCTCCCATGATAGAAACTCTTTTAGCTCCTAGATTCCTAACTAACTTAAGACCTAAAATTAATGCTTCATACTCGGCCATATTATTGGTACATTTAAAATTCAATCTATATGCATGGCCTTCTGAGTGATTATTTTCCAAATTATATATCCACACTCCTACTCCTGCTCCTAACCTATTGACTGACCCATCAAATTCTAGATGCCATAATATCTCATGCTCATAATTTTCACTATTTGGTGCAACAAATTTTTCATTATTTGTAGCAATTTGACCATCTTGTTCATTAAACAATTATGTAGTCTGGTCAGTTTCATTTTGTGTAGAAACTGTAATTTCTTTTGGTTCTGTATTAGTACTTTCTAAAAAAAATTATTGTGTTTGATCAGCATTATACAGGATAAAATAATCTATATCTGAGTGTATGGAGTAGATGGGAAAGTTTTGAGTTCGATCCCGACTACTTACCATATATTTCATTAGGGTTTCACGGTATAGTTTCTTAGGTTGTCCAAAAACAGAGATTGATGCATATGACATATCTAGTTGTAAGGATCCCTCAAGTTTGGCTCCCCATGAACTGGATAACAGCATGCCATACTTTGGTGGGATGTCAACAACTACAATATCCATAAGGATGCTTTTGGCAGGATATTGGACTAAAGTGACACATAGGTATTTGATCAATCCTAGACATTGTACCTGACTGGAGTCAAATGAGAATAAGTATTTATAAGGCCTTGTAATGTCTAGGTTTAATTTCTCCATCACTGATTTGGGCATTAAGTTGTGAGAGGCCCCAGAATCCAACATTGCATTGTGTAGAATTTTTTCATGGATACTAAGGCTGATGTAAAAAGGTGGAACTCCTCCTTCTAATGTTTTGTCATTAACATCTGGACCAAATATGAGTTCTGGTTGGTCATCAAAAAAGTTGACTGAATCCTCATTTTCAGCAATGTTTAAGGTCTGGTTTATATGTGATTTTTAAGTTTCATTCTTGATTAGTTCTGTTAAAGGAACTGAAATCTTTAGCTTTGCTATCTCTGCTCCCAAATTGAATGGAAAAGAGACTTTTTATGTTTCAAGGTTTTGAATTTTTGCAATAGGGACTTGAGTAGGCTTGTCTTCTTTTCCTTTATTCGGGACCTCCTTAGGTGGATTTTCAAATCTGATGTTTTGAGCTTTTTCCATTGGTTCCTTAGGTGGAATTGAAGTGGATGGCAGAGCAACAGAAGGTTGATCAGAGGTTATGTCTACAATTGTGGGGCCAGAAGGTTTTGGGTTTTCCCTAGGGAGAATTTGGAGAGTTTTTGAAATAGGGGCTTCTTTTATTTTCTTGGGTTGACTTTGTACTGTTTTCTTGGTTTGGTCAGGGACATCAACATTCTTTTTTCTACTTAGATTACACTATTTATGTACTTCAAAGATAGCATAATCATATCGTTGTTTGTAATCAAATGATTCTCCAGACTATATTTGTAATTGTTGCAGCATATGCAGTTCCTGCTCATCTTGGGTTAGAAAAATAGTGTCCTCATCATTTATTCCCATTAGGTTAATTTGTGTATCTTGTTCTGGATCTTCTGGCTGGGATGTCTCTGCATAATTTTCTTGAAAAGGAGGCCTAATGTTCTGATTCGGTCCATTTTTCCCAATGTTTTGGTTTTTTCTAAAATTTGGGTTTCTAACTGGAGGTGCTTGTTGGTTATCCCATTGAGGTTTCCTCTCCATATTCTCTATTCTATCCATTAGTATTTCCATACTTTTGGCTAAACTATTTATTTTAATGTCAGATGGTGAAGTTTCATCCTTAGCAGTTCCTCTTCTATCATTTCTGACTCTAGCCCTTTTAGCTAACAAATTAGCTTCAACAGTAACAGCTACACTTTGCATTTCTTCTAATGTTGGTGGGTTTCTTTCCCTAATTTGGTATGCCATATCTGTGTCAAAATCATCAGGGAACTTTATTAATGCAAATTCAGGTGGGGGTCTAAGATTAACTAGGATGGCATTATATATATTATTGAATCCAGTGCAGTAATTTTGAACAGTTTCATTAGGTCCTCTTCTAATATTCTGAAGGGATTTGTAGGGGATTCTTTTTCTTTTCCCATATGTTCAAAAATTGCTAGTAAAATGCATCTAAACTATCAATACTATTAGCAGGCAAAGCTCTAAACCTTTTCCTAACATCACCAACTAAAGTCTGGGCAAAGAGTCTCATTTGAGCATTATACATGTTAATCTTGTGCAACTCAAAGTAATCTATTATCTTGTTGACATGTTGTTGTGTAGTGTAATGTCCCGTGCCATCAAATTGAACAATTTTGCTTTGGTAGTCTATTGTCATAGCACCAAGTTTGGCAGGTAAAATAAGAGGAGCATATCTATTTGACGTGGTCGTAAGCTGGGAGGGGCTAAGATGTGGGGTTGAGGTACTTGGAGATGATGTAGTAGTCGATGAAGAACCGGGACTAATAGGTGATGAATGGGTAATGATAGGTTGGTGAGGGAGAGTAGGTATAAATGGTGGTGAAGAATGGACTTCAGAAGGTATTATTGATGAAGTTGAAGGGAACAATGGTGAACTCAAAGTAATGGACAATTGTTCAAAAAGCTCAGGGGTTGTGGCAGTATTAATGGATGATTGTGGAGATTTTAGAATGTATTCATCAATTTATTTTTTGGCCTATTGAACTTCAAGGTCTGCAATAAAATCAGGATCTAGAACAATTTCATCGATTGCACTTTCAGATTTTGTTCTAAATAATGAAAGATCAAATAACACATCAAAGGGAAGTTCTTCTAAAAATAACCACTCATCAGGACATGAATTAGCTTTAACTAATGGTATTTCACTAGATGAACTTTCTTCTTTTTTATATTTTCTTGAAATTAGGTTGGGATTATCAACTATCGGAGCAGGGTTTGGCTCTGGATTAACCCTAGTAAAATGAATCTTCCTAGAAGCCAGAATTTCAAATTTTTTAATTGTTTTTGTGAGATTTTTTCAAGATAACTTCTAACAAATGACTTTAAGAGGCTCAGAATGTAGATTTAGAATTTTCTTAAAGCTTTATTAGGACTGAGCATTCGATATCCCTAGTATGGTCGCCACTATGTTAGCACTCAGAATTTTCTCTAGAAGTTATTAGAAGAAAGAAAATGACTGAGGTAACCACAAACCAACTTTTGGGCATAAGCTCTAGCCAACCTAGGCTCAGAGAGGGCTCTCTCTATGTGATTTATATTTGTTTGTTGGGATTTCAGGCTAGTTATGAATGTCCAGGGGGGTTTTGATTTGTATTCAAGATTGGATGGTGGGATCCTTAAAACAGATGGATAGAATGATGTCTTTAGACCATTGGGTTATGGATTCAATAGAAGGGCAGCCGGACTGGATCAACTCACTAAAGGGAATGTTCAGAGGGCAAGCTAGCAGAGTAAAGTGCAGGTCTTTGGAACAGGAGGGTGAAATGGTTTTAATCAGGGGGATAGAGCAATTAAGAATTCTAAGACTGGTATATAAAGGAGGAATAGAGGGTAGTTGAAACAAAGGGCAATTAAGAATCCTTTGATATGGATTAGCAAGAAACAACCTAAACTAAGGAGCAATTAAGAATTCCTTAACTTAGATATCAGTTGAAAACATTTAAATGCCTAACTATTAAAACAGAGTGTAATTAAACAAATTCTCAGATATTGTTCCAGTTATAGCATTCAGATTCAGAAATACATTAAATATTGTGGAAAAACTTTAAGAAAGATAACAACAACATGAGAAAATACTTGTCTACACTTCACTTAACACATGAATCCTGTGAAATATCTTGTCTTTATTCATCAATCCAGCTTGTTGGCCCAGTCAGTGATACAATAGCTTTACAGTCTTTTGATCAAGAAGTCTATAGAAATGTCTAAGAATCCACACTACATACTTTGAATTGTGAAGTATTTATACAAAATTTTATTACAAAATATCCCAAACTAACTTGAGATTTAATCTAGGAAATAAAAATATCTTCTTGCTAGAAGGTAGAGACAGCTATTGAACTGCTTCATGTTGTCCCTAGTATTTTGGTGTTGTTGGCCTTTATAGTTGGGTTTCTAGCCTTTTATGTTGCCTTGTTGTTTGGTTTTTTACACTAGAAGATGCATTCACTTTTGGCTTTCATCTGATACACTTTGACACTGATACTCTTTAATCATGCTGACTTGCCTTTACCTTTTACCCTGCTGACTATACATTAACCTTTTTACTACATTTTACTATAGTAAATCAGTCAATTTTTCCCATAATTCAGCATCAGGTAACTTGATTTTCAACATCCTCCTATATATCTCATCTGCCTCAGTGTACTTAGCAAAAGTAGGCCTAGTGATGAATAGGTGTTTCACCTCATGCTGGAGGAAAAACAGGTTTTCAAATGTCTGGTAAAGAACTTTGCTTGTTGGCAATGCCTTTATCGATGATGTACTGGTCTGTTCTTTAGCTAGCTCTTTGATTTTGTTGTCATAATCCTGTTGTGTCATGAGCTTGTCATTTATGACCAAGGGACTAGGTAACCCTTTCTCTCTCAAAATTTGAAACTTGGCCATAAATCTATCAACTGCTACCTGCATATTTTGACACTTGTCCTCCAAGTTTAACATTAAGTTTCTCTTGGAAAGGACCTTTCTTACCTCCAAAATTGTTTCTATCCTATCCTCTATATCCAATTCCTGAAGTTCATACTTGTTTTTACTGTTGAGGAAGTGGATAAGTCTGGTAGCATCTTCAGGCATGTCTCCTAGTTCTTCCTTGACTTTTTGGATAGCTTCTGTAGCTATCTTTATCAGATCTATCTGTTCAAAAATCACTTGAATGGATGGCCAAATATCATTGACAGAGTCAATGATATTGGCCCATAATAGTTCCTTGGCTTGCCCAAGGGGTTCCTTTAGTGTTAGATCTTTCTCCATGGCCTTTAATATTTCATTCATTTTGGCAGCTTTTTGCACTTCTTCCTTGTGCATGATCTTGGCAAGCTTGCAATCAGTTTCCAAGCTTGTCATCTTTCCTTCAGCTTATTCATCTCTGTAGCCTGTATGGACATTTCCTCCATGGCTCTAACCAACTTTGCTACTTCTTCACCTGATGCACCTGCTACTGATGTAGACTCCATTGAAACTGGTTGTGTTGTAGGCATAGGAGCTGTGGGAGCCAATGAGGCTGCCAATGTGGAAGGGACTGTTGTTGAGACTGTTGGGATGACATTTGTAGACATAGTGGAAATATCACTTTGCTTCAATTGAATTAAAGTGTCTAATTCCTTCTCTGTCTCCCTTAATTGATCATTCAATTTCAGGACTAGGTCCATTAATTCTTCATGTCTAGTCTAGTTCTCCAAAACTTCCAGTGTTTTGGGATGCTGCAGCTGAGGTATCTTCAATTATTTTTCAGTGTTGTAATGTCATCATTATTTTTCTTAATCAGCTGCTCAGTGGCTTTAATGTCTTTGGGATCATGTCCCAATTCAATCACTAAGTCTTCCAAAGACTTGATTATAGTATCCTTAGCCTGTGAGGAGGCCTTCTCTAACTGATATTGAGCTGAGATGTTGGTCAATGAATTCTGCAGTTGATGGGCAGTTATGGCTTTACCTGTAAGGGTGGATTAAATCATTTCTCCAGCCTGTTTATGAAACTCAATTTGGTCTATGGGATGAATATCCCTTGCCATCACTTCAAAATCAATTCTCTTGTAATCTGTTGATGTCCTTGGCTGTTGTGCAGTTGGTTTTATGAAGGACATCTGTAGTTTTCCTTCTTTGATGTCGAAAGCAGACATCAACCTAGTCTGATTAGTAGGTGTGAGTTTGAGATACTGAGCATAAGTTTGGGCCTTTAGTTTCTCATTTCTCATCTTTATCTCTTTATATCTATCTTTTATATCCTTATCCCTATCAGCAGGCCTACTGAATGAGGATACTTCTACACTTAGCTGCCTTTCCAAAATTTAAGTTTGTGATGTGGATGGCCCCTGTGTTTCCTCAAATGGAGTTGTGCCTTTACTTTTGTCCAGCTCAGTATCAGTTATTTATACTGAGCCTTCTATGTCTTCCTGCTCTAAAACAGGATTTATCCTAGATCTTTTGCTCTGACTGGTCTCATATTGTATATTTGATGTGCCCATTCCTGAACTTGAGGGTTCCTCCCTGGTCCTTTTGGGGTTCTTTTCCTCATTCTAAGGAGTCTGCATGATAGGAGGGGTTCTCATGGCTACTTCTTGTTGTTCAGACACCTTCGGAAACGAGCTCTCATCAAACTGTCTTTCTAAGTCACATAAGGTATCTCTACACCTACCTTTGTATTGTCTCTGTCTACAAGAGTATTTTCCACCCACTCAAATTGATTGGCATATCTTTCTATCTCTGGTATGGGGTGGTGAATATAAGGTCCCAACTTGACCTTCTTTCTCAATCTGGTCATAAATTCTTGAGGGTCATACCTCCACATGAAACTCTTTTGGAACTTCATTTGCTACAAAATTTGGTCTGCCTCCTCCCCTGCCTCTCTAGAATTGCAAATGAAGGGGCCTAACTAGTTTTTTACTTTGAATTGTGATCTTTTCTTGGCCGAGACAAAATTTATCTCATCAAAGTTCATTATTTGTCTATAGTACTCTAGAGAAAATAACCTCATGGGGAGGTATTTGGGTAGTTTATATGGTGCAAGCTGGCAACCATAAATTCTTATCTCTGTGTGGTTTTGGTAAAGATACCAATCTCCCACTTTTTTGTTTAGACAACTGAAGGACCCTTTTGATCTCTGGACTTATCTTGGGTGGAGGGCTTCCTGTCAGTGTAATCATGACTAGTTGAACAAAAAAATCTATGAAATTTGAATAGGTATATGGTGATTGAAACTTATGGAACAGTGGGGTCCAAAAAATGATAGACCTAGGCTGGCCTTTGGTATCCAGCTTCTGAAGGGCAAAAGGAAATCTATCTGGTTGATAGTATAGGAACATATGGTAGAGGACAGATGATTATTTAAACACTCTCTCATTGTGCATCCTGGTGAACTGTTCATGCATTCTCTCAGCTATGAACTCAACATAATTGTACAAAATAGCAGGAGGTTGTCCTGGGGTATAAATTGACATGAAGGCCAAGACAATTTCATCAACAAATTCATCAGTGGTGCAGCCAAGAACACATGATATCATGGTGATGATTTGTTTTCCCCTTTGGATAACATGGCAGAAACATATGGAGGGGGATCTTTGGGAATATACCACTCTTCTACAATGAATGTCTGGAATATTTGGGCTAACGTGGACAGGCTCAACTTGGAGTACTGGTCTAGCAAATCCCCAATGGAGAGTGGGGTTAGGTTTTGACCTGGTTGGATTTGCAATATTTCATTAATGGAATCAGTTGTAATGGTGAAAAAAATCTTTTGGTCAAGGGACATAATAGCTCTCAGGCTGGGAATGTAACAGGCATGGCACTGGTGGACAATTTTAGGGAAAACATGTACCTCTAGGAACTGGTATTTGGGAAAATTTGACTCCCAAAGGCCAATATCATCAACATGGCTGAGGTATTTGTCCCTACTTAAACAATGGATTTTAAGCCGGAGGGTCTGGTTAGATGTATCCTTAATTTGGAAATCCCTATCAGCCATGGGAAGGTGGTCTAGGTCCAAATGTGGAGTTATGATAGGTCTAACATCCATGGCAATAGGGGCAGCCATAATTTAGTTCTTGTGGATTTAAATTTGGCTTTCAAGTTTTAATTCAGAGGTTTTTCACGGCAACTAGGATTTTTCAGAGGGTTTGGCCGTAGGTTTTCAAAGTATTTTTCAATTAATTTTACTTAATTAAAATACTTCACAGGATGAATGTTTTCCAAATTTGAAAGGGTGAGTGGTAATTCGCGGTGAAATACCTAGAATTGGGTGAATTATTTGCAAATTTGGAGTTCATGGCAGCTACAGAGGTTCGAATGGATCTGGTATGGATTGAGAGGTCGTCTGGGGTCTCTGCAACTTTCTTCAGGAGTGAATTAGGAGTTCAAATGGTGAATTCAACGTTTGCAGGAATCACACTAGTTTCGCAGAGGTTCACAGAGAAAATGAGCGAAAAAAGGTGAAAAAGGGCTTCTCGGCCTTTTTATGGAGCAACGGTTACTTTTTGGTGACAAATTTTATGAATGAACAGTACGTGGTTTGGCGGTTTGAGAGGGGAGGCGGTTTCCTAGGCCATCGCACTGCTTATGGAGGTTGGGCGGTATTTCGAAGGGGTCACCCAATCTACTCCAGAGCGCGACACGTAGCAGTTGGGGGGCTGGAGAAAACCACTTTATCGGGCAGGTAACGGTCCGCCATCGGGCACGGCCGATATGGCTATGGACCGTTGGATGAAGGGGAAGATGATCGGATGACAATCAGGAGAGGGAGGTGCGCGGGTGATAAGAGCATGGGTTTCGAGGGCCCAAGGCTTTAATCCCCGGTGGTTTGTGATTAATTTAAGACTTAATCACGGGCTTAGTTGATTGGGCGGGGTTTAATGATGGGTTTTATTTATTTTGTCGGGATAAGGGGTAAACTATATAGTTTTTATCAAAACTAAGGGTTGGGATATTTATTTAAGGGATTTATTTAATATACGGGGATAGGCATATCGGGAATTTATATAATTAAATCAAAAATTAATATGAAATGTGATGAGCGGAGTGGGTATATCTTTAAGTATAAATGTAAATGTAATATTTGCGCACTTTATTTACATATACTCAATACTTAGGATAAGATGTTTTTGTGCGTTTTTTAATGAAAAGGGCTTTAACATGGAGTTGTTTTTACTTTTCCTAGGCAAGAGAGATTTAACCTTAAGAAAAGGGGTTTTATTAGGGTAATGAGGGGGAGATGAATTTCATGAAGGGTATTCTATCACTTGATGTCCTTAATTCATTAAGCCAAGGGTCCGGTCCCACCAAAAGTCAGAGAAATGCTCTGAGCCTCTTTGACTTGAAGGATTTAAAGTGCTAGAACATACTTGCGGATAGGAAATTAGTAAGGGGAAAAATGAATGACGGGGAGTTAATCACATTAACTTGCAAACCTTTGTTTTTGCTTTCACAGTTGATCATACATATTGAAATATGTGTCTAATCCTGATGCATGTGTTTTGATCCAATAAACTTTGTAGTTCAGCAACCTTTCTTCTACTTACCCATTTCTTACCCTAACATGTTTTCTTCATTTCTTTTGGTGCATTTTGGCTAGCAAACCCTTATTCTATATTTTATTTAATAAAATAAACTATCTATTTCTAACCTTATATCATCCAAGGGCTCAGATTAAACTGATGAGCTCCTTTTATTTTCTCTACCTATCTAATGATCTGCCAAGATTAAACTGTTTTGTCAGATTTTATTCTCTAACTATAAACATAAAATTCAAAGCATGATATAATCAAGATTAAACAATTTAATTACCATGGATTGTGGCATGAATAACAAGCTGCACACAATAATTATTATGCATAAAAGTAAATAGTAGTGGCATTTAGCCTTGCTCACTTTCATGGTCTCTTTTTGTTTTTTGGGGTTCATATATTTTCATTTTTTGACCTTCTCTTTTTCTTTTTGTCCCTTGATATTTCTTTTAGGACATACCCTCTTTACATTTTTTAATTTTTTAATATGGAAAACATTTGCAGAAAGCAAAAGTATGTACAATATTACAAGGCTTAACCTTAGTCATTCAAAATTATGACTCCTATTGGTATAGGAACCTAACACATAGAACATCACACATTGAAAATGGTAAACAGGAAAAACAAGCCTACATAGTAAAAGTTGGCGATTCACCCACATGGTGCTCATAATAGCAGGAGACAGCCCTAATCACTTGGCCCAACAACCGACGCAATCTGGCGGATACTCCTATTGTGTTCCTTTGATAGCGTAATCTCACCTCATTGATCAAGGCATACTCTAGAAATCCCCTAGTTAAGATTTTCAGGTTCCGCTCAACCTCAACAATGGGATCCACTCCTTTTACATATGGGGGAGCATCTTCGATTTGGTGTGCCACTCGCCTATCTATTGGAGAAACCACTGGAGGTCTCTTTGGTCCCATATCTGCACAATATTACAAATTGAATCTTAGTACACATTAAAAAAATGATATAAACTTTAGAAAACTTCAAAAATAGTTTTTTATCTAAATCAATCCATTGTTCCCCTGGAGGAAGTGGAAGATCTGGATCTCCTCAGAAATTCGTCCATGCACATTCCCAATCATCGACCATGATTAGTTGCTGACGTAGCCATTCGAAGAATGCTAGAGGGAAATACATTTGTTGACTGCCTTCATGTCGCAGCATCAATTCTCCCCATCTGAGCAAACGTGGATCTCTGGGTGCTAGTGGATCCACTTCCAACCACCGGTAACGAAATAATGGCACATGTTCCAAGATGAATGTCACCATAATAGATCTGATACCAAATTGTTTCAGATCTCTTGCACTTGGTTAATTTGCATTTCATGCATGCCAATAAACCTTCACACCAGTTGAATACCATGGGATTTAGGCATTCGATCGCGTATTGGAAGTGAGACTTTGATGCCTCATGCAATGCTTGCACCCCTACTATTCGGGCCATAGTGTGTAGGATTGTTTGCAATGGAAGATTGTTGATGGTTGCTATGTTAATCTTCCCGCTATTACCCTTTTTGGCTCCTAGATAATGCCTCGCAATGAGCATGTCCGTGCTCTCTCCTCCAAATCATGACCGAGATAACTAGACCTGTTGTCCCTTTCTAGACAACCCACTAATGTAGTAGATGTCGGTGACCTCTATTTCAAGCTCTTGATCCTCGAACATAAACAATTGGCGATCTACATCCCACCAACTAATTCAATGCTACAATAATTTGGGTTGTGCTCTGATCCCGAGAATCATGAAGAATTTGAGCAGTCCACATGCTCGAAGGGCATCGATACAATCTCCATCCTGCATTGCCTTATGGTCTTAAGCTTCATGACCCCTCTCTTTCCATTCAATCACCATTTTGGACTAATTTTTTCTGCAAAACATCAACAAACCAACGTTTTATGAGCATCCATGGAGAGAAAAAAATTCATGGAGAATTTCATTTCATTTTTTTTTACCTCAACGCAAGCATGTCTGTTTCGGAATTTTTTCGCGCTGCCAGCGCGAGTGCCTAATTTTCCTTAGTGTTAGCAATGCAACCCTAATGGGTGAAACCCGTGTCGCTCACCCACGATGTACATTTTTTAAAAAGCCTCCTCACAACCTACCCTATGGATGAAAATGCTTAAAATGATTGCCAAAATGAAGAGGAAGGAGAGATATATTACTGGTAACAATCGGCTCGACAAATCCTTGTCTGAAATTCGAGCTAAAATGAGGTAAAAATTTTCCCACAAGTGCAAATTGGTAAAATGGTAAAAATGACTTACTTTAAATTGCCTTATTTATAATTTTTAAATAGTATTTTTACCAAATTAGGGCATATTTCACTCATTTTTTAATATTTTTCCTCAAAATCGGTAATGTGCATTTCCTTGTGCAACGACAGGTCATATCTTCTCAGTGATGGTGATTTACGTTAACTAATTCAATGATTTTTATTTTATCACTTTTTCGAACTCGTAAAAAATAAACGAAAAAGCGACCCCCCTAGAGTCATCTTTAAGCTCTTTTCTGACTCTTGAAAAATGAAAAGATTACCGAGTACTTGTCGTTTCTAACTAGTAAAAGTAAATGAAATGATGTCTACTCAGTATAAGTTTAACCCTTTTCCAGACTGAGATAGACTATTGTACGAAAAAGGAACACCTTAGTCGAACATGGCTAGGAGGTTCTCTTGGATATTGTTTTCTACCTTTTCGGGTTCAAGAGACGATTTACGAAAAGGGACCTTTGGAGTTTTCTTTTCCACTTCTTTTTCAAACTCTCTAAACATGAAAAATATGCCGAGTTTCACCTCCATTAGACTCGTAAAAATTAAACGATGCAGGACTTATCACCGTGATGAGACAAGTTCCTCCTTCCTAGGGCTTGTAAAACTTACTAGGATGGATTCATCCAAAGGGTGAACTCATATGGCAAGTATATGATATCCCCTTCAAGCTTGCGATAAAAAATATATGGGGTACTACCATAAATGGTGGGGGGGAAGTGAAAGTGTCCATCTTTTGTATCTTGTAAAGGCAGCATGTCGCTCTTGAACATGACACTCATCTGTTATTCGTGTCGGGTTTCGGATATCCTCGCTTTGTCACTTGCCTTCCTGGGTTTTGGAAATCCATTTTGCCTCTCATTTTATCATACCATTCTATCATCATGACTTCTGATCCTATGTTGAGTCCAATGTTGCCAAACTCTGAATTCATGTCATCGATATGTTCAAAATAAGTCCTATCTGTAGTTCTTTACCGCCTGTACACTGTCTGACTTTCTCCGACAGTCCTGAATCTTACTTATTACTCTACTACATCCTTTGTTTCATGTCAATAATGTGGGATTCATTATGGCCCTCCTTTGAAGAATCACTTCCCTTCAACTTCAGCTCATTATTCGGGAAGATGATCTAGAAACTCCCTTCCAGTGCCTTAGAACTTGCATGCCGCAATGGCAAGTACTTTGCATTTGACAACAGGTTTACATCATTGACCTTCGATTGGATGACTTCACGGGTGTTCGCCTTCAATTCCATTATTCACATTCGTGGATTGTACTGATTATACCTTGAGAACCATTGTCATTACTGGTGGTTGCTCTCGTGCATGTTAACGGTTTACATCATTGACCGGTAAACATGTGGTTTTCTATCATGTTTGACTTCGACACATATATTTATATGTTAGAATTCGTACATTGATTGGGTCGATATGGAGCGCAAGACCCTAGATTTTTATCTGATAGAATCCAAGTTGCATGGAGTTATGATTCATTTATGATTGTATACATGTTTTTACTAGACAGATGGTTGCGACCATACCGTGGGTCCATATTTATGATCATTTCTATTCGAATGGCTGCGACCATACCGAGGATATTTGCCCATGATCTCTCTTATTCAGAAGGTTACGTTCATACCGTGGATTCATGTATCATTAGATTCTTATTCCTATATTGTTAGGCATGATCATCAGATTTCAGATATGTATATGTATATGCTTGATGTGCAGGTCTCCTAGCGGTGTTGTTCTTGTCCTTGCACCGACTTGTAAAGCACCTCAGTCATCACTCCTTGTTTTTCCTTCATGCTTTAGGGGCATCTGTTACGCAATATTTTGTCATGTCTCCTATTCACTTCCCATGCCATATCCCATAGTGCCAAAAAATTGACTACTGTGCAGAATATCCATCATGATATACAAACCAAAACCTCCCTGAAGAATCAAAGGAAAGCTACCTTGAAATCATTCTCGAGAGAGTTTCCTTAAAACCTAATTTTTAGCATCAACGCATTTTGTTCCACTACCTGCCTATGCTAATGGAAGGTTGCTCAGTTAGACACTCACACTGCTAGCGCCGGTTTTCATAGGAAAACTTGTGTTGGCCTCCTTCTGGTAGGTTTTCCCAAACTAGAGGAGAAGCTTCACTCACTAGAACCTTCGCGAATAACGAGATGGATATTGGTTGGTGTTTATATGGTTGAGCTCTCTCATTTGGACCTCTTGATCTTATCATCACGGGATTTCCCCTTGAGATGTGGACCTTCCTCCCTATTTTGTGGATCCCTGACTCCCTCTCCCTTCTTATAAATTCACCCCCCCTCCATTCCCAAATGGTTAGTCATTGATTGTTGCATCCCTATGCTGAGATTATACTTACATGCTTTCCATTTCTAGCTTGGAGAAGGAGGGCTTGAAGAGTCTTTGCTTGGAATTGGACATCCACCCAAAGGAATGCCTCAACATCAAGGCATAGGCTGTATGCTTCCCTTTTTAGTTTCTTAATATATATATCTAATGTTCACCTTCCATAATTGTATAAATATTATGTGATTAGCTTAATGTTCCTTGATTTGTTAAGTAGTTAATGCTTGATACATGTTATATATGCTCTCACATCTTATATAGTACCGTGATCTTCCTTGCAGGTTTCTGGACGTGAAGAATGACTTAGGACTGAGGCTTGGAGAAAAGTATTTAAATCCATCTCTGAAGAATGAGCGATTAGCATAAGAACGAGTTAGGCTCCTCTTTCTCATTACATTTGTCAAGCATAAGCTAGGAAAGTGAGTATTAGATTGTTTGGTTTGTTGTTAGACCCACTCATTGGGCTATAGGGACCGCCTCCGTCTACAGAGAGGATTTTCCTTCACAACACTAGGCGCTTGTTCCTAAAATTGATCCTACTCATTTATTTCAAGCCTTTTCTGTTGAGAAATCTGAAGGGTCACAACTAAGATGATTTCTCCTCAACTTGATAATTGCTTGTGATGTATTTTTGTTTTTCTTGATTATTAGCTTCTTCTCTTATTATTAGGGTATTCTTATCATCAAACAAATAACCATACACAAGAACAAAGGATGTAGGTTGCAAGCCAGGGCCAAAACCTCTCCACTTGAGAGGAAAACTCACAAATATCTTATCTAATTATAGATTCTTCAAATGACGAATTCTAAGACCTCTAGACCAAGATCAATACCCTTCCAAGGCCAAGTATGACCTCCTTGATGATGTGCTTCCTCTGTTCACTTCAAACCCAATTGAATCTCTTTCAGCTGCAAAACTTCAACCCCCAACTACAAAATTCTGGCCTCCACTGCAAGTCTAAAATTTTTGGCCCCTGCAACAGTTACTTCTTCGACACATGTGAGCAATTTCAGGGCTTCTAAGGCTTCCTTTGACCTTCACTTGGGTTCCTCCTTCTTCTAGGGCTTGTAGGTGGCCTAATAGACCTTCTTTATGCAATTTCCTCAATTTTGATCTTACAGCATCAAGACCCTAACCTTCCTTCTTTGCACATGTGTGTGTGTATGAGAGGAGAGAGATAGAGAGAGAAATAACCCAAACCTTCGTCCTTCATCCTTCTTCCTTCTTCATTAGGTTTCTTCTAGTTCTCCTTCGCTTAGATGATTATAAGATGAGTGAGTGTCCATAGGAGGTTGAGTTCCCTCCTATATATAGGCTTCCAAGGAGGATGACATGCCCTAATCAGGTCGACTTATTAGCTATCAAGCCGACTTGGTCTTGAAGGGTATTTTGACACTTTTAAATACAAAAATAATTATTTTTACATGTTACAATGTCCCCAATGGGGTCTTCTTCATATGACAATGACTCTTTTGACTTCTTGATCCTAGGAAAAACCCTAGAAGCACTCAAAGGGTGCTTGACCTATAAATTAAATACCTTGAGCATGAAACCCATGCTACAAAAATAACAATAATAAATTTTCTTTCCTGTTACAATATACAATATACCAACCAGCATTGTCACATAGCAAGGCCTTGACTAACAACTCTATCTCTCCACAAGATCAGAGCACAACGCTGGTGAGAACAATGACTGATAAACACCATCATAATTGTCTCTCAAGGCACATACCCCACCCGAGTGTTCACAGGGTATGTCCTTTTCGGAAAATTACTATCTTGTAATAACATATCCTCAAGGAATTTCCTCTTCAGTTGCTCTTACATCTTGGATGCCCTACCTCAAAGAGTATCATAAACCAGATGCATAACCAATCCTCCATTCTTTCTTCATGAAGTGAAGACAAGAATGGTGTGTCTATCTATCCCTTTCAACTAGGGAGAATATATCAACCAATCCGAACTTGTTTCTTAAATTCACAAACTTCTTATTAGGAAGAGATTTTTGCAAGATGTCATCTACATGCTCATTAGTGGTGAGATATTGCAGCTGCAACACTCCATCTTGGACCAGCTTTCATATGTAGTGATACTTGTTATTTATATGCTTTGTCTTTCCATGGAACACTAGGTCTTCAGACAACCTTATATAGTTGGTGTTGTCACAATGTATCACCGTAGGGTCGTTTGGTACTTCAAACTGTAAAAATTCGGTGACCTAAATTCCTACTGCAACAACTGATTAAATTTCTCCTACTTGTTAATTTTTGAATCAAGTTATTTACAGTGTTACACAGTAAACATCGAAATAAAATCTACTTTAGCTTTCACAATATAAAATATTGTGGAAACAAAATAATGCACAGGAGAGAAATAAACACACACACAATTACACCATTGTTTTTGGACCAATGTCCCGGGAAAAACCCCAACTGGGGAAAACTGGAGCAGTAGTTGAGGGTTTTTTATTATGCAGTAGTAACCTGAGTACAAATCTTTAGATGCCAAAACTGGGAATCTGATACAGAGAATAAACTGGCAAAGAGGTAGTGATAAATATTCTCACACTGTCACTGGTAATCTGAATCTGATCCAGGCTCTAAATAGTTAGCCCCACACTACCTCTACACAGTCTCTGTGTTAGCCTACGCAAATTTGCATCAAAGCTTCTAGGAATTGCATCACCCTTCTACTTGATCTTCTATTGACTAGAACTTCGACCCTCTAGCCCTCTGGTCTCACACCCTGGCTTCTGGCTCTAGATCTCAACTGATCCCAACAAAAATACAGACTCCCTATGAAGATCTGTGCTCCCTCTATGTGGTACTGCGCTTCCTCTCCAAATCTCTCGTTTCCTTCTCTGCCTTTCACTCTTCAGAACTAGAAAATGCTCATGTGGTCTACTATCCCTACCCTTCACTACAATAAGTTCACTCGATCTCTCTTCGATAACTTAACACTGCTAATCTTGAGAAATTCGATCACTAGATCTCACTATCTCAGTTTTTTCTCCAACTATCCATCAATATCCTTTTTATAATCTTTCATTGGGGCACCAACAACCAACATTAAAGCATAATTAAGGGCTAAGATTAACTAGGAGTTGATCCTTGTCTTCTTCTAGAAGATTAGCACCAAATTTTATTAATACCCATCAATTAATCACATCTCCTAAGTTTAGACTTAGGAATACATTAAAAATGATTAATTATTTTAATTAAACCATCTCTAGGTGGAATTTTCCCAAAAAATTTATGAGTCTTGGAGAATGGATGTGTCTTGGCCTCTTTACAAAATCTTGAGCTAGAGCACATCCGATGCTACAGAAATCAACACTCCCTCTTAGCGAAGAATGTGATCTAGTGCTATAACCCACTAAAGAATCAGTCTATCTCTACAACATCTCCTGCTACGATGCTGATGTCTGGCTGTCGCTGCCCACCAACTATTACGTAACTTTGATTGTTGCATTCGTGCTACTGTTGGCCCTGCTAAACTGTTGCTAACATTGTATCTACACTGCAACCTTCTCCAATTGTTGTTGCTGCAACTGCAAGAACTGCGACGGAAAATCATCCAAAATATTGAACCAACTGTGGTCAGTATAATGCATCCATCGTCTGAGTTCCGACCACTGCTAGCCTCTGCACTATAACTAAATCCACTGCGTTGTTGCTGACTCTGCACTGCAGCCAACTCTGCTCTATGTTTCTCTGTCTCAAACCACTACTAGCTACTACATCTGTCACTTTGGCACTTGATTGCACCAACTACCATTAATCCATCCTACTACTACATGTCTTAGGATCCCATACCAAGGTATTGATTCATGAGGTCGACATCCTCAATAATCTTTCCCATCATGTAGATCTATGGGGCTACAACTCCAAATCACTCCACCTCACTCCTGGAGGCATCTCGACGATCATGGCAAACTCTTCCTTCAATCTGGAGGACAGCCTGTCGATCTCAGTGGATGCAGCTTGTTGATCATTTTTCTCCTCCTTGTCCTTCTTTCTGAGAGGACATTGAGTGCTCGAGTGGCCAAGCTCACCACACTTGAAGCACTTGATCTTGGAAACGTCCTTCTTCCTCGTATGTTGCTCATGTTGCCCCTTTGATGCGAGGACCACGCCTTCCTCCTCATTTACTTGCTTCGTCCCACTCCTATTGCTAGCACCACTGATGGTGCTCTTAACCAAATCTCACCTCATCTCCTCCTGCTATAGATAAGGCCACAGAAGTTCCAAATATAGCATATTTTCTCTGCCCATGATACTCTGGACGAAAACTTGCCATTCTTTGGAAATAGTGTTCAGAGCTAATCATATAAACTCTGTAATATGAGGCACTATCCCTGTTGGGCTCCAATTTTGTCATATTTTCAGCTATATGAATACACTCATCATTACACCTTCTCCCCACATTTCATCAATAATGTATGCCTGATTACACCATAAACCTCCATTATCTCTTGTTATTCATCCTATGTGGTTAACACATAATTTTACATATTTTTAGTGATTAAAATGATGATTATACAACAATTTTGTTGATGATGGTTTAATTATATGTTTCTATGTCCAAGAAACATGTTCCTAAAGTTAGTTTGGTACTCCAACTCGTCTGGTACCTATTTTTGTGCTCATCTGTACCAGACTATGCTCATCCGGTACCATACTTTGCTCATCTAATACTGAATTAAAGTCGAAATTTCGGAAGCTTCTAGAAGAAAATTGAGGACATGGGTTTTGTCAGGAATGACATCGACATGCATATTCCTCAGTCAGAATTCACCCAGATCACACTGTGGACCTCCAGATCAGGGGGGGAATATTTATGCAGCTCCTCCAGTACCAGATTATAAAAAATAGTAAAAATATCAAACTGCCAAATTACGCCTCGATTTGCGTGCAAATGGAAAAATGTCTTTCCAAATGGCCAAATGGGTTTCAAGAAAACATAGCCAACTATAAAGCCCATAAATGGTTTCTAAAATTCACAAAGGATAGAGAGGTATGGAAGGGTATTTGACCCGAATTTGTAATTTCTACATAAAAATCCAAATTTTTGAGATTTCATTCTAAAAATTGTATAACTGGTTTTAACCAAAATTTGAGTTGAGGGAATTTGGTTTTATCCATTCCTCAATGGATTTCATGTATAAATAAGCCTCATGAGGTTGTGATAAAAAATAATTTTGGTCATTATGATCATTCTTTTGTAATGGAAGAGGAAGAGAGTTATGATTTCATTGTTGTAATTTGAGCTTAGTTTTCAATATATGGAAGGTGATTGATTCCAAATTTGTGGTGCATCCTTGGAGTTCATTTGAAGTGCCTCTAGTAGAAATTGCTAGCTTGGGAGGGCCCCTCAAGATTATTAATATGCTACTCATTATATTTTAAATTAATTTAGTATTTGTTATGTTTGCATGCATCTAGTACCATAAATTTATTTGCAAAATCTATTTCTCAGGTTGTATGTTTATTGTTTTATATTTTGAAGAACATGAAAGGTGAAGACAAGAGATCTCACCACTCACCTACATGTGCCATTCGTTGAAGACTCTTGTGATATCTAACATTTCCTATAGTTTGTTTTATTTAGTCTAATTTGGTTTTCTCATAGCTTAGCTAACTATTACAAGAATCCATTGAAGGACAACAAATTTGAAGTAAGCTACTCACGATTGATCACACATGAAAGATTGTGATTTGATCCTTTATAGCACAAGTTATTTGTGTGTCCCAGTGATGAATCCTTAGTGGTAATTTCTTACAGCTTGTTTTACTTTTCTCATATTGTCATCAACTTTAGATTAGGTTATACTAGGCTTCAATCCTGCATTTCCTATGCTTGCACCTCTAACTCTATGACTTCCTGGTTGATAATTTAATGTTGGGAATTAATAGTGTAAATATTTAGCCCAACAATCCCTACTGAAGCCAGTTAATCCCGGACATCCTAAAGCCTAGTAAGGAAGCAGTATATACACTCCTCCTTCTACATCCTTGTGCATCTCAACATCTCCTCAAGATACTTCTTCCACTGCTCGAAATATCCTTCATACATCATAGCTAGTGCCTCCCACATCTGTCGGGCAATATCTTTGCCAGCTATGTGAGATACCACATGATCTCAAACCCCATCGAGAATCAGCCTCTTAGCTCTCGTCATCTCCTTCTTATACTTCTTAAGTGGATCTTCATCTACGGGTACAACTACCACATTATCGATATAAGTTTTGAGATCATGCTCATGTAGAAGGCAGGAAATTCTAGCCTTCCAGATCACATACTTGGAGGCTCCGCCCAACTGATCTTGGTTGCTCAATCCATTTGATGCCATCTCTCTAAAAAGGTTGAGTTCCTCCTCTTCTCCTCTGCGCAGCTACTACCCAACTATTTGCACTCCCTTCTGGGGTGAGAAATCCCGCACACAACTACTGCTGCTCTACTAGGAAAATTTGAACTTCTTGGCTAGAAGTCCCCTAAGGAAAGAATTCCCTCAATGTGTTCTACTCCTTCCTCATGACGCTATTTTCACTAGAAAACTTTTACAAAATCTGTGTCCCCTAAAGATCTGCTCTACAAGGAAACTGTTGCTACTCCCTCTGCCTCTGGTACTCTTCAATATGGAAAATTTTATTCTCTGTCGACTCACTCAAAGAAGTAAAATTCCCACAAAAAATCGACCCTCCTATCCAAGGAAATATGTTTCCCCTGAGGGTTTCAAATTGTTGCCTATGCAGAAATTCGAAATGCCTCCTTCCTTCTACATTGAGCTGTCCGGCTTACGATATGTTCTCTGATACCATGTGAAAATTCGCTAACCTGAATTCCTACTACATCAATTGATTAAATTTCTCCTACTTGTTAATTTCTGAATCAAGTTATTTACAGTGATACATAGTAAACATCAAAATAAAATCTACTGCAGCCTTCACAATATAAAATATTTGCGTAAATAAAATACTGCATAGGAGAGAAATTAACACACACACAATTACACCATTTTTTTTAGCAATGTCCCTGGAAAAACCCCCAACTTGAGAAAATTGGGGCAGCAATTGAGGGTTTTATTATTATGTAGTAGTAATCTTAGTACAAATCATTAGATGCCCAAATTGGCAATCTAATATAGAGAATAAACTGGCAAAGAGGTAGTGAGAAATATTCTCACACTGTTACTGGTGATCTGAATCTGATCCATGCTCTGAATGGCTATCCCCATGCTGCCTCTACATCAACCTACGTAGATCTGCGTCATAGCTTCTAGAAACTATGTCACCCTTCCAGTTGATCTTCTATTGACTGCAACTTTGACCCTCTGGTCCTCCGGTCTCACACCCCGACTTCTGGCTCTAGATCTCAACTGCTCCTGGCAAAAATAAGGACTCCTTATGAAGCTCTGTGTTGCCCCTCTGAACCTCTCATTGCCTTGCACTCTTCAGAAATGGAAAATTCTCCTCCAGTCTACTATCCCTACCCCTCACTGCAAGAAGATCACTCGATCTCTCTCCGAGAACTTAGCACTCGTACTCTTGAGAAATATGATCTCTAGATCTCACTATTTCAGTGTGTTCTCCAATTTCCCATCAAGCTCCTTCTTATAATCTTTTATTGAGCACCAACCAAGATTAAAATATAATCAAGGGCTAAGATTAACTGGGAGTTGATCCTCGTCTTCTTCTAGAATATTTGCACCAGATTTAATTAATACCCTTTAATTAATCACATTTCCTAAGTTTAGACTTATGAATACATTAAAATGATTAATTATTTTAATTAAACCATCTCTAGGTGGAATTTTCCCAAATGATTTCTTGGTCTTGGAGAATGCATGTGTCTTAGCCTCTCCGCAAAATATCAAGGCTAGAGCACATCCAATCCTACACAAATCAACACAAACAAGTTGGACGATAACTTCCTCGACAAACAACTTCTCTACTTACTTCACAGGTTGTAATGTATTCAGCCTTAGCTCTACTCAAATAAATCAATTCTTCCACTTATCTAGGATATCATGGAGGATCCCAAAATAAAATTTCCTCCAGTAGTGCTTCTCCCATCCATATCACTACCTCTTGAATCAGAATCTATTCCAATCAAGTTGGCATCATTCTTTCTATTATACCTCATGCAGTAGCGGATTCTTCCTTGCAGATATCTTAGTATATGCTTGGCTGCTATCCAATGATCATGCTTGGGCTCTACCGGAAACTAACTGAGAATATTCAATGCAAAACAAATGTTTGGTTGAGTATTTACCATATACATCAGTAAGTAACCCAATCGTCTATACCTTATTAGATCCACAGGGCTTGAATCAAAAAAAATTAGCCTCTTCAAATTTGTGATCATAAGGGTTGTCATAGGTTTGCAATCCATCGCGTGAAACCTTTTCAGCATCTCGATCACATATTTTCCTTGACCAATATATATCTCACCAGGTCCTTACCAAAGTTCCAACCCCAAAAAATAGTGCATCAGCCCTAGATCCTTCATACTGAATTTTGCTGCCATTTTCTTTTTATAGTCTTGAATACGACCTTCCACATCTATCATGAGAAGATCATCCACATACAGAAAAATGATTGTGGGCTCATCCTTCACAACCTTGATATAGATATTTCGATCAGCATAATTCTTCGAGAAGCCTAATATTTGTAGGTATGTGTCCATCCTTGCATACCAAGGCCTTGGTGCTTGCTTAAGGCCATAAAGTGCCTTCTTCATCTTGTAGACATGAGTCTCTCTATCTTTTACTTCAAAACCCAATGGTTGTTCTATATAGACTTCTTTGTCGATATTACCATTCAGGAATGTTGTCTTGACATCCATTTAATGGATGTTTCATCCCATCGATGCTACCAAAGAGAGAAATGATTGAATAGGTCTATACCTTGTTGTACATGCAAATGTCTCTTCATAATCGATGCCTTCTTATTGGGAGAAACCCCTAGCCACAAATCTTGTCTTATATTTATCAATACTTCCATCTATTGCAGGTTTAATCTTGTAGAGCCACTTGGAAGTTACCATAGATTTGTCTTCAGGCCTAGGAACAATTTCCCAAACTCCATTCTTCATTATCGATTGACATTATTCATTCATGGCATCTTTCCATTCTTGATTTTTGACAACCTCTTCAAATGTGGATGGTTATGCTTCAATTAACTTTGTCATATAGGTTGCATACCCTTTATATATTTTAGCCTTCTTACTTTCCCTAAATGTACCCTTGGATGCTCCATGTCCCTCTGCATATAGAAGAGTAGACTTTAACCAATTAGGTCTCTTTCTATTCTTGGCGATGATGACTTGTTGCACGGGTTCACTAGGGCCTACTTCTTCATGATTTGAATCCTCTTCTTCCCTAATGCATTCTTCTTCAAATATTGGAAGTTATTCATCATCAAAGTCAATCGGGAGGTCCTTTGATTTCTTGAATGCAATACTTTCATCAAATATTACATCTTAGCTTACTTATATTTGATGCCCTTCCTTTATGTAAATCCTATATGCCTTTGAAGTGTTACTATAGCCAACAAATATTCCCTTCATGCTTGTAGGATTTAACTTCTTTCTCTTATCTTTCAGAATGTGAATATAAACAAGACAACCAAATATTCGGAGATGGTCTACACTTGGTTTCTTCCCAATGAATGCTTCTTCAGGAGTCATGTTATCTAGTGATCTGCGAGGACTTCGATTTTGAACATACACAATAGTTTATGTTGCTTCACCCTACACAAATTTAGGCAATTCTTGATCATGTAACATGACTCTAACACTTTCCTCAATCGATCAATTCTTCCACTCAATAACTCCATTTTTTTCAAGATTATATGGGACTATCAACTCCCTCTTAATCCCAACCTCCTTCATCCATGGACTTAAGCAAATAGATCCAAGTTTTCCTTAAGTGGTCATCAATGAATGCTACATAGTATACATGACCTCCAGGAGACTTTGTAGACATAGGAACACAAACATCATAGTGAATGAGATCCAAAATTTCTTTTGAACTTGAAGCACTGCTTCCAAATGGTCTCTTAACATTTTTACCTAATGCACATCCCTTGCATACTCCTTCATGATCCTCCTTGAGTTCAAGCATGTCATTCACCATCGAATTTAGAGTTGGTAAGATTTTGTAGCGAAGGTGCCCAAACCTTCTATGCCAAAGTTCACATGGACTTACTTCAATGTGAACCAAGGCTTGAGAGAGAGGGGTCAACAATTTGTAGAGTCTTCCTTCATGAATCCCAATGATTTTTGCATTATTGATGGTAGAGTTTTTATCCCATACCACAACCTTTCCATCTATAAAAGTGACTCTATCTCCCTTATCTTCTAGACATGAAATATAAAGTAAGTTCTTTTGTAAACCTGACATTAACAAAATGTTATTGAGATGAATGTTTCCACCATTTTCCAGCTCCAATGAAGTTAATCTAATTCCTCTTACAAGATAGCTCTTCTTATCACCAAGTTCAAATAAGTAGGAATATTTTCCTCTTGATAAGGTCTTTAGTTGTTTGTTCTCACTTTTCATATGTCTTGATGCTCCATTGTCGATTACCCAAATACTTTCATCCTTAAAAGTACTTGTAATTGTTGTGAATAACCCTTTGTCCTTTGTAGAAGTCTTGGTCATACTATTCTTGAAGCATAATATGAAATTGCACAATGCCTTGATACCTTGCTTGAGATGACTTGCCACCATAGAACATTGCTTCAATTATTTCTTTAAGGATGTTGTGAACTTCATCACGCCCTTATCCAACCTTAGCTCTGATTCCATGTTGAGAAATCTAAAGGGTTTCAACTAAGATGATTTATCTTCAACTTTATAATTTCTTGTGATGTAATTTTATTTTTCTTGATTATTAGCTTCTTCTCTTATTATTATGTTATTCTTATCATCAAACAACTACCAAAACAAGACTATCAAAAATACACAAGAACACAGGATGTAGGTTGCAAGTCAGGGCCAAAAACTCTCCACTTAAGAGGAAAACCCACAAATCTCTTCTCTTCTTATAGATTCTTCAAATCATGAATTCCAAGACCTCTAGACCAAGACCAACACCCTTCCAAGACCAAGTTTGGCCTCCTTGATGACGTGTTTCCTCTGTCCGAGTCAAACCCAGTCAAATCTCTTCCAGTTGCACAACTTCGAGCCCCAGCTACAGAATTTCAACCTCCACTACAGGTCTGAAATTTTCAACCCCTACAACAGTTATTGCTTCCACACGTGTGAGGAATTTCAGGGAATCCAAGGCTTCCTTTAGCCTTCCCTTGGGTTCCTCCTTCTTCTAGGGCTTGTAGGTGACCTAAAAGACTTTCCTTCGACCTTATTTCTACAATTTCCTCAATTTTGATCTTACAACATCAAAACCCTAGCCTTCCTTCTTCGCACGTGAGAGAGAGAGAGAGAGAGAAATAACCCAAACCTTCATCCTTTGTCCTTATTCCCTCTTTGATGGCCTTCTTATACTTCTCATTCGCTTAGATGATGATAATATGAGTGAGTGTCCATAGGAGGTCGAGTTCCCTCCTATATATAGGCTTCCAAGGAGGAAGACATGCCCTATGAGGCCAACTTCTTAGTTGCCATACTGACTTGGTCTTGGAGGGTATTTTGACACTTTCAAATACAAAAATAGTTATTTTTATGTGTTATAATGTGCCTGATGGGGTCTTCTTCATATGACAATGGCTCTTTTGACTTCTTGACCCTAGGAAAAACCCTAGAAGCACCCAATGGATGCTTGACCTCTAAATAAAATACCTTGAGCATGAAACCCATGCTACAAAAATAACAATAATAAATTTTATTTCTTTTGACAATATACAAGAATCAAAAGTACATTTCATATTTATGAAGACCAAACCTAGTTACACATTTCAACAAAAGGAAACAAGGTGTCCAAGTCATGAATTGACATCTAGGATCTAAAATTACTTCTAGAAAGTAAGAGTTGGTTGATCGCAAGGCAAGTCTACATATTAAATGTAATGAATACATGTTGGTTCAGTGAATAATTATGGAAAATACTTTTATTTATTGACAAAAGAGATTTAGTTAATGAAAATAGAATGGTTCACGATATTAATAAAATAGTATCTCGAAATCGATTTCTAAAGTGTGTAAGACAATTAATCATGAAACATAATCATATCAATTTGACTATGGCACGTTGGAATTTAAGTAAAACATATATGTTTAAAGTAAAAAAATTAGATAAGGCAAATCAATACTAGCCATATTGATGACGATCACTAGTTAATGGATACCATTAAAATTGATAGTAGTTAAATGTTGATACAAAATTAACACGTCAATTCATGATTTAGATGACTTATTGCCTCTGACACATTATATGTAGGGTTGTTTACCATCAAAGAAAAATTGTCGATGTTCATTTTGTTTTAGACACGTTACTAAGTTATAGGCAACCAACTTGCTTTGTTGTTCTGAAATTATTAAGTGTCTTAAGGTTTTGCTTTATAACATTTCTTGTTTTTAGGATTTGTTACTAATAGTGAAGAAATGGCCCAAAGAAACAATGGCAGGAGCACAGAGGAAGAGGTACATGCAGAGCCAAGATATCTTAATGCTCAACCAAGATATCTTAATGCTTAGCAAAGATATTTTAATGCTAATGGATAAAATATTGGAACTTCAACAAATGCTTAGGCAACTCGAAGATGGACTAGATGCCATAAGAATGTTGTCAGAGCTCTTGCAAAACATGAATAGAGGAATCAGTTCTCGATTATGGAAGAATAATCAATAGAAGTGTTAATGTCCAGAAACAATAATTAATTAATTAATTAATCGCTACCAATTTTTGTTATTTGTTGAACCAATTTTGAAATTCAACATATGCTAAAGGCTACGTGTTTTAATATTCTCGGCAGAGTTAAAGAAAAAAACATATCATACTATTCTAGATTACAGATGTATGTGTAAATGCAATATGTTTTATAAGTTATATCGTAATCTTGCTTACTTGGTTTATAAATTCATTTCAGAGTTTTATGACAATGACTTATTTAGATATTTTTTAAATCTTGTATAGAATAGATATTTAAATAGAAAAGAATATTGAATTAGTCGACATTGTAAACAAATAAAAGTATGATTGTAAAGTTATATCACTGGAAATTGCAACCTAACCAACTTGTAACACTGCTTGAGCACTTATAAAACTTGCAAATTTGATAAATCAACAAAACGATATAAGAAATGGGACTACAAGAGAGAAAAAATGACATAGCATAATAAAAAACATAGAGTCGGAACAAAAATAGTTCATTGGATTACGTAAGAAATGAGATTACAAGAAAGAAAAAATGACATAACATAATACAAAACATAGAGCCAAAACAAAAATAGTTCATTGGATTATGTTTCTATACAATGTCATACTAACATTTGCATTAGTAAAAGAAATCGCCTTGTTTGCTCTGATGATGACACTGCCAATCTTGTTCCCATGAGTACAGTATATTGATTGATAATGTGAAATCAAATCCCAAATATCAAGTAAAACAAAAGAGTTGTTCGACAAAAAAATGCAATTCCCAAACTAGAAACTTTGAGGCAATGTTAGGATGCTTGGAAATGCAAGGAATGAGAATTGTGTCATTACCAAATTGCTTAGCAATGTAAACAAAGAAACCTGTCATTATATACATATAACTACATTTTGATGGTCTATTGTAAATGTGTCATGCGTCTCGATGTTGGTCAAGATTTCAATAACATCTGTTTTTTCTACATAATATTGCTCGTAGGAAATTTGTCATAGTGCAGGTAATACTCTTTCCAGTTCGATGCCCCTCAGAATACACTAGATTTCAGTAATGTCACTTGCATGTATGATGCAGTTTAACCAATGAAAATAAAGGAAGCAAGAGTCATGCTTGCAAGCATTGCAATAAAGCATAGTTTTCTTCATAGTTATATAACTTGTAATTGGAGTATTGCATCTCGCACATACAGTCTCGAATGGATTCATATATTCACTAATCACTATCAGGCATCCTTGGAAATATTGTAAAATTAATATAGAAAACAGAGGCTCGGTAACATGAAATAAAATGTCTTTTTTATTTCTTGTTCTTTATCTATGTCTATTTAAACAATATGATATTTATTGTGCATATTCCACTTAGCGAGGAAAATAAGTTTCTTAGATTGTTGACTTTCTTTCCTGTTTTTAATGGGAATATGAACATCGATTGTGAAGTTAATAAAACTCTTTCTTGTTTTTTAACTATACTTTTTAGCAAGATCAGTGGAAAAACATTTTGTTGCTAATCTCTTTCAATTGAAATGCATGCCGAAACAAATTTATCGTGTACTTGAACATGTTACATATGCAGCATTTGTAAAACAATACATGAAAAACATATAACATATGAAGAATATTTTTTTTACACATTGGGATATACAAACCTACGCATATGTAACTTATTTTTAATTTCAACGAAAGCTCGTTTTTCTAGCGGGGAAAAAACAAACAGATGGGCAATAACTTTGTAACAATAAAACATTCAAATAAAATAAAGGTTATTGTAACCCTGTCCTATTCTCCATTGCCATATTTGATTTCCAATATATATTGCATTATTGTGTGTGTTGCCGAAATTACATAGTTGTGATTGTGCCGACTGGAAACACATCATCATTATGTGACAGATTTGAAATCATCATGTTTGGAAAAAATCAGTACTCTACACAAACAGGACAAATGTTTTCTACATTGTTAAAACTATTTAGACAAATAGTTTTTTCACAATCACGATTATTGTATTTATGCTTTGGAATTATTTTAAAATCTTTAATAGAAACACCAATATTTGCAATAAGATTTGACTCATGTTGTTTGATTAATGGTGTTGGCACAAGCAATGTTATTGTTATTTACACTTTCTTGTCTATTACATTTGCATGGAGTATTACTTTGGAACTATTTTCTTTGTCTAAAAATGTTTGATATTTAACAAAGACAACTCCATGAAAAATCCTCCCAGTTATATTGTTAGTGATATCTTTGATGAGCAATGATGTAGACTCAACTTTTTTTTGCATAGTCATGAGCACTAAATTGAAATAAATTAAAAGAAAGAGAGAGAGAGAAGAATAAAAAGACAAAGAAAAAAAAAGAGAAAAAGAAAGAAAGAAAGAAGAAATCTGATACAGAGTTAATTGAACATGCGTAAAAGCACCTATTTGTGTTTATTTTTTTGTTACTTTTCATTCCTTTTGTTTTGTTTATTGCGATATCTATTTCTGTAGTACTCCTCATTGTTATATCTAACTCTCATCCATCTCTATTATGACATCATTCAAATTCGATAATTTTTACCTGTTCACAAATAATACACTGAAATCACTGCTTAAAATGATATTATAACTGAAACTAAGTAAGAATTGTTTAATGAAAACAAAATAAGATAACGCAAAATCATCACTAGTGTACACAAATTCTAAATATATTTTAGTTTTAACAAATACAAAAGTTCTATAGAAATGTTCAAAGTACTTTTCTCCTTATAATTTTTGTCCTAGATCCGAATCTCTAAGTGTCATATGTTTCCTAGAAATTTAAAAAGATTTGCTTTTAGTTAAAAAATATGGCCCAAAAGTGGTGGGGGAGGGGGGAACACAGTGGGTTTTGTAATGCAATTATAATCAAAGTACAATAAACAACACATAAACATACCTCTTAAAAGAGTTATCATTGTCCTTAACAAAAAAAATTCTACTTATATTCATTTCCACTGCTATGACGATATGATTTAGATCAAATATACATAAATAAGAAAAATAAGATGTTCTAATTCCATAGCACGGAAGTACTTCAGACATAAAAACTATACGACAGTAACGTATTTTGCCCAAACTTGTATAGTATTATCACATTATATAATATTTGAACTTTGTACATCATTTATGTAGGACTATATCAATTATTGTATAAATGTTCTTAGTACTCGCATATAGAACAGACAATGTATTGTTTACCTATCAATAATGCTACATGTTTTGCAATTTCGCTCTAAATGGTAATCCCTCATGGTGTGCAACTACCATAACTATATTGTACCGCCAAGACGAGGATTCTATTTGTAGCCAACTCTTCTAAAAACTAGTTTAACATGTATTCCTAATGTGCAAGCTAAAAATATTGCATGATGAACACCTCGTGAATACTTCTACGAACATGACAACCAAAATTAGTGCTTAGTATTGTAACTATACCATATAAATATTGAACATATGTATTAGATAATTAATAGAATTGGACTATTAGATAGGAAAATTTATAATAAAAAACTAATCTAAAGTCAATGGGTTTTAACCACGAATGTTTAAGTTTAATACCTTTGTTATAGACATTTTTGTGCCTTACAGCTATAAGCATGAAATGTCCATAATTCAATGGATCCAAAGTCCCTAAAGATGTTGTTACAGCTCCTAAAGGAACAAGGTCAACCAATGACAGCTTCTCCCAGAAGTTCTCCACCAAAAACCACTCAGAAACAGTCAATTCAGGATCAATTCAGAGGCTCCACTAGCTGCCTGCGTTGAAATGCAGAGTCTACACTGGCTAGGTGCACTGCAACGCAGGTGGAAGCACTACCAGGGTGCGCTGAGCGGGAAATGACAAATGGAAAGCTCATTCAACGAGGTGGAAAGACCCTGGAAGCTTCCAGAATCTTCTCCAATGACACTTGCCTCAATGAATTCGACTAGTGATGAGTAAGAGGTTCTCAACCTCCAAGTGGAAGCAAGAACTGACAGAGAGAAGCCACAAGTCAAAACATAAGCTGACTCATCCTCTCTGCTTACATCTATATATGGATCTCTCACCCAGAGGTTCAGGAGGCTGGAATTTTGTACTTTGTAGAGAATTGCTGTTGGTTTGAGATTGAGATTAGTACATTGGGTGATTTATGCTTTGTTGGAGGAGAGGAAGGGATTCCTTTGCTGGGAGGTAGATGCTGGATCGGAACTCACTTGGTTGTATCTCCTCTTGGACTTTATTATCATATCAATAAACTATTTGAGTTTCTCCTACATGTTGTGTACAAATGATGTTTTGTTATGCTTACATGTTTAGCTTAATCTGATCTTGAGCTTTTTATGAATGTATATCTGTATCTTCGTGTAGTTTCTCTCTCTTGTGATCTTGCAGGAATTCGGTGAAGCTGGGCTGGTGAAGGAGCAGGAAGCTGGGAGCTACTAAAGAGAGGAGTGATTTGGATCGACAAACTAGCGGAAGACACAGGTTAGTTAGATCCTTCTTCCTCATTTACATTTCATAAAGAAGAATACTCAATTAGTTTACTTCGTTTGTTGCTAAGGCACTATCACACCTTAGAGTGGGATAGGGGCATTCCGAATTGGATACTTTTCCCAACAACAAATTGGCGACTCCGCTGGGGAGAGTATCTTGTTAGTTTATTTGTGTTTCTATTGTTGTTCTTCTCATAAACTCAGGAGTGCCGAATCGAAATGCATTTGCCATTTTCAAGTGCAAAGTAGAGATCTGCCACTCTAGTCCACTCACTGGGCCTGTTTTTATGATCTGAACAAACTGATCCACAAGTGCTCTAACAGCCCTTTGTGATAGATCTTAGTCCTCCTTTAAATCATCCTCCTAATTGTACCTAATTGATAGCTTTGATCCGGCCAAAAACTGTAGATTTAACTGCAAACCGTGACCCAGAACCCAGAAACAACTCTCGTTTCTACTTCAGCGCAGACTCTGTGAAGAGGTTCTGCATTTCAACGCAGGTCCCGTGAAGGATACCTGCGCTGAAGTTCAGTTTCTCTGTGCTGAGGGTGCGCTGATCAGCGTTTGCCTTGTGCAGCTGTGGTTCCCTGCTTCCTTTTGCTCAGTTTTATCTCTGTTTTTTGCAGCCTATTATCAGTCAGTGTACCTATCTGAAACCCCTTTTCTTTGCCTCAATTCCGCCTCAGTTGTATAAAGAAACTGTATTTGTTCTTTGTGTATTTGTTACATCATTTGCAGTTTCCCATTACAAAAGTAAACTGGTCATACTGTCGCCCTTAGATCTAGACCTGTCGTAAGTGTCGTTTTGATCTTAGGAGTGAGTTTGTTTGTTGTTCACAGTTGATTGAGCTTTTACTTTTTTCGTTTGGTTTGAATTTATGCATTTCTAGTGTCGAAACAAGTAAATCATAAAGTGTCATAATCGTCTTTTTTATTTTGAAAAAGGAACTTGTTTATGTTTTCACTTGAAATCGAATTCAAATTTGTACAACAGCTTTCTTTTTAGGCATCAATATTAAGAAAGCGAAAACAAATACATGCATTTGTGCATTTGCATATTGACAGTTTGTATGTTGATTTAGGAAAAGTGCATTTACAGTGTGCTCTATGCTCTTTGAGAAAAGTTTGTGTCTTCCTTTTCCCCTTGTAGCTAGGATTTTCATTGTTGAAAAGATATAAAAGCTTGCTTATCATCTTTAGACTGCATTTAGGAATTGTATCATACATCTCGTGGTGATCCAAAAAGGCAAACTGCTAAGAAAGATCAACCTAAAATAAATTGAATGAACTTAACAACGCTTTGTAACTTAACGCACAACATAGAGGTCTAGGCTAGAGACGTGTTCTGGCGTCGTAAAACCTGGTGACTGTCGATCTCGCTGATGGTTGGGTGATTCCTCCTGAGAGACAATAGCGCCAGTATGGATTGTGCTCCCACGTATCGTCGAGTATATATTGGGAGACCCCTATAGGAATAAAACCTTTATCCATAGGAAACCGTGTCGGCTGCCCTACTGATCGCAATGCACTGAACACAGCATTCGGGAAGATTGACCGCCCGTACCTTAAAAAGTATTCTGCAGTTTTGCGAAAAGTTTGGCACACCCTCTACCTAGAACTCCAGAGTAGTTCCTTTTGGCCTTTTTCAGACTCTATAACGGAAAAAGTCCATCCGAGCATTTGTCACTTCGGGCTCGTTAAAACATCGAAGGAGACTAGAGTCATCTTTAGCTTTTTCTCGACTCTTTAAAATTGAAAAAGCAAGTTGTGTCTAAGCGTCGTTAAAATTTATTTTAAACGGAACAATCACCCCTTTTTCCTGCGTTGATCTTTAGGTTGAGAAAATGGAACCCACCAACCAAGGAATTCCCCTTGGTGGAAATCCTAGTCCCTTCTCCTCTTGGGGAGATGTTGGTGCGCCCCATATGGCCACATTGTCGCTTCCAGGACTGACAATTGGCTTGCCGGTCTGGCTCTTCTCAACCAATGTCGTTCAGAACACCACTACTCCTGAACAATCGAATCAACAGTTAGACTAGTCCAGAGTTTCCCACCAGCCTTCTACTTCCTTTAATTCTTCCTCTCCTCCTTCCTCTTCGCTTGACGGAACTGGTAAAACAAAAAACCAAATTCCTAAGGAGAAGAAGGAAAAGAAGAAGAAAGAGAAGAAGAAGAAGGAGCCAAAAGCGACTGTGGGCAAACAAGTGTCATCTAACAAAAATCCACACACAGCACTGACTAGGCCTAAATCGCCATGTGTCATATGCAAGGGAGACCACTTCCACAGAGATTGTCCCTGCATCCCTCGGATACTAAGGGACTGGTCTCCCCGTTTGCACAATCCGGTGGCATCAACCTCTGATAGTCATGTTGAATGCATACCATCAACTAGCGAAAGTGAAGTCCTTGGACAAAAAGGGAGAGCTAGATCTCCCTGTAGACTGTGCGAAGGCGACCATGCCATCCATCGTTGTCCCTTCTTAGACGAAGTGAAAAGAGTTTTGGATGACCGTCTGGTTTCACCGTTACGACTTCCTCCTGGATATAAAAAACTCTTGCCGAGTCCTTCGTTAGTTGAAAATCCAGCTGGCCCGCTCAAGTGGTCAGCTGAAGCACCGGTCATTGAAGATGAACCAGCTGAATCCATACCCGACGAAAGTCAAAAGGTCGAGGCGGCAGTTGACCCGGTCTTGCCTTCAGAGGTTTTGTCTTCGAATGATACAGTCACTGAAGAGGATAAAGATGACACCATCCAAATTCTCTTCATCAGCACAGACTCCGACGAGCACGGGGGCAATCCCCCCATTCCTTTATCGCAGGAAGGAAGTTCGTAAGAGCGATTCCCGGCCGTTTACTCGGTCCCACCATCAAGCAACCTAGTTGTCTCCTTTCACTGGAACCAACTAGGCAGACCCCGTTTGCCAGTAAGCATACAATTCAGAATTATCATCCAAATATATAGAATGGTCATGGCTGGCACCATCATTGATGAGGGGGCATCTGTGAGTATCCTTTCCTCTATTGCTTGGAAAGCGCTTGGTTCGCCATCACTTTTGCCTGAGATGAGAAATCTGACAGGCTTCGATAAAGGAACCAGTCGACCTTTAGGGATCCTCCCCAATGTGCCCATAACATTGAAAGGGAAGACCGTTCAAATGAACGTGATGGTCGTTCAAGGACCCTTGGATTATAACCTACTCCTTGGATGAGACTATATATATTGCATGGGAGCCATCGTCTCCTCACTCTTTAGAGTAATGTGTTTTCCGCACGAAGGAAGAGTGGTCAAGCTCGTGGACCAGCTTTCATTTCCCGGATCACGCATCACAAATAGTCATATGCCATCCCTAAATGATCTCTTCACGCGAGAAATGTCTCAACCTACGGTCCGTCCTCCCGATGAACGCGAGTGATTCGGAAGGATATGACTGGAACCCAGGGGGCATGCGTCCTGGTCTACTTCGGCAGGAAAACTTTGGGTATAGGGTAGGTTTCAGCGGGAGAATATGACTAGTCCGTACCCCGTTCGTGATTGAGACAGGGGTTGTTCTAGAATAAGATTCTTTTGTCAAAGTTATGTGAGTTGGCGGGCCTCGTCGCTCACCTTTGTTTATCTCGGTAGACATCGCCGAAGAAGTGTTTTGTTTGAAAGATTAACAGAACAATCTTTGGGTAACCTGAAAGAGGTAGGCCTCTCTCGGTAAAACAAATGTTTTGGCGGAAGTGAAGTAGAGGTAACCTTGAAATCGTATTTTATACCTGGGGGCATGCAAACCTTTTGGAGTGTAAGCAAGGGGCGGCTATTTATTTTTTAAATTTTTAGGTCCTCCCTTTAAACCTGTAGCTCTAACCCTTTAAACTCGTAGGATTAGTCGTTTCTGAACTTGCATAACGAAAGGATGCGGGGCATAGCTTTGTAAGGCGCAAGCCCCATAAAAAATGGAATCTTACATGAGACATTCTTATCATATGACTGGATAACCGAGCAGTTTTAGCACATAGTTCATGCTCGTTAAAAAATAAACATAAGATCGAGCAGTTTTATCACATAGTTCATGCTCGTTAAAAAATAAACATAAGATCGAGCAAGTGTTTCAACCCGCGTTCAAGCTCTTTAAAAAATGAACTATCCTCCGGTAAATAACAACAGTGGATGTAACATTATCAGCCATTAAATCCTTGGTCGTGTTTGCACCGTCACCTCCACTTTTCCATTGGCCGATCATTCACCTCCATTTGATTGTTTACCCATTTCGACGAACAGCTGGGAAGAGTGATTTCACTAGCCATCCTTGTGACACTGTCGTGATTGGAAAATTCCAACCCTTACCTGGAATCAGCTGCTAACCCGTTTTATCACTCGTTCCTCAAAAGACGAGTCTTCTTTAAGCTCTTTTCATCTGACTCGTAAAATATGAAAAGATTACCGAGTTTTGGCCTTCCAGCTCGTTAAAGCGACCGGAAGTGCTATCCCTCTTCTAGATTTTAATCTTTTTGGACCTAACGGATTATTGCACAAAAAGATCGAGCGCTTGTTTTGTTCGGCTCGTAAAAACTATCGAAAATTCATCCCTTATGTATTGTTTTATACTTTTTCGGACTAAATGGATTAGATGATGAAAAAGGACTTTCGGAGTTGACTTTACGTACCTTTTCAGACTCTCTAAAAATGAAAAGGACCGAGTTATCTTTGTCGTTAGACTCGTTAAAAACATTAAATAGCGACAAACTTGTCTTTAGACGAGAACGAGTTTCACTATCGCTAGGCTCGTTAAAATATAGCGATGGGTTTGCCCGAAGGGAAAATTATAGAACAAGCATATGTTATCCTCCTCAAGCTTGACAAAAATAAATAGGTACTGGTCAGCAATGAGTGGGGAAAAATTGGGAAGAAACTCAAAGAACTTTATTGGTAGCAAGTCGCTCTTGAACATGACACTTCCACTCCGTGCCTGAGTCAGGTTGGGTTGTTTCATTCACCGGTCACATCGCCATGGTCTCGCCATACCATCCACCTTTGGGGTAAATGCTACCAATCCATCACACAAGTGTCGCCGATATGTTCAAGAGAAGTCATCCAGAGAAGTCAACCGTGTCCCATCCACTACCATACATTATCCTTCATTCTTTCATGACCGCCACCCTGAACCGTATATCATCAGATCGTTTTCACCTCCATCAAAATCATTTGCTCCGTTCCATGTCACTGATGTGGCATACATTAAGGCCCTCCTTTGACGGATCGCTTCTTGTCGACATCAACTCATTATCCAAGAAGTTGATCTAGGGACACCCCCTTCAGTACTTTGAAGCTTGCATGCCTCAATGGCAAGTTTCTCACTTCCGGCGACAGGTATACATCAATGACCTTCGACCGAAAGATTTTGCGTGGTGTTCGACGCCAAGTCCTTTATTCACACCACGTGAATTGTACTGCAGTACCTTGAGGGTCATTATCATTATCGGTGATTCCTCTCGCGCTTGTTAACGGTTTACATCATTGACTGGAAATCAAGAGATGTCTTTCCATGTTCGACTTCAGAACATTTCCCACATGGATCGACTTGTACTTAGAGTGAAGATCGAACGAGTTTGAAGACCCCGGATCTAGTTTCATCCATCCGGGCTGCGATATATATTCAGGAAAAATAAAGACATTGACATGTACAACATTGCAGCACAGACAATCATCCTACCAAAGGATGATGATTTCAGCAGGATCATCAGTCTATCATCAGACAATTGTCTGTCCTATGTACATAAAAATGAATTTATAAAGCTGAGCATGGGAATGCCCGCCTCAGCTAGATCATGAAAACAGTATGAAAAATAATGTATTGTATTGTATCTTATTACAGGTCTCCTCCTAGCATTGAATGAACTTCGGATCCTCCTAATAAAGCATTTCACCCGATAAACGGCCTCATACTTTAGGGGGCAACTGTTATAGACATTTTTGTGCCTTACAGTTATAAGCATGAAATTTCCATAATTCAAGGGATCCAAAGTCCCTAAAGATGTTGTTACATCTCCTAAAGGAACAAGGTCAACCAATGACAACTTCTCCCAAAATTTCTCCACCAAAAACCACTCAGAAACAGTCAATTCAAGATCAATTCAGAGGCTCCACTAGTTGCCCGCGTTGAAATGCAGAGTCTACACTGGCTAGGTGCACTGCAACGCAGGTGGAAGCACTACCAGGGTGCGCTGAGCGGGAAATGACAAATGGCAAGCTCATTCAACGAGGTGGAAAGACCCTGGAAGCTTCCAAAATCTTCTCCAATGACACTTGCCTCAATGAATTCGACTAGTGATGAGTAAGAGGTTCTCAACCTCCAAGTGGAAGCAAGAACTGACAGAGAGAAGCCACAAGTCAAAACATAAGCTGACTCATCCTCTCTGCTTACATCTATATATGGATCTCTCACCCAGAGGTTTAGGAGGCTGGAATTTTGTACTTTGCAGAGAATTGTTGTTGGTTTGAGATTGAGATTAGTACATTGGGTGATTTATGCTTTGTTGGAGGAGAGGAAGGGATTCCTTTGCTGGGAGGTAGATGCTGGATCGGAACTCACTTGGTTGTATCTCCTCTTGGACTTTATTATCATATCAATAAACTATTTGAGTTTCTCCTACATGTTGTGTACCAATGATGTTTTGTTATGCTTACATGTTTAGCTTAATCTGATCTTGAGCTTTTTATGAATGTATATCTGTATCTTCGTGTAGTTTCTCTCTCTTGTGATCTTGTAGGAATTCGGTGAAGCTAGGCCGGTGAAGGAGCAGGAAGCTGGGAGCTACTAAAGAGAGGAGTGATTTGGATCGACAAACTAGCGGAAGACACAGGTTAGTTAGATCCTTCTTCCTCATTTACATTTCATAAAGAAAAATACTCAATTAGTTTACTTCGTTTGTTGCTAAGGCACTATCACACCTTAGAGTGGGATAGGAGTGGGATAGGGGCATTTCGAATTGGATACTTTTCCCAACAACAACCTTTCTTTTAAAAATAAAGAAAAGAATCAACAACACATGTTCCTAGATGCTTAATTTTTTTACATGCTTTGAAATAAATGATTAACTAGTAAATATGATTAATTTCATGATTTAATAAATGTTAAAACTATAGTTTCAATAATTCCATTACCACTGTGGAAATTTGTAAAAATAATAGTCATGTGCTACTTAGCTCCCTAGCCAATGCTAAGAAATAAACCTCAAAAATATTTCCTAGACTTGTGCAGAGCTTTGCTAATTTGCAGTTTTTAGTGTGCGAAAAGCTTCACACATTGCTTTACATGCAAATCTCTACACGCTATTTAAAAAATTTAAACACGAGGAGGGAAAAAGAAATTTAGATATTTTTACAATTTGTCTTCGAGACTAAGGCTATTTTTTTTTGCCAAGAGCACAATATGCTAAACAATAATTTAAAGATCTGACAAATTTTTAGGAAATGTTGTTAGAGCGAATCAATGAGATCATCAACTATTATTCAATGGTTTTTATTATGCTATGGGTTCATGATATTGTGAGTGCTTTGACAGTGTGTTATTACTCTGCCCAACGGTGCTATAATTGACGTGTTTACAAGTCTTTTGCAAAGTTGTAGTAAACAGGGAACGTTGAACAAATCTCCAATTAATATTATTATTATTTACTTCTATCAAGCAAATGACGGGGTATGTGCGAGAAAATGGGGATGAAGACCAAACAATGTTTATGCAAATCAATTTCTCAGACTATTCCCCAACCAAGTGGTTTGAGACTCATTTCCATTATGTTCTTCTTATATGAAGGTGCAACAAGGAGATGGATAAATAATTTTCTTGAGTTGTGATTTCTGGAGATCTATTTAGTTTTAGATTTATTTAGTGTTTCCTTGTTGGGTTTTGAATTCATGGTACATGCATTTGATTATTTGGTTCATTTTTTGTCATTGGCATGGGTTTTACCTGGATTGACAGTGGTTTCAGCCTTTCCTTTCCATTTCCTGGATAGCCATGGTGTGATGGGATTCATCCTTGGTTGAGATTTGGATTGCCGGAAGGTTTTGGATCTGGGTGAGGTGGTCTCAGGAAAATCCCAAGGGTTGGGGGTGGAGATGATTTTATTTAGGAAGCCCTCGATAGGTGGGTGGATACAAGAAAATTCCTTTAGATATGGTGAAGGAATTATGAGGCATCCAATCTTATTTTGGTTTTGTGATCTCGGGAAAAATTTATGTGAGATCATGGTAGCTTGAGGGTGGAGGTGGTTTAACCTTTAGAGTCTCTGTTTGGTTATGTCTTGATTTATCCCATGAGATCCCACATTCATTCTTGGAATATGGCATGGGAGTTATTGGCTAAAAGAGAGATTTCGTTTAGCCTAATCTATGGTCAAGTGGTACGTGGAAGTCCCAAACTTGGTTGGATTTTGCATATGTTAATATGAGTTATTTTCCTAATGTAATTAATTAGCACATGTATTGGTTATTACATGATCCTATGGCTGATTTGTCATGGTTTCTATTCTGGTTATATGCATGGTTCTATGATGTGCTCTAGTTATGGCTCTTGTTCATGATTTGATAAGTTATTGAATGGTTTATGAATGCATGGGCTAACTGTTATGAAACCAGCTCACAAAAAGATAGATCAACGCCTTAGAAATAAGCCTCTTCAAGGGGGCAACCTCCTTTACATTACGCAAATGAACAATTCTTAGATGATACAAATGACAAGACCTCCTTTCTATATATAGGAGTCTAAGGGGTCATAATATAATCAGAGCCGACATAACAATAATAATGTAAGGGCACAATAATAACAATAGTGGGCTTCTATGGGGCACAATAAGAACAATATGGGGACTATGTGGGTACAACAATATAATAAGGGGGTTATACTCATAACAATAAGGGTTACACTAGTAGTATAGGGGCCTAACATGCCCCTCTCCTTCAAAAAGTGTTGTCCTCAACGCTTGAGTAGTTCTTGATGCTTCTGTATAAAATTCTTGTCCTCCCATGTGGAATCTTCAGTGGGTAAGTTCTTCCACTTGATGAGATACTCTGAAATTGATCGATTTCGTAGCTGTCAGGTTCTTGTTTCTGTGACTGCTCCAGGTTCCAAAATGTTTTTTACTTCCTCTTCAAGTTATAGCAATATTATTTGAATTGGGATATTCTGCAACTTTTGAATGAGTGGCCACACGTCTTTGTCCTTCTTCCATTCATCCCTTGATTCGTTTATCCAATTTGGTTTGATAATAGAAATAGCACGAAACAATGCTTCCACATCCTCATCCTTTCTTGAGAGTGCATCTGCAACAAAAATTTTCTTCCCTTTTTTGTAGATGATGTTAAAGTCATAACTCAACATATTTGTGACCCATTTTTTCTGTTCTTCTAAAGATAATATGTGTTCTAAAAAGTATTTAAGACTATCATGATCCATTTTTACCTTGAAGTGTCTTCCCATTGGATAAGGTCGCCATTTCTTAAGTGCATGTAGTATTGCCAACATTTCCTTCTCATAAATAGCTTTCTTGAGATGTAGCTATAAAAATACCCAATCACCTATATCAAATTTTTTTTCACTGCGATGTTGATCTACCTGTTGTTTCATTCGATTCTGCACCAAAGTGGGGTTATCCTTTAAAAGTTGGAGAACTTGTTGTTGATGCTCGATGTGATCTTTCACTGCTTGAACCTTTTTCTTCTTGATATGTCCTTCTATATTGAGAGTTTGAGGAGTGGTAATTTCTTCCAATGCTTTACAAGATATGGTCAGATTCATTTCTTGATGCTCGATGTGATCTTTCACTTCTTGAACACTTTTATTCTTGATATGTCCTTCTATCTTGATAGTTTGAGGAGTGGTAATTCCAGCCAATGCATTACAATATATGGCTGGATTCATTTCTTCTTTCTCGATGTGATCTTTCACTTCTTGAACCCTTTTCTTCTTGATATGTCCTTCTATCTTGAGAGTTTGAGGAGTGGTAATTCTTGCCAATGCTTTACAAGATATGGTTGGATTCATTTCTTCTTTCTCTGGGGTCAGGTCCTGGCATATATCCTCTTCTTTTGATGTTTCTTGATCCTTTTCTTCCTCCTCTTCATACTCTATGTAAAATAATTTCTTCTCGGCACACTTATGACCTTTAGTGCATTTGCTATCACAATTATAACAAAACCCTTTTTCTATTTTTTCTTCCAATTGTTGTGGTGTAAACCTTGTAGGTTGTGGAAGGCTAGGAGAAGAAACACTTCCTTAATTATAGCCATGAGTGGTGGGATTCCTTGTTTCCGTAATTTCGCTTTCAATTTTTCTTGCCCACCTGAATGTCTTCTCCAATGAATCAGGTTCCCAAAGACGAACCTCATGTTGAATGTTATCCTTTAAAGTACCTATGAAGACATCAATCCTTTGCTTCTCTGGAATATCATTTACTCTTATATACAATTTTTGAAAGTCCTCAATGTGCTCTGCCATTGAACACTTTTGTTTAAGATTTATCAGGTAGCTAAAGAAGGTGTTTTTCTTTGTATCCTCATAATGTGCTATCATTTCCTCCGTGAAAATTGACCATGTAACAAGTGGTTTACGAGAACAAAGCCCTTTATACCATAAAAATTGATTCGGTTCTAAATATGAAGATGCAATACATACCTTTTGTAACAGTTACACCTCATGTAGATCAAAATATTGCTCCATCTGTCGTATCCAATTTACCGGATCCTTTCCATCAAACTTCCTCATATCACATTTTCTTGATTTTAGGAGCTCGACCTTGAAATGACTATAAACCTATAATTTCGGCTCTTCCAGACCTGAAATTGTGACCTAAAGTAGCTCTCTGTATCTTCTTTCCAACGTCACTAGTCTGATCAAAATTGGATTTTGCAAAGAAGAGTTATGCCAAATCTCCCACGGTGACCTCATTATAGACTAGTTCAGTAGAGCGAACTTGTACAACGTGCCACGTGTCACTGTTTCGACCTTAGTACCTGAAACTGATACACAGAAAACTATAGGCCATCCTCTTTCTGAAACTTCTTACATGATTTCAATCTAATGCTCAAAACAAAAGTTATGACGATTTTCCCCAGGTTGCCTATTTGGAATGTAGTTCGGGAGTCTGCAAAAAACTCCAACTTCCTCATATCATAACTCCGCAAATATAGAGAGAAAAGATTTGAAATTTGGACCCGAAGTTCAGAACTATTTCGGCCCAAATGGTTTTTTTTTAGCTTCTGAAACGTCGCAGAAAAAAGTTATAGCGAAAATGGCACGATGACCTATTTGGAGCAGCGAAACCCTAGAATCTGAAGCTCTGATACCAAATGTTATGAAACCAACTCACAAAAAGATAGACAAGATAGATCAATGCCTTAGAAATAAGCCTCTTCGAGGGGGCAACCTCCTTTACATTACACAAATGAACAATTCTTAGATGATACAAATGACAAGACCTCTTTTCTATATATAGGAGTCTAAGGGGTCATAATATAATCAGAGCCAACATAACAATAATAATGTAAGGGCACAATAATAAAAATAGTGGGATTCTATGGGGCACAATAATAACAATATGGGGACTACATGGGTACAACAATATAATAAGGGGGTTTTACTAATAACAATAAGGGGTTACATTAGTAGTATAGGGGCCTAACACTAACAAATGTTGTTGCAGCTAGCTTGGGAGGGCATAGAGCCTTCTTGGCGATTCTTAGATGAGGTTCAAAAGTTTATGATCAGATACGCATTCATGACTTGTAGCTTTTGTGTTTTCTATATGTTTGACGAATGTCTATCATGTATTAGGCATGTCTAATTCAAGATATTACTCAAGTTATAAATGGTTGGTATTGTTATCATCTTAAGTTATGATTCTAGAAAGTTATAGGCAGTTTTGGGCATTGGTCTGGAGGATAGCCTGGAAAAGTGGCACAGACCTTGCAATCATTGGCACATAACTGAGGAATTTGGGTCATAACCATTGGTAGGAAAGCTTATAGGTGCAATTGGATCCTCATGATTGCATGCACAGTGTGTCAAGGGCGTGGTTAGGGTGTTAAGTTAGTGAAAATGAGTTCTAGCTTAGGGATTGATCACTTGGGGTGGTTATCAGACTTCTGAATGATCTGTAGTCTGTGAGGGAAGGCAATAATATTTCAGTTTGTAGGACCCACTTCCATAACTAGAACTTGGCGGTCGGTTCATGTTATAGTGACACCCAACGCATGTTTATCCTGGAGAGCTTGTAAAAATGGGTAAATGTGGGAGGAGATGTTACACTTCCATACTCAATAATGCCCTTCGATCAATAATTGATATTTGAAGCTATTATGAAGGCTTAAGAGGTGTTGGGGATTCGAAGCTCTGGCGATCAGCGGTAATGGTGATAACCTAACCCTAGTTTTATCTCCATTCAAATCCCTATTCCCCATGGCAGGTAACAGACCGGGTCCATGGTTCACGGGTCTGTGACTAGCGCAGGCTGTTTGAGCGTACAGTTATTATCCCACTGAATCCTGGCTACTGGTTTCTCCTAGGGTTTACTACCTTCCCAGCGGAACTTTCTCGTGCTGTTTTATCCTTCCAACTTGCTGTCGGTCCCCTGGTCGGCAGTTTGGGGTTTGCTATTTTGTCAGGTTGCTATGGTAGAGGAGGACCTCGTGGACTACGAGGAGGACCCCATGCCAGTTCAGGATATTTGGGCATACAATAACCGACCAGCCATGGAACCCTGGGGCAAAGAACAAGCTATAGCGACAGTTGCCTCCAACATACAACCCCACCCGCCTCGCTCAGGGAAGAAGCACCATCCGGATGTCAACTTGGCGGACCTTCCGGTCCTTGAATGCCCGCCTCTCTCGCCGGCCACGGTTCATCTTTTGGGATCCTACCTGCAGACTTCTCCATCATTTGACTCACCTCTCCCGACCTCTGCTCAGCTCTCCCTACCTACGCCCTCTCCTACCATTCAACCCTCAAACCCATCATCCATTTCATTGACGCTGGTTAACCCCCATGGCCCGTTGCGCCCCTCTCGTCCCACCTTTCACCCCCGTTCTTGCAGCTTGAACCCCCGCTCCCCCATTCACTCGAGATGCATCAGTTCCCCGATTCTTCCTGCTCGTTCAGTTGGGTCTGCTCAACATAGTACCTCTGACCTGTGTCGCAGGCTCCTCAAGGACTTCCCCATCGGCAAGCACTCAGAAAAATAGAAAAAAGGGAGGTGCCTTCGGGCCATCGACTCCGATATCAACCTAAAATTCGGGGAGGACGTTCAAATGGCGGATGCTATTGACACCGCTCGTAAGGTTCTGGTCGGCCAGGTTCGTGGTCGAGCATATTCTGTGGAAAGATTAAAGAAATGGACGGAGGAGATTTGGGGATCTTTGCTAAAGGAATTACCAGCTATCAAAGTCTTAGCAAGGGGATGGTTTGCCTTACACTTTCATAGACCTGAATACACCGAATGGATTCTATCCCAATTCTGGCATATTGAGTTGGCGCCTGTTCTGCTGAAGCGTTGGGATCCACTGTTTGACCCGGAGCGAGAACAATTGGGCGCCGGGCCTATATGGGTTCGACTACCGGGCTTGCCCATGCAATTCTGGACACCCCAAGTATTCAAGCGCATAAGAGATGCGTTGGGCACCTATCTCAAGCATGATAAATGCTATGAGCAAACCAGAATTATGACCATGGCTAGAATCCTTGTTCATCTCGACACCAGGGTTGGGCTGGAGGAGAAAATTACCCTGCATCGTAGACACTTTTCACGCAAGCAACTGTTGGATTATGAAGGAGTCCCGTTTCGATGTCGAAGATGTCACAAAGTCGGCCATTTGTACAAGGACTATCCTCTACTTTCAGGAGTGACTTCGGAAAATACTAAAGGTGCTAAACAACAGCCATCTGTGGAACAAAATAGAGGTGACATCAATCAGGGAGAAGGTGATTTGATTCATAGTGAGGCCCCTACAAATGTGGAACCTGAAGGCTCTAAGAAGACGAACAACAGAAGGAAGGCTACATCGACTCCTGCTTCACCTCGCACCTGGTCCAAGACAGCGGGGGATGCATCATCTGCTCCGGGTAATGAATCTCTCCCCATGACCTCTGTTATTTTATCAGAAGTTATGTTTTCTGTTATGCACTCCACATTACAGCCGTCATCTATTGAACCGAGCCTAATTCCCTCTATTCACTGCACCATTGCCCCTCCTCCCCCCACCTTCTCCACCACTCCCTCCTCTCATAGGATGGATACTACCCTCCCCAACCCCTCTTCCTCCCCCACTGGCTCTGGATTACACCCCTACCACCTCCGACCTCGGGTCCGAACCAAACTCCTGGGCCTTGGTTCTTCACCTGGACGGTCCTCTAACCATAAACCAAAAAGAGGCCGCCCATCTAAGATCAACTCGGCCATACAAAATGTTGTGGCAGATGTCGCCCTGGGGCAACAATGCACAATCGAGCGGGCACTTAGAGAAATTGAGCCCTTGGCCACTGGTTCCCCATGATTTGGCTCTCCTTCAACTGCAGGGGATTAGCCAACCCCAAAAAGAGATTGGCTCTTAAGAGACTGACCCATGAACCCAGATGTGACATCCTCTTTCTTCAGAAGACCCTTTGCACCTCAGATATGGCTGTGAGAACCCTACAAGCCTACTTCTAGGATGGATTTTTCATGGTATGGATGCAAATGGTCGCTCTGGCGGCCTCGCCATTGGCAGCAACCCTAGAAAGGTCAAGCTCTTATACTCTTGGGGCGGAAGGGGATTTTTGGGTATGGACATTTTCTTGGGAGATTTCGGGACTCCTATTCTAATTATCAATATATACGGTCCGAATCAGAACAGACTGGCCTTCTGGCATAATTTTTTTGGAAGCAACCTCATCACAAGATCCACCATATTGGGCAGTGACTTTAACTTCTCTCTGGGAGTCAGGGAATCCTGGGGACACCATGCTCAGCTTGATCCCATCTCAGAACAGATGAGCATGTTATTAGACTCTCACATGCTTGTCGATTTTCCAATGAACAAGAAAGTCCCCACCTGGCACAACAGAAGAACAGGGGAGGCAGCCTTGGGAAGGAGATTAGACAGATTCCTGGTGCATGAAGACCTGATTCAAAAACTTCCCCTGTACAGACAATGGGTAAGCTCGGGTGGCATATCTGATCATCTACCCATCTTCCTACAAGTCAGTGGAGCCATAAAAAATCCCCGCTCCCCATTCAAATTTTTTGTTGGATACTTACAAGACCAGGATTTTATTAATATGGTCACAGACTTCTGGAGATCGCAACCCCCTCTGAGGGCACAGAGAAAGGCAGCGAATTTTTGTGACAGACTCAATGGACTTAAGAAAATGACTGAGGCCTGGGCAAAGAGGAAACGACTGAGAGATGACCAGCTTCTTTTGGATACAGAGACACAGATTGCACAATTTACGGATGAAAGGGGGACTGGTTTCATATCAGAGGAATCAAAATCCCTATTGAACAATTTGGAAAAGAAAAAAATCAAGATACTGTAAGAAAAGGAGGAACATTGGAGGTTAAAAAGTAGAGCCATTTGGCTTAAAGAGGGTGATTGCAATACCAAATTCTTCCACAACCTTGCAAATGGCAGAAAGGCCTCAAACACTATCTGGCAGCTGCCTTGTGAACTGGATGGCTAGGCTACAACACACCAGCAACTCGCCAAATTGGGTGTATCACACTTCAAAAGGCAATTCACTGCCCTGACAGCCATTAATCTACCAGATGTCATCAACCTTGCTGGCCACTTTCCTAGATTTGTTGAGCAGGAGGATTTCGAGGACCTTACTCAACCGGTCACAATGCGGGAATTGGAAGGAACTCTAAACTAGTTCAAAAAAGATAAGAGCCCGGGTCTGGATGGGTGGCCAGTGGAGTTCTATTTGGCCTTTTATGAACTGTTGGGGGAGGACCTGTTGGCTGTTATTGAAGAGAGCAGGATCACTGGGCACATTCACCCCCTATGAACTACACCTTCATAGCCCTGATCCATAAATCTGATGCCCCATCGTCCTACAATGACTTTCGCCCTATTTCTCCCCTGCAACTGCCTCTACAAAATCATATCCAAGATCGTTGCTAACCGTATCAAGCCCATCCTATCTACACACATCTCTTCAGAACAATTTGCTTTCCTCCACCAACGCCACATACAAGAGGCCATTGGCACCGCCTAGGAAGCTCTCCACTCCATCAAGCATAAGAACCTCAAAGGTATATCCCTCAAGATTGATTTAGCAAAGGCCTTTGACAAAGTAAATTGGCTCTACTTGAATATGATCCTCACTCACTTGGGCTTCCCCCCTGTTTTTATCGCCTGGATTATGGGATGTATCTCTTCTGTCTCCTTCGCTATTCTCATCAATGGCTCGGCCTCATCACCTTTCAACATCGACAAAGGAATCAGACAAGGATGTCCATTATCCCCACTCCTCTTCCTGCTTGTTATGGAAGGTTTGAGCAGGCTCATCTCATCCGCCAAAAGGAGTGGGAGTATCAATGGCCTCAAAATTTTGGAGCACTATTTTCTCACTCATCTTCTTTTTGTTGATGATATTCTTATTTTCATAAATGGGAGTGTCCGGGACTCCACCGCACTCAATGAGATTCTACAGCTTTTCTGTAGTGCTACGGGCATGGAGATTAACAGGGGGAAATCCTCTATATCCCTCTTGGGGTGTACAAATCAGGAAACACAGCTTGCAAACCAAAAATTCCCCTTCCAGGAAACAAATCTTTTGGAAGGCATCAAATACCTAGGCTTCATAATAAAACCTTATGGATACAAGATCGAGAATTGGACTTGGATCATCACTAAAATTGAAAAGAGGATCAACTACTGGCACCATAGGCTCCTTTCTAAAGCAGGCAGGTTTATGCTTATAAAATCAGTCCTTGAAGCCACTCCAGTGTACTGGATGTCTCTTTCCTGGATTCCCAGAGGAATTCTTCACAGAATACAACAAACTTGCAATAGATTCCTCTGGAATGGAAACAAAAAAGGAAAGATCTTTGCCTCGGTAAATGGTCCAATATTGCTACTCCCAAAAAGTGGGGGGGGGGATGGGGCTTAAAATCACTCCTGGAATTTGCACAAGCATCGGCAGACAAACAGAGATGGATATTATTAAAACAGAATAGTCTCTGGGCGGAAGTCATCCATCACAAGTATATTTGGCCATTGACCATCACAGACTGGATCCGTCGACCAAATTGGAATAAACAGGGTATCTCTGTGATTTGGAAGGCCACTCTGAACGCCATGCCTCTTATCAGAGATAGCCTCTTATGGCGCATCGGAAATGGCTCATCTGTCCGCATTGGTATTGACCCATGGCCAGGTTTTGGGAATGCCCACGATCTACCAGAAGGGTTGGTTCTCCATTTAAACAACAGAGGCATAAAATTTCTCTCTCAGATTGGAGATCAGCAACACTCTACAATTTACTCACAAGCCTGGTTAACTGATCGGCAATGGAACTTGCCAAATGAGTGGAACGAAGACTGGAAGACATACATACAGGCCTTAATCGAGTCCCATATTAGATTAAGGGATGTTGAGGATGAGCTCATCTGGGCCATATCTAAAACTGGTCAATACTCGCCAAAGCTGGGATACAACAAATTGATTGAAGCCAAAAATCCGGACAGCCACAAAAGCTGGTGGTCCTATATTTGGCGATTGCAGGCCCAGCCAAGAACCAGACTACTAATGTGGAATATACTGGCGAACAAAATCCCCACTAGATCCAATCTTATGAAAAGAGCCTTCGCAGGCCCATCTTGGTGTGTTTTGTGTAGGCAAGCGGAAGAAACAACCCTCCATTTATTCCTTACCTGTTCGACCACCAGAGATATTTGGGCACAGGTCATTCAATCTCTAAATATTAATGCGGACTGGCAGGGGGTGGACATACAATCGGCGTGGGATCAGTGGTGGATCTCAATGGCGGCAGAAAAGCCTCGGAATCTCCCCCTCTTGGTTGCCTGGTATATTTGGATCCGAAGGAATGTGATCATTTTTTAGAACAGTATTGTAAATTAGAACCTCCTTCCCCCCATCATTTGCGCGGCATATGCAGAGATACCTAATGTGATCAATCAGAAACAGCCCAAGAGCATCACTCCAGAGAAAATAAATAGAGATGTGCAGTGGGCATTTTTTGATGGGGCGGCCCATCAGCAAGGATGCGGTGGTGGCATCCTCCTTCATCTATCCGACACACATTACTTCCAGATATGCATGGGACTTGGTCCCGGAACAAACAACCATGTAGAACTTATAACTCTGCGTCATCTTATATATTTTGCCATGACCAAAAACTGCCAAAAAATTCAAATCTTTGGAGATTCAAAGACTGTGGTTGATTGGTTTAACAACAAGTCCATTTTTCATGCATATTCATTGAAACATATCTTGGAAGAAATCGTTTTTTTCAAAACATTTTTTGACCAGATAACTATTTCTCATATCTACAGGGAAAGAAATACAATTGCTGACCGGCTCTCAAAAGAAGCGGCGGATCGTCCTCTAGGCGATTGGATGATCAAGGAATTTTCTCCTACAGGGACACACATATATTATCACAGACCATATATAGATGGACCACTTCAGTGAGGAAATGGCCTCAAAACCAGCAATTTTGATGAACATAATATTTTGTTTATATTATTTGTATATATCTCAGTATATTACAGTATGAACTCATGTACAGCAACTGCGCACTTTTATGATGGACACAGTACCTATCTCAGTATCCCTATGGGAACCTTATGTATTTTTTTTGCTTTTTGAATAGTGGCGACCAACCACAATACAGCATATGCCTATGGGCATCAACAGCATGTAATTTCTTATCAATAGAAATTATGAATTTTCTTCTTCGGAAAAAAGATATTTGAAGCTATTATTAATTGATGTGGGTTTCAGATATCGTGGGGAGGAAGTAGTCGTTGCGAAATACGTTCCTAAATAAGAATAAAAAAGGAAATTTGTACATTTGTTATTTTAATAAATCTTGCACAACGTTTTGGGCATAGTGAAAGCTTTGCGCACATGCATTTTTTCTGCACACACACTTCTTCCAAACAGCCAGCTTCGCACAACCACATCCTAACAACTATTTTTGTAGTCGCGAAATACATTCCTAAATAATAATTAAAAAAAATATTTGTATATTTATTATTTTAATAAACCTTGTGCGGAGCTTTTCTTGAGCGAACCTTTCACTCTGCAGAAAGCTCCACACACTGCTTGTTCGCACAAGAAATTATTTGTACACTGCTTAGTCCTCTTCAGAAAACTTGATAATTACGGTAAATATACTTAACTTTTGTTTTTTAATTCCAAAGTGAGTAATTTCATTCACACTATCAACAAGGTTTCATTTGGAACCCAATTCAATATATACGAAAAAAATGGTTAATATTCGATAGTGTTGTCCGACTTGACATAATTTCAAAGCATTAAAATCTAAAATCTAAAATCATGATTTTCAAAGCATTGAAATATTAATATTAACGCATATTTTCAAAATTAACACAAATGTAAAGCTTTGAAACTTTCACTATGTTTTTTAAATCATTAAAATATTAATATTAATGTATAAATTGTTACTAATTGACTTAATCGATAGAACGGGAAGGTTCATTCAAATTCGAAAACATGACACGTCTAATGTTGATGTTTATTAATAGTCTATTGTTAATATGATTCTAGTGAAGAGTGCATAAGAAGAGTCAAAAGTTTTATTGTATGTAGCATTCATGTGCCTTTTCTTATCTATACATATGGATTTTGTCGACAGCTCCGCACTTCACACATGTATTCGTTGAACCTTGTATCTTAGAATTATAGGGAAATGTGAAAATGCAGAAGCTTAAATTATGCAATGAGACAATCAATGTTTTCACCGTACAAAGTGTCAAGCGATAGCAAACTTATTTTTGCAAAGCTTTCAACATGTGCAATGCCATTATGGCAGAATGTGTCGAAAGCAATTTGTGCCACCAAATTTTTAGTTATTGTTTATGAATTCTCTATGTACAATGAAATATTCCGGCACAAGGAAAGTTGTTCCCAAAAAGCTCCACTGCTAATTAATTCATTAAAGATTGCATAGTGCCACACAAAACTATCACAATCAAAATCACATAAAATTGTTATATCAATTTCGTTTCGAAATACAACAAGAAACTTCCATTATGTACAATGGAGAGAAATGAGGAAAGCGTAATAAAATGCCTTTCTGAACTACCATAGTCTAGACAAATTTAAAAATATGATGACAATGAACATTATTCATGTTTCATAACAAACAAAACTATTTTCGTGTTTCGTGTTATTGACATATATGTATCGATGACATAATATAGGTGCTAAGAGCATAAGTTTTTAACTTTAAGCAACACAATCACAGTAACAAGAACTGTATCGAGTTTTAAATTTCAATCATCATAGCTATGATTAAAATAAATAAATATAGTACAAATGCATTGAAGATCAAATGAAAAGCATTAATAATTATGATTCTCAATGGGAATCACTTATATCAGTAATGAAATGCTCAATGGCTTAGTTCATTGGCTCGTTCACTATGTTATTATGGCATCTTCTCTTTAACTACCTGCTCCTGCATCTGGGAAAAATAAATGCGTGAACCATAATATGGAAAAAGAGAAGTGCAAAAGAAAACAAGGAAGTGCATTCAACCACTAGACTATGTGACATTAAGAAAATTAACAATTCATGATGACTGAATAATGAATGTGAAAAGATTAAAGGACAATTACAATTTGTGAAATCGTATACACTAATTGTTTCACTATCAATTGTCTTATGGATGCATGGCTCATTGAACCAACGTCTTTAACTTATATTTAATGAATTCTTTCATTGGTCCCATTGTAATCTCTACCCTTGCATGTCGATTGAATAATTGATTTTCGATCTCCATCGCCTCTTCTTGTAACTAAGCAATTAACACATATTTCTTGTCATTAATCCTAACAAATCCAAATAGACATTGATAATTTCTTCTAAAGTAAAATCAATTATATCATTGAATTGTTATTCTATTGACTATTTTTATCTTATCCAATTCAAATGTTAGCGTATCTTTTGTAATCAATTCAAAATTTCATACGATGCATGGGTCGTCCTCATCTTGAAAAATTTACATGGCCTTTAGAAACACATCATTTCTTCTGTTCTTTATGCTCTCACATTCAAAAATAATATTTTCTAGTGTATTGATTCTTCTAGACCATCCAAGTTTGATTTGCCTCATTTGATTAACATTTGGCAGTTCTTTGTTTTTCTTGTCCATACTAGACAACAATTCAAGCCTTTGACTAAGAGCAAGTAAGTCATTATTAACAAAATGCTTGTCTTTGTTAATATTATTTCTCACCAAATTGAGAAATTAGTTGATTTCCTGTGCTAACCGTAGCAAAACCAAAACCACCTGCCATGCATCTTTAATGGTTTCTAACCTTTGGCATATATTAGTGACAATATGACATTTGATTGCATCAACCAGTTACAGAGATCTAATAGATCCATGAGATGTGCTAGCAGTGGGAATTGTAGATCGTTGAGTCTATATTGTGACTAGAGTCATCAACAAAGGACCCAGATTTAAAGCATTTTCTAGCTCTTCTATTGTTGCTTTCAGTACTAGGTTTTTTGCTTCCCGTTTCTCAATAGAAATTGCAAGCACATTCTCGATAGCTTCATGGAATGTCAAAACACTCGTGGCTATATTTCTATACATATGAACATTTGTTTCTACTTTATCAATAATTTTTTTACTATGCATCCTTACTTTTTCAATTTTCAATATTTTATTGTCCTTGTTATAGTTTACATATTGAAAAGTGGCAAACTGATCATCGAAAATAGAAAATCCTTTGGCAATTTTCTCTGTTATTTTTTATTTATTTATTTTCTTTCGTTCAAAGTAGTACTAACCCAATCAAGCAGTGAAGCTTCAATTTCCCCTTTGATAGCTTCTTTAACGCTTCTTGTTTGCAGGGGGCTTTTGTATTTTTCCAATTCAGTCATGTGCATTTTCTCTATAATAAATGTTTCATGAGGCTCCTTGTTATCTCTGACAACTAATAGTTGACCATGAATAAGATTTGCAACTTCAATATCTTTTCGTTTTCTTTCACTTAAAGATGAAGCTAGAGCAATTTCGGATATGCAAATAAAATATTGCACAAGATTTTTGCCTCTTTGTTTCAGTGTTGATACTTGCTTCTTCAACATTTTTTATAATAGTCATTACTACTTCTTGATTATTTCTTAGAGCACTATGACTTTTTTCACTTTCACTTGCAACTTTTGACAACAAGCTCTCGCATTTGATGGCACCTAGATGTGCAATAAATAATCCTTTTGGATCAACGTCTCACCGGCCTTCAACTTCTTCTAAATTAAAACAATGCAAAGACTTCACAACCTTTCCAAGGTGGCTTCCATTCTTCACAATTACCAATCCAACAGTAATGGCAAAGAAATAAATTGTTTCTTCTTTTTTCTGTTCAAATTTAACTTTTCAATCGTAGTATTTCCTACAGATTTCGACAACAAAAAATTTGTCCATAACGATTCTTAGAAGCAATAATGGTTTACCTCAAAGTCCATAAACTTGAATAACCATATTATTTCCTATTTTTTCATGTATCCCTTTTATCCAGAGGATAACTTGTGTTTCTCCATATATTCGATGGGTCTCTTGTCGAATTATCATGCAAATAACTTGCTTTGAAAAAATATCTTGAATTAGACAAAAAATTGAAATGGTTTCCTACCTCCACAATATGGGATAGTGAAACTACATCTGTTCTTTTTCAAAATTGAAATTAGGGTTATGTGGAAAGTCATCAAAGGTATGACTCGACATGAGGCCTGTCATTATATACGCCATCATGAAGAATCTACCACTTTTTAACAAATTCACTAATTGAAAAGACAATTAATTTGAAATAAGATGAGCCCAGTCAAATACACAATTTTTTTATATGAATAATGGATCATATAGAGAATGGATCTTGGGACATTGGTCGTAATTTCTTGTCCCATTAAACATGCATACAATGAACATAACTCTCTAAAAGGTTCTCTAAACAAAGTAATATTAGAGAGGAAAGATGTTAAGGAACCTCAGAAGCTGGTGAAACGAACTCTTGTATGATTTTCAAGCCACTTGCCTGTAATGCTCAAAGTTATTTGCTTTTGACAAATCTAAGCACATATACGAAATCGATAGCTTCAATATCAGCCTAAGTGTCTCTAAAGTCAAAGAAATACAAGTATATTTGTATGGTATCCTAATCGTTTTTGTTGTTCAATCAAATTTCTTTGCGCATAAATAAATTATTTCTCTAAAATCAAATACTTCTGGAACACATTAAGCATTCACTAATCCAGTACACCAAATATTATCGCTATTCTTCTCCTATGCAGACAGATTGACATATCGTTGATACACAACCGACCACTGAAAGCTCTGATCGATGAGTGCAAGTGACTTAATATTATCAATGTAAATAACCATTGTCTTTCCCCTCGAAGCCATTTATGCTCTGTACTTTTAAATTATTCTGCCAAACATCAACATTTTCAATGTGTGTTAGGTATAGATCATCGATATGCTAAACAACCACTTCCTATTACTACTCTGCGTGTGAAATCTCTTCCAAAAGACACTTTCAATATATAGTAATTCAATAAATCAAAGTCTGCATTTACAAGAAATAGTAGAAATAATTCGCATAATCTAAACTGTCACAATTTTGGACAAAAAATAGTAGAATTTTCGACACAATTTGTAGAAAATCGGGCACAGATTTTTGGAAAATTAGATTACAGTTGTCAAGCTTCAAGATTTTCGGTATCAGAGTAATTGTTGATAGTACTAAATTTATGCTTTTTCCGTTTCCACTATCTGTTACTATTTTGCATGTGAAATTTGTTTGATGAAACATTTTAAATAAATAACAATTCAAAAACGACAATGCAGACGTTTATGAGAAATAGCAGAAATAGTTTAAAAACAAATCTCGAAATTAAGAGACTACTCCATGTACGAAACAAATTAAATGTGAATATTTTCAACTAGCTTACAGGTTGTCAACAATCACATCCATTACTATATCAATGTTAGTTTAGAGGTAATAACATTTACATTCCCAATTACATGTTGATTCGTTTATTCGCCAAAACGATATCGAAAAGTTAATGTCATTATGTAGTGTACGAAAATGAGGAAACCACACTCCACACAATGAAAGTGTTTCTTCTTCTTCTTTTTCTTTCTTTCAATTCTACATAACATAGTTTTTTAATTTCGTGCCTCCCGCATTGATTACAGTCACCATAAAACTTCATGAACAACATTATTAATTATTTTTTTGTAATTGATAAAATTTATTATTAAGTATTATTATTTAATTTAGTTTTATAATTTTTAAGTTTATTGTTGTTTAATAAAAGCTTTCGTTGTGCGGAAGTAGCTTCGTGTGCATAATGTAAGCTTTATTATGGGCTTGGGGCAAGAAAATATTTGCACAGTGAAACAAGTTTTTATATATGGCATGAGTTATATAATTATTTACTTCCGCATATGCGTTTGTTCTCCACATAACCTCTGCACATGCACAACCACTTCTGCACAACTATTTCCGTACTCAATATCGCTCTAAAAATACTCATTTACAATTGACTACTGCAACTTTATGATTTACAATATAAGCTTTAATATGAGCTTCAAACAAGAAAATGATCTTCAAAATAAAACAAGTTTCTATATCTAGTAGGACTTATTTAAATACTTATTTGCTTTAAGTAAACAAACTATATATGTCTATAACCAAAATACTTACAAAGATTGGTTTACAATTGACTATTACAAAACGAAATATGCAGTTTTTTCACAACGCTTCAAAAAACAGATCCCATAGTTTAATGTATTATTATTATTATTATCATCATCATCATCATATGTTTTTGTGTGGAGCTTTTACTCCTGGAAAGAAGTTTCATCTACACAATGAAAACTCTCATTCTAAGCCCTATAGAAGGAAAAATCACACAATGAAACACTGATGTGTGCAATTCTCGCTTTTGTACATGCATTCTAAGTAAAGAGAGTTTGCACAAAATAATCAGGCTTTCTGGCTTAGTAGCCTTCAACAGTTATCAACATAGTTACAACAACTATAATTATATTCAAACTCAAATGTTAGCCATAACAAATGCAATAGATATATAACAACTAAAACTTTTGCCAAGCGTTCATCTCCATTGTAAACAGAACTGGAACAAACTAAAGAGTCTTTGTGCTTCACAAGCCTTGAACAATAACCAACATAGTTACATTAACAACAATTGTATTCATACTAAAATCCTAATCGCTATAGCTATCATTCAAATAAACAACACAAATGCAATAGGTATCTTTGAACCAAAACTCCTGCTAAATGTTTATTTTCACTGCTGACAATTTTCATACCATTTCATAGAATATAAAAGCTCAAAATCATAGTCTCTTGAACTTATGTTCAATCAATGATATTGAGAAACTCTAAAGAATCAATAGTAATACAAGTTCACATATAAATCATTGTCTAAGAATTATTTATATAACTGGTAAAAAGTTTCAGTATAGAACAGAATAAATAGAAATCCATTCTAATTATCATTCATGACAAAACATTAGCTAATATATAAAAGCTCAAAGAAAATATTGGAAAAGAGGTGTTCAATTATTGTTTTTTGTACAACGTTCGAGAACCCAAGTCCATACAACATCCCATGTGAAACATTATCTCGGAATTGTTTACATAGTTAGTAAACATACCGATAGATAGAAAAGACAATAATCAGAATTCAAATAAGCTATGATTATAGAGCCATGGTCTAAAAATTAGCCTTTGTTGCATAAAATATTTATGAAAATTCTAATACTTCAGTCGCAAAGCTAAATGCATTCATCCCAATGGGGTTTGTGCGATTGAAATCCCATCGACTATAATCTCTAAAATTCATTTTCAACAAATAACAAGGAACTGCATTCAAGAACTAGACTATTCCATCATAACACACACAAAATATTTCAATAGTAAAATGCTTTGATGACAAAAATAAATGTTCCAATTTATTAAAACACTCATAATATGCAAAAGCATAGTCTAATATTCTTTAGCCCTAAGCTATCTTTCGGAATCAGGCTTCCTGAAACAAATTGCTTCACTTTAGCTTCAATTAATTATTTCATCGAAGTGACATTAATTTCCTTCTTATCACATTCATTGAATATCTCCTCCTCAATTTCTCTAGCTTCTTCTTGCAATTGCAAAACTGAGGCAGATTACTCTTCGTTAACACTAACAAAAGTAATTAACCATTTGCTAATTTCCTCTGCAGTAAAATCAGTTATATCATCGAAATTTTTTTTTGTGATTGTTTTAGCTTCTTCAAAGCAACCATTAGCTTATCCTTCGCAATTAATCCAGACTCATATGTAATGCAAAAATTGTTTAAATCCTAAACAATCACTACTGCCTTGAGATACACATCTGGTCTTCTATGTTCTATGTCTCCACACTCATAAATAATGTCCTCCTATGTTCTAATTTTCTAAGACCACGCAACCCTGCTCTGCCTCATCTTATCAACATCAAACAACCCTTGTTATCTTTTTCTAGTTCGGACAATGAATTAAGCTTCTAACTAAAAGTTAATAAGTCATTGTCTACAAATTTCCTGTCATCTCACTTTTGACCAACTTGATAGAAGACTTAGTTCTCTACTTTAGATGTCATAGATCAAAAGCAACTTGTCATGTAGATTCAATAATCCACAATCTTTAGGATATATTACTAATGATATATGATTTCACCGCACTCAAAATATTGAAAGTTTCTCAAATCTATGAAATCCGCTGAGACTAGAAATTGCCAATGGTAGTCCACGTATTACTAGTGGAGTCTTCAACAAAGGACTGCTCAAAGTATCTTCTACCTCTTTTATTTTTTCCTTCAATTTCATATTTTCTACTTGTCGTCAACTAATAGAATTCACAAGCACTTCACCACTAGCATGATGCAATTTCATTAGCCCTGGCGTTGCAACTGGAGACAAATCAACATTCATTTATGCCCAATCAACAACCTTTATGTCGGAAAGTTGTACCCTTTCAATCTTCAATCTCTTACCACCCCTGTCATAATTTGTTTCTTGAAATGTGACACAACCATTGTTATGCAACCAGCTCACAAAATAGAAGAAAAGATAGACCAACGACTCCAAAATCAACCTCTTCTAAGCAGAAAACTCCTTTACATTACGCAAATGAACAATTATTGGATGATACAAATGACGGGACCTCCTTTCTATATATAGGATTCTAAGTGGTCCTAATATAATCAGAACCTACATAACAATAATATTGTAGGGGCACAACAATAACATCAATGGGCTTCTATAAGGCACAATAATAACAACATGGGGACTACATGGGCACAACAATACAATAAGGGGGTTTCACTAATAACGATAAGGGGCTACACTAGTAGTATAGGGACCTAACATGCCCCTCTCCTTCAAAAAGTGTTGTCCTCAACGCTTGAGTAGTTATGGATGCTTCTATATAGAATTTGTGTCCTCCCATGTGGAATCTTCAGCAGGTAAGTTCTTCCACTTGATGATATACTCTGAAATTAATCAATTTCGTAGCTGTCGGGTTCTAGTTTTTGTGACTACTTCAAGTTACAATATGATTTTTCCTTCCTTGTCAAGTTCCGAAAATATTGTTTGAACTAGGAGCTTGTCACCTATAACCTTCTTTAAGCATGAAACATGGAGAATTGGGGGCACTCGGGAAGATGCAGGAAGCTCCAATCTGTATGCCATAGTACCAACCTTTTGCAACACCTTGTAAGGACCATAATACTTTGGTGATAATTTATTATCCTTCTTAGGTTGCTTAAGGGACATTTGTTTGTATGGTTGTAGCCGTAAAAATACCCAGTCGCCTACATCAAAACTTCTTTCGTTGCTATGTTGTTAGTCTATTGTTTCATTTGATTCTATGCAAAAGTAAGGTTATCCTTTAAGAGTTTGAGAAGTTGTTGTTGATGCTCGACGTGATCTTCCACTGCTTGAACCTTAAAATGATTGTCCAATACTTTTTGGAGATTAGGAGAAATAGATGATTTCATTGTTTGAGCCTCTAGTGAACATAATTGTGCAATTATGCCACATTGTTCTTTCCTTAGAAGCTTTGTCATGCCATTAGAGTTTATTATCTTTCCCAATTTCCCTGCGATACCCCTTAATTCAACTTCCTTTCCTTCTAAAAAAAAAAAAAATCAAGAAAAGTTTTTGAAAATTGAAAGCTATCGTACCCAAAGATTGTAGCCATTGGACTCCTAGTACAACATCAGTAACACCCATTGGAATGGAAAGAATTGGACTTTTCAACACATATTCTCCCATGGATAGCTTGATATTATGGCACTTTCGAGAGAAATTTATGATTCCTCCATTTGCAGCCATTACTTGACACTCTGGTGATAGATATAAGAAGCAATTCAATTCCTTGGCTATCTTACAATGAATAAAATTATGGGTACTACTCGAATCAATCAACACTATTACCTTTTCCTTCTTGATATGCCCTTCTATCTTGAGAGTTTGAGGAGTGATAATTCATGTCAATGCATTACAAGATATGGTCAGATTCATTTCTTCTTTCTCTGGGAGTGGTTCCTATTGTATATCATCTTATTTTGACGTTTCCTTATCCTTTTCTATCACAATTGTAACAAAGCCCTTTTTCTCTTTTTTCTTCCAATTGTTGTGGTGTCAACCTTGTAGGTGATGAAAGGCTAGGAGCAACAACACTTCCATCTTTATAGTTATGAGTGGTAGGCTTCCTTGTTGCCATAATTTTTCTTCCAATTTTTCTTGCCAACCTGTATGCCTTCTCCAATGAATCAGGTTCCCAAAGGCAAACCTCATGTTGGATGTTATCATTTAAAGTCCCTATGAAGACTTCAATCCTATGCTTCTCTGGAATGTCATTTACCCTTATATTCAATTTTGGAAGTCCTCGATGTGCTCTGCCATTGAACCCTTTTGTTTGAGATTTATCAATTGGATAAAGAAGGTGTTGCTCTTTGTATCCTCATAATGTGCTATAATTTCCTCCTTGAAAATTGATCAGGTGACAAGTGGTTTACGAGAACAAATCCGTCTATACCATACAAACTGATTCGGTTCTAAATATAAAGATGCAAAACACACCTTTTGTGGCGGTTGCACATCATGTAGACCAAAATATTGCTCCATCTGTAGTATCCAAGTTATCAGATCCTTGGCATTAAATTTCCTCATATCTATATTTGGAATATAATGGGTCTTTAATACAATGTTAGAGTCTATGAAATCATGATTAACATTTCTTTTGTTCTCATCATGGGTTTCCTCTACTACCTTTTCGGCATTAGGAAGCCTTTTTTGTAGTGACTTTGTCCCACCTTGCTTCAAACCTTCCATGTCTTTCCTCAAATCTTCCATGTTGCCATTCAATTTTCCTTCTATACCATTTATCTTATTGATCATATCTTCAATTACATTCTTCAAATCATCCCTCCAATTTTTCTTACTAGGTGTTTCTATTTTCTTGATTCAAGTCATTCTTTTTCTTTCTTTTAGGAGCTCGATCTTGAATCTGTTGTATCTCTAAAATTTCAGATCTCCAAGGTCTAAAATTTTGACCTGTCGTAGCACTCTGCATCCTCTTTCCAATTCTACCTTCTCCAAGAAAGTTTTATGCCCAATCTCCTAAGATGACCTGATTATATACTTTTCAGTAGAGCGAACTTGTACGAAGTGCCATGTGTCACTGTTTTGACCTTCCGAACTGAAATCGATACATAGAAAAATAAAGTTCGTCCTCTTTCTGTACCTTCTAATGAAATTTCAATTTGATTCTCAGAGAAAACATTATGACTATTTTCCCCAAGTCACATGCTTGAGATATAATTGGGGAGCCTATAAAAACCCTAACTTCCTTGGATCATATCTTCGAAAATATAGCGAGACAAGATCTGAAAATTGGCCCCAAGGTTCATCAATATTTTGGCTCAAATGGGTTTTAATGTTAGATTCTGAAATGTCGTAGAAAAAACTTTATAGTGACAATGCCATGATTACCTGTTTGAAGCAACGAAACCTTGGAATCCAAAGCTCTGATACCAATTGTTATGCAACCAGCTCACAAAATAGAAGAAGAGATAGAGAAATTTCAAACGCAACCAAACGTCGAACTGGATTGGGCAACCATGCTCTTTTAATACAAGAGCAAGTAATGAGCGACTTCAAAATTAGCCTCTTCGAGGGGGAAACCTCCTTTACATTACACAAATGAACAATTCTTGGATGATACAAATGACAAGACCTTCTTTCTATATATAAGAGTCTAAGTGGTCCCAATATAATCAGAACCTACATAAAAATAATATTGTAGGGGCACAACAATAACATTAGTGGGCTTCTATAGGGCACAATAATAACAACATGGGGACTACATGGGAACAACAATACAATAAGGGGGTTTCACTAATAACAATAAGGGGCTACACTAGTTGTATAGGTACCTAAAAACGATCATCAAAAGTAATGTCCTCTTCGACAATTTCCTCCATTATTTTATGATTTTCTTGCAAACAAGTACTAACCCAATTAGGTAGTACAACTCTCTAAACTTCCATGTCCGTGACTTCTTCAATGCTCCTTATTTCAAGTAGACTCTTGGATATAAATGATTCAACCACGTGCAACTTTCTAGAGTTACTCTACGAAGAGGCTCTTCATCATCTCCGCCACCTGATAGCTTATCGACAACCAATTTTTCTCTTCCAATAGTTCTTCTCCTTTTTTTGCTAGCATATGGAGTCATAATAGTACTGTGTTTGGAAGATTGAGATTGTTAGGTCCCTATAATACTAGTGATTACCCCATTACTATTGTGGTTGTATCCCTTATTAATATTGTTGTGATCCTATTGTCCCCATATTGTTATTACTGTGCCCCATAGAATCCCTCTATTGTTATTTTTGTGCCTTTATATTATTATTGTTAGGTCGGTTGGGTTATATTGTGACTCCTTAGACTCCTATATATAGAAAGGAGGTTTTGTCATTTGAATCATCAAGGAATCATTCATTTTTGTAATGTAAAGGAGGTTTCCCCCTCAAAGAGGCTGAATTATAAGGCGTTGATCTATCTTTTCTATCTTTTTGTGAGCTAGTTTCATAACATTTGGTATCAGAGCTTTTGGATTCTAAGGTTTCACTGCTCCAAATAGGTCATCGTGGTATTTTCGCTATAACTTTTTTTCTACGACGTTTCAGAAGTGAAAAAAAAACCCATTTAAGACGAAATTGCACTGAACCTCGAGTCCGAATTTCAGAGCTTTTTTCACTATATTTACAGAGATATGATCTGAGGAAGTTGGTCTTTTTGCAGACTCCTGAATTACATTCCAAATAGGTGACCTGGGGAAAATCGTCATAACTTTCTCTCTGAGCATCGGATTGAAATTTTGTAAGAAAGTACAGGAAGAGGACGAACTGTAGTTTCTTGTGTATATTTTTCAGAGCCAAAGGTCGAAACAGGGACATGTGGCACGCCGTACAAGTTCGCTCTACTGAACTAGTCTATAATCAGGTCACTGTGGGAGATTTGGCATAACTCTTCCTTGGAGAATCCAATTTGTATCAGACTACTGGCATTGGAAAGAGGACACAGAGGGCTACTACAGGTCGCAATTTCAAAACTGGATGATCCGAAATTACAGAGATACATCAGAGGCAATATCGAGCTCCTACAAAGTGAAAAAAGGTGTGTATTTTTTTTTATAAATTCTTGCTTAAGTTTGGTTTGAAAAATTATTTTGAAGGAATTCAAAGGGCATAGTAGAGCATTATTATCGGTAACTGATGCCTCAAGGAAAGAAAGTGCAAACACGTAGGAAGCAACCTGAAAGCTCTAGCATGACCCATAAAGAAGAGGAAGAAATGCTACATGATATATCAAAATTACAATACCAAGTGCAACAAATGTCAATCTCACAAAAGCTAACAAAAGCTAAGATAAATGGCGTGGAAGCTAAGATGAATGGCATGGAAGCTAAGATGGACAATTTGAAGATAGATTTGAAGACAAATTTGACAAATTTTCTACAAGAAATACTTACTAATGGTGAAAGGGTAGTAAAGGAAACTCATGATGCGAACAAAAGAAATGTTAATCATGATTTCATAGACTCTAATGTTGGATTGAAGACCCACCATATTTCAAAAATCGATATGAGGAAGTTTAATGGCAAGGATCCGGCAACATGGATATTAAAGATGGAGCAATTTTTCGATCTCAATAATGTGCAAAACACACAAAAGGTATGTATTGCAACTTTATATTTGGAACCAAATCATTTTGTATGGTATCAATGGCTATGCTCTCGTAAAAAATTATCACTTGGGCAATTTTTACGGAAGAATTGACGGCACATTATGAGGATACAAAAAGCAACACTTTTTTTAGCCAATTGATAAATCTCAAACAAAAGGGTTCAATAATGGAGCACATTGAGGAGTTCCAAAAATTGAACATAAGGGTAAAAAATATTCCAGAGGAGCATAGGATTGATGTGTTCATAGGGACTTTAAAGGATAATATCCAACATGATGTTCGCCTTTGGGAACCTGATTCATTAGAGAAGGCATTCAAGTTAGCAAGAAAAATGGAAAGCAAAATTATGGCAACTAGGAAGCATACTACTCACAACTATAAAGTTGGAAGTATTGTTGCCCCTAGTCTTCCACAACCTATAAGGTTGACACCACAACAATTGGAAGAAAAAAGAGCAAAAGGGCTTTGTTACAGTTGTGATAGCAAATACACTAAAGGTCATAAGTGTGCTGAGAAGAAATTATTCTACATAGATTGTGAAGAGGAAGAACTAAAGGAGCAAGAAAGGTCAAAAGAAGAGGATATACTCCAGGAACAAAGCCTAGATAAAGAAGAAATGAATCCGACCATATCTTGTAATGCATTGGCTGGAATTATCACTCCTCAAACCATCAAGATAGAAGGATAAATCAAGAAGAAAAAGGTAATAGTGTTGATTGATTCAGGAAGTACACACAATTTTATTCATTGTAAGGTAGCAAAAGAATTGAATTTCTTCCTATATCCAGCACCAGAGTGTCAAGTGATGGTTGCAAATGGAGGAACAATACATTGCTCTGGAAAGTGCCATAATATCAAGCTATCCATGGGAAAATATGTATTGACTAGCCCATTGCTTTCCATTCCAATGGGAGGTGTTGATGTTTTACTAGGAGTCCAAGGGCTACAATCCTTGGGTACAATAGCTTTTAATTTTCAAGAACTTTTCATGAAATTTTCTGTGGAAGGAAAGGAAGTTGAATTAAGGGGTATTGCAAGGAAACCGGGAAAGATAATCAGCTCTAACAGTATGACAAAGCTTCTAAAAAAGGAACAAAGAGGTGTAATTGCACAATTATGTTCGCTAGATGTTTCCACATCGAAATCATCTATTTCTCCATATCTCCAAAAAGTCTTGGACAATCATTCCAAGGTATTTGAGACTCCAAAAGGTCTCCCACCTATTCGTGATCATGATCATGCTATTCATCTAATTCCAGGAAGTGTTCCTCCAAACATTAGGCTGTACAGATATCCCTATGCCCAAAAGAGTGAAATTGAACGTATGCTTGCAGAAATGCTAGAGGTTGGTATAATTCAACCTAGTCAAAGTTCTTTCTCTGCTCCAGTAGTATTGGTGCATAAGAAGGATGGATCATGGCGCATGTGTCCGGATTATAGGGAGCTCAACAAGCTCACTATTAAAGATAAGTTTCCCATTCCTATCATTGATGAATTACTGGATGAATTGCATGGATCAATTTACTTCACCAAGTTGGATCTTCATTCAGGATATCATCAAATCATAATGAAGACTGAAGACATTCCGAAAATAGCATTTAGAACTCATGAGGGTCATTATGAATTTTTGGTCATGCCTTTTGGCCTTACCAATGCACCTTCTACATTTCAAGGTTTGATGAATTCCATTTTCAAACCCTTCCTTAGAAAAATTGTGTTAGTATTTTTTGATGATATACTAATCTACAGCAAGTCTTGGAAGGATCATGTTGAACATGTTGACAGGGTGCTACAACTATTGGAGGAGAAACAATTATATGCAAAAAGATCCAAATGTTTCTTTGGAGCACAAGAGGTGGAATATCTAGGTCATATTGTATCTCATGAAGGAGTTAAGGTAGACCCTAGAAAAATTAAAACCATTAAGGAATGGAAAATCCCCACATCCATAAAGCATCTGCGAGGATTTCTCAGGTTGATAGGGTATTATTGCAAGTTTGTTAAGAATTGTGGGAGAATAGCAGCACTTCTAACAACATTATTGAAGAAAGATCATTTTCATGGACTCCAGAAGCAACAAAGGCCTTCGAACATCTTAAATAGGCAATGTGCCAAGCACTGGTCTTAGCTACACAAGACTTCACAAAAACCTTTATTGTGGAATGTGATGCTTCAGGAAATGGAATCGGTGCTACAAGATGAAAGACCCATTGCTTTTGAAAGTCATCCAATCAAGGGAAAGTTTTTACACAAAGCTATTTATGAGAAGGAAATGTTGGCAATACTACATGCACTTAAGAAATGGTGACCCTACATAATGGGAAAACACTTCAAGGTAAAAAGGGATCATGATAGCCTTAAATACTTTTAAGAACAAATATTATCCTCTGAAGAGCAACAAAAGTGGGTCACAAAGATGTTGGGTTATGACTTTGAAATCATCTACAAAAAAGGGAAGCAAAATGTGGTGGTAGATGCACTCTCAAGAAAGGATGAGGATGTGGAAGCATTGTTGTGCGCCATTTCTATTATCCAACCAGATTGGATAAACGAAGCAAGGGAGGAATGGAAGAATGATGTAGAAGTGTGGGAACTTATTCGAAAGTTACAACAAGATTCCAGTACATCTGATACATTTAGCTGGCAAAATGATTCGTTATGGTACAAAGATCACTTATACCTTTGTAAGAATTCCCAACTCAAGCAAAATATTCTTATGGAATTGCACACTTCTCCCTTAGGAGGGCACTCAGGATTTTTAAAAACTTACCACATGCTTAAGAAGGAATTTTTTTGGGATGGCCTTAAATCGAATATTCAAAAGTTTGTGGTGGAATGTTTGGTTTGCCAACAAAATAAAGTTGAAACAATTAAGACCCCAGGTCTATTACAACCTTTATCCATTCCAAGCCAACGTTGGGAGGAGGTTTCAATGGATTTTACCACAGGTTTACCCAAGTCTGAGGGAAAGAGTGTCATCATGGTGGTAGTTGACAGACTTACCAAGTATGCACACTTTTGTGCATTATCACATCCATTTAAAGCCAGTACAGTTTCTACTGCATTTATGGAAACAATTCAAAAGCTACATGGAAACCCAAAGATTATTGTAAGTGATAGAGATCCCATTTTCACTGGAAATTTTTGGACAAAATTATTTTCTTGTCTCAGTACTTAGTTAGCTCATAGTTCATCTTATTATCCTCAATCTGATGGGCAAACTGAGATAGTAAACAAATGTTTGGAAGGATATCTTCATTGCTTTGTATCTGATAAACAGACATAATGGGTCAAATGGTTGCCTCTGGTTGAATGGTGGTATAACACGTCCTTCCATACAACAACAAAAATGACCCCATTTATGGCACTTTATGGATATCATCCACCATCCATCACATCATATTTAAAAGAAAATTCTAAGGTTCAAGCAGTGGAACATCACATCGAGCATCAACAACAAGTCCTCCAACTCTTAAAGGATAACCTCGTGTTGGCGCAGAATAGAATGAAACAACAGGCAGATCAACATCGTAGCGAAAGAAGTTTTGATGTAGGTGATTGGGTATTCCTACGGCTACAACCATATAAACAAATGTCCCTCAAGCAACCTAAGAAGGATAATAAATTATCACCAAAGTATTATGGTCCGTACAAGGTGTTGCAAAATATTGGTACTATGGCATACAAATTGGAGCTTCTTACAGCTTCTCGAGTGCACCCAATTTTCCATGTTTCATGTTTAAAGAAGGTTATAGACGACAAGATCCTAGTTCAAACAATATTTACAGAACTTGACGAGGAAGGAAAAATTATATTGGAACTGGAAGCAGTCACAGAAACAAGAACTCGACAACTATGAAATCGATCAATTTCGGAGTATCTCATCAAGTGGAAGAACTTATTCGCTGAAGATTCCACATGGGAGGATGAGAATTTTATACAGAAGCATCCAGAAATACTCAAACATTGAGGACAACACTTTTTTGAAGGACAGGGGCATATTAGGTCCCTATAATACTAGTGATTGCCCCATTACTATTGTAGTTGTATCCCTTATTAATATTGTTATGCCCCTATTGTCCCCATATTGTTATTACGGTGCCCCATAGAATCCCTCTATTGTTATTTTTGTGCCTTTATATTATTATTTTTAGATCGGCTGGGTTATATTGTGACTCCTTAGACTCCTATATATAGAAAGGAGGTTTTGTCATTTGAATCATCAAGGAATCATTCATTTGTGTAATGTAAAGTAGGTTTCCCCCTCGAAGAGGCTGAATTCTAAGGCGTAGGCTTTGTGCCTCTTTGATTATATCTTTCTCATGTCCGAATGATCTCTTTTTCAATGATCTATTCAACATCTGCTAGCATTTTTTCATCTTTTGTTGATACATTGTGACTTTCCTCGCTTTGCTCTCTATTTCTTGGAAACAAGTTCCCGTACCTTATAGACTTAAGGTGTTCCATGAAAATTCTTCCTCTATCAAAGCCTTTAATAGCTTCAGCTTCACTTAAGTTAAAACATCTAAAGAATTTACAAAAACATTAGCATGAATTGTATTCTTCACAATGACTTTTCCAACAATAATTGGAAAAGAAATAAATTGTTTTTTCTTTTTCTTTTTTCTATTCAAATATAGCTAGCTAACGTCGATATTGCTTGCAAACTTTAGCAACAAAATACCTATCTATAATCAACATTGGCAATAGCAATGGCCTAACTTCAAAACCATAAGTTCGTATAACCACATTGCATTATATTTCCTCATAGTCCCCTTTGCCACATAGGAAAGCCTCAACCTCTGCAGATATTCGAGAAGGCTCTTGTCCAGTTACCATGAAATACTTGCCTTACAAACACATCCTAAATTAAACAAAAATTTAAAGAAGCTTTGTACTTCCACAATATAGGATATCATAACTACATTGGTTCGTCACGAAATTTGAATCTAGGATTATAGGGTAAAATGTCAAACACATGCCTTGACATGAGAAGTGTTATCATATATTCCATCATAAAGAATCCATTTTTCTTGGGTGATCTATGCAACTGAACAACTAATTCATTCGAAATGACATTAGCCCAATCGAAAATACAATTATTTATGTATTTCTCATAAAGCACATAGAAAATTCATTTCAAAACATGCGTTGTACTATCTAGCCCTATTACGCGGGCAAAGAACCAACAAAATCCCTAAACAGTTTCCTAAGCAAAGAAATATATACAAGAGAAAGATTGGAAGGAACCTCAAAAGCTGGAGAAATGAATTCTCACACAATGCCATTTTCAATTCCTTTTTCCTCCAGGAAACTATTCACAGTGAATAATTCTAAATGCTTGTTTGGTTTCAATAACTTGAATAACTATCGGAATGCACTGGGATCCAAAGGAACCTTTGTTTCTCATAGCTTAATTGCCCTCTTTCTTAAATCAAAATGATTCGCACAAAGATAAACAATTTCTCTTAAATTAATGAACTCCATAACACACCTGGCATTCACTAATCCGGTACTCCAAATCTTGTTGCTTGTTTTCTCTTCCATTGATAGATTCACATATCACTCATACATTCTTGACCAGTTAAAGCTATCATCGATCTCAACAAGTGAGTTAATGGTATCACTGCAAATAGCTTCTTTCCTTCGCCTGCTACCAATTTTCTGTTTACAGTAAAAGAATACTCTATCAATAAATAACATATTCAAATCTCATTTCAGTTTACAATTCTTTGTTTTCTTCACAAACACTAGTTGTTATTATTACTCGTGTGAAAACTATTACACGTGACACTTCAAATAAATAGTAATTAAAGATACCAAAGACAATTTTTATTTTTTTGTAAGCTTGGTAGGACTCTCTGATTTTTCGAGTTTACATGTTTTACATGTCCATTACTCACTCCACTACGGGGGGAGGGTAGCACAAGATTTGAACCCAAGATCTCCGGTTCAGTGAGACTTCATTCCACAGTCATCGCCACTTGAGCTACCCCATGCGAATGATACCAAATCCAACTTTTATAGACAATAATAAAAAAAACAAAAAAATTCGAAATTATGAAAGCATACTATCCATTTACTTTGCACTTTGCCCCTGCTTCAAGATTATTGATATGCGTGTCGTAAGAAACAAAAACTTATGATATACAATAATAGGCGTTGTCTACCGAGGCAGTAGATTTTCCCACATGGTCAAAAATCACCACAATCGACAACACGAGTGTTTGAATCATGTTTTATGATAGTGGAAATGGATTCAACATCATCAAAAACCCCATAGACAAATTTGCCCATACCGCCAAAAATCACCGCAATTCAAAATTATTTTTTTCAACAAAAATTTGATAGCACGAGTGCTGACACCCAATATTATGAAAGTTGATAGATACAACAAAAATAATAATAATAATCCACCATATTTGATCAGGAACGTGCTGGAATTTCCATTATTTTTCCAATCAAATTTGAAGACTCATAAAATTATCAATAATAGCTACAAAGAGTAAAGTGTGCAACGACATTCACAAATAAATATTATGCCAACATGTATTCAACTACCTTCTACGATGAATCGACTTGACAGTTGGTCCCCGCTACTCTGTAAAACCGAACCAAATTTGGTTTATGAATGAGTTGACGCACCTATTTCTTGCAAAATTTGACACATAGTTTCGATGAAGTGGGAACCTTATTCCACATAAATGGATTTAATTTTAAACTCTTTGATTTTTGTGGATGTGGAAATAATTTAATTACTAAAAGTTGATAGTTGTAATCTTGAGTTACAAAATATTCTGCCATATTTTATCAAGAACGCGTTGAAATTTGCATTGTTTTTTCAATCAAATTTGAAGACTCGTAAAACTATCAATAATAGCTACAAATAGTAAATTTACCTTCTATGATTAATCAACTTGACAGTTGGTCTCCACTACTTTGTAAAACCAAATCAAATTTGATTTACGGATGACTTGACACACCTATTTCTCACAAAATTTGATACACAGTTTCGATGAAGTGGGAATCTTATTCCACAAAAACAAATTTAATTTTAAACTCTTTGACTTTTGTGAATGAGAAAATAATTTAATTACTGAAAACATAAACTTTCATTCATATTGTAACAGACACAACTACAAAAAGCAACTTGTAAACTAGAAATAACAATTGTTTTATCAATTAAATACTTATTACTATTATGCAATATTAGATTGTGTCATTTTAACGAATGCCAACAAGCACTACTCTATGTGATAGAACGTATGTGTCGAACAAAGATGAGAAACTTTTATACCTTGTGTGTATCAGTATATTGAATAAAGACGTGCGCGTGTACCTACTCGATAAATTAAGTGCTTTCTGTTAATAAGAGAACATACATTAGAACAATTAAAAATCTTGATGATATAAAATGCCACTTACATTAGGATTCATTCGAAATAAAAAACCAACGACTTCGACTAAACTACACAAGTCAAGGAACGAAAATTAACACTATGTCACATACTTTCGACATAACACAAATGAATATACTATTAGATGTGTTAAAAGTGCTACACATGACACGTTGAATAATTAGAAATTGAATAAGCCAAAGCTAATCACAATCCACTGATTTAATATTAGCGTTATACGTGTCATAAGAAACATAAATTTACCATATAAGTTCGAACTAACTATAATCATGATAATCAACTAAGAAACTGCCAAATACGAACAAGAAACCGACAAAGGTGAATCTATTTAAAAGCTTGCAGTATTGTAGAGCTTCTATATTTCTGCACTATTGCTATCATCCACGATTTAACAGAAATGTATCTCATACATACATCATCTTCGACACATTCTTCATTGATGATAATGAAACTTTTTTCTTAGCTCTGTATTAATTGAGAGTGTAACCTTTGATTAATTAATTAGTTTTGTGCAACTATTCTTCTGTAAAGTTATATCTGCAAAAGTTCTAAATGGGAAAGAGTTTAAAAATTAGCCAAAGAAACGCTCTTCCCAATGCGTAAAGGAGTTGCATCTTCATACAACTATTAACAAATGTGTGTGCAAACAACTTTCACTTTACGAAGAGCAAAAATCGTGGTGGTTTGAGCATTGGTTGTTTTCTAGATTCATGGTTTATTGTATAATACATCTTCGATTTTCAATTGAGCATGAACGACATCTCCAATTTGTATTAACTTTCATTGCTTTATGTTGAGAATTTGTTGCTTTTCATACAATATTCAAAGATTCCATTCAAACACAATTAAAATTTGAAGGTGCGTTCATCTATGCAACGACATATTTATGCAAGACAACAAAAGTTCGAACAATACTCCAAGCTCTTAAACACAATTTGAAAAGAGAAAACACTACATGATTCGCTACTCGAAATACGTAAATGATTAGAAAAGGCTCCTATTGATATCAACAAATAGCTTCTTTCCTTCCTCCATTAACGATTTCAAAATTCTTGTCGATTTGTTTCCCTATAAATCACCACATGTATGTCACGAAATCACTATATTGGAGATAAAGTTGACATCCAAATCTCTTTATCATTCCAATGTCTATCCTGTCATTAGTATTTATTATTATTATTATTAATTCACAAATATAACGATTAGAACGAAGTGAGTTATTTTTTGAAGACATGTTTCCCTAGAAATCACCATCCGGTACTATTTTGCATCTGAAACACACTACAAAGACAAAGTTTCCATCCAAATTTTTTATTGTCACAATATTTGTCTTTTGATTAATAGTAAACATGCTTGCGATTAAATACTAATCCTATTAAATGTAATTGAGGTGCTTTGCTTCGTTAAGAAGAGCTCGAGGCAGAGGAAAATGGCAGACTAGGGTTTCTGACAAACCCTTACACGGTGCAGAGACAGAGCAAGCAATCTCTCAAGACTACGAAATATTGCTGCCAGTGCAGGTTTGGCAGATCTGGTAGCCACAACCAATGAACTTCCCGATGGGAGAGGCAACAAAGCCTCCCCCCACAAGCCACAACAATGGAGATCGGCCACTTGATGGCAGAAATGAGAAGACATCAACTAAAAATGCAGAGCAGCCAGCGGAACACCCTGTTGATCCGGATTTAAACAGGAACGCAATAAAATACAAAGATAACCATAAACACAAAGATGCAGCGGAAATAATACTTCATTTCATTAATGGAAAGTACTGAAATATGCTTACAACCAGAAATGGAAATAAACCAGCTAGGGCGATGGTAGCTTATCTCTGAGAAGAGATGTGCGGCTACATGCCTCTGAACTGTTCTGAATTGTGTTACAATGAGGCTCCAAGGCCTATTTATTGTTGAGAAACAATGGAAAACCCTTCACATCCCGAAACCTAACCCTAGAAGATGAAACGCCAAATTGTGGGCCCCGTTTGGGTAAATTGGTACATCAATTTCCCGGGGTCGTAACTTTGGCATACGATCTCCGTTTGACGTGTACGATAGCTCGTTAGAAAGATCTATCCGAGTACTACCACTTTGGGAGGAAACATCGGTCCATTGACCCATGTTGCCCCAAATTCCCAAAAAAAGTGTCGTTTAGGGCCTCAAAACGGCTCCGGAAGTTCAAGACCCGAAAAAACTGCTAAAAATAGTAAACTGTGCTACAATTTAGGAAACTGAAAAAGCTGAAAGAGACAGTTGTGGGGGTCCAAATGGGATAGGTGGGTGGCCACCAACATCCACCTGGATCATTCCTCCCCCCTTAGGAAGCAATGGTCCCCATTGCATTGAGTTCCTCCATCTGCTGAACTTGTCCTGCAATCTCTGATGTGTCCAGTGATGGTGGGAAGCATGGTCGACGATGGTCCACATTGAACATTTGGTGCAAGAAAAGGAATGGAGGAATGATGTGCTCCAAAGCATTGTTCCCCATAGCCTTGGTACTGTTGTAAGGACCATGTCAGAGTGGTCTGAGCTTCTGATGGGTTCTGGTAAGGCGTTCTTTCTGTCGATGCAACCAGACTTTGTTGCCCACCTGAAACTTGTGTGGTACCCATGTGGGTGAGGAGAAGTTGTTCCTGTGTTCTGTCATGACTGTATCCCTTTGCTGTTGCTGCTGCGTGGAGGAACCCTTTGCAGGGGTCATGGATGTAGCAAAGATCTTCCCCTTACTTTGGGAGTGAACCAGACAGATGAATTTCCTGGTCTGTGATATGAGCTTGCTGCCTTTTTTAGCAGTGATCAAAGATGTGGCCGTAGGTGGGGCTACCTCTGGTATCCTATATAATGAATTATTTAAAGAAATAATAACAGCACGAGGCCTGGACTCATACACAGCATGTCGCCTCCACAAGTATGGCTGGCCTAATAATACATCACAAACATCCAGAGGTGTAACATCACACAATACCTCGTATGTGAAGGGTTTGATGCTGTAGGGAAGGCGGCACTGCTGGCGGACTTTCAGATCTCGTCCTTCATGAAGCCACCCGATACTGTATGGCTGTGGGTGTGGTGTAGTCGGTAAGCCCAACGGCTTCACGACCTCTGCTGAAATGAGGTTCTTTTGGCTGCCACTGTCGACAATGAATTGTAGCGGCGAACGCTTCACCCACATCTGTGAGTGGAAAAGACGCTCCCCTTCCTCTGGATTTTCGGGCTCATCTTTCTGGATCTTGGCGGTGGCAACAGTGGCGCTAGGATCCACATCAATGATCTGCTTCCCTTTGCTATTCCTCTTGTTGGGTTCTGGCTCAGGGTCGGAACATGCATCTGATTCGGAAGCCTTCAACTCAGCCACCAACAACTGCTTGGTCCGACACTCACTTGTGTTATGAGTGGGACTCTTGTGGAACTCACACCACTTCCCTGTGTCCTTCTTCGGCTTCATGGTGTTGTTCTTTTCTTGCGGCTTCAACGGGTTGTCTTGGGTCACCCCGCCTTGGCTTTGTCCTTTGGGCTTCGGATTTGCAGATCCAAAGTCTCGCTTCTTCTGTTTGAACTTTTTCTCAATTTTGACAGCGTATCGGTATGCTGTGCCAAGTGAGGGGATGTTCAAGAACACCATCTCTTCTTGGATGTATCTGTGTAGGCAGCCGCGGTATTTGAGTACCAGACGCAGCTCAGAATCTTTGATACCCAACTGTGTGCGAAGGGTATGAAAAATGTTTGTGAACTCCGGCACATCTTGGTCTCGTCCCTGCCGCAGTGTGGTCCATTTGATGTATTTGTCCTCATAGCTTCCGACAGGGTAGTACTGCTCCTTCATGGCATCCCGGAAGTCATTCCAAGTGGGTGTGGCTGAAAATAGTGAGCCTGTACTTTCATCCTTCTACTCGCAGTAGGTTTCCCACCAGTCCTTGACGTGGGGGGGCTGCTTTGAGAAGAGCGAAAACAATCTTTTCCCGATTTGAAAATTCGTGAACAGAAAAATACCCATCTAGCAGATTTAACCATTTATCTATGACATCTGCGTCTATTTGACCCTCGAAGATGGGGATTTCAAAATTAACTTGTACCTTAAATGGTGTGGCGTTACCAGAGTCGTTGTTGGACGCCGATGCGTTGCCTCTGGGTAGCCGCTGAAGGATCTGCGCAAAGCTATCCATCATCGCGTTCCTTTGCCGCTCGAGCGCTTCTTCGAGCAAGATTTTGATAGGATCTCCTGCCCCCTCGTCTTTCTTCTCATCCGCCATGGGAGGCCGTCGGGATTTGCGAGGCTGGTCTTGCAAAGGTTCAACCAGTTCAAGCCCTAACTCCTTATATCCCGACCTCGTTGGGGACATGCAAAGAAAAAACAGAGAAAAAGCAGACCGCTCTGATACCACTGATCCAAATTTAAACAGGAACGCAATAAAATACAAAGATAACCATAAACACAAAGATGCAGCGGAAATAATACTTCATTTCATTAATGGAAAGTACTAAAATATGCTTACAACCAGAAATGGAAATAAACCAGCTAGGGCGATGGTAGCTTATCTATGAGAAGAGATGTGCGGCTACATGCCTCTGAACTGTTCCGAACTTTGTTACAATGAGGCTCCAAGGCCTATTTATTGTTGAGAAACAATGGAAAACCCTTCACATCCCGAAACCTAACCCTAGAAGATGAAACGCCAAATTGTGGGCCCCGTTTGGGTAAATTGGTACATCAATTTCCCGGGGTCGTAACTTTGGCATACGATCTTTGTTTGACGTGTACGATAGCTCGTTAGAAAGATCTATCCGAGTACTACCACTTTGGGAGGCAACATCGGTCCATGGACCCATGTTGCCCCAGATTCCCAAAAAAATGGCGTTTAGGGCCTCAAAACGGCTCTGGAAGTTCAGGACCCGAAAAAACTGCTAAAAATAGTAAACTATGCTACAATTTAGGAAACTGAAAAAGCTGAAAGAGACAGTTGTGGTGGTCCAAATGGGATAGGTGGGTGGCCACCAACATCCACCTGGATCACCTGCGCAGCAACAAGAGAAGAACGAACAAGCAGATCTGGATAAGGAAACAGGAAATAACCTTGCAGCATCTGAGCAATCAAAGAAGGCAACTTCGTCCACCTGCAAACCCATTGCAACAGTGCGACCCAAGATTGAGTTACCTAGTCACAAAATCAATGCACAAATACAATATATGAAAGACCATGCACAGATAGGTAAATTTATAGGCTATTGGCCCACCGAAAAAGCTCTGCAAGGATGGATAACCTCAAAGTGGAATCCCAAGGGACATGTTACCCTACAGCTAGGCCCCAAAGGCTTCTTCACAGCCATCTTTAACTGCATTGAAGACAAAAATCGCGTCCTAGATGGAGGACCCTATTTCTTTAACGCAGCAGGTCTATATTTAAGAGACTGGATCGAAAGATTCAATCCAGACAAGGAAGACTTCAGCTGGGGACTAGTTTGGATTCGAATGTACTCCTTACCTCTGGAATACTAGGATGAAAAACCAATTAAAGCTATTGGTAATGGGTTAGGAGAATTCATAAAGACTGCAGAGGAAACAAAGCTTCGCCGGTACACCTCATATGCTCGTATCTGCGTTTACATGAAACTTGGCAAGGCGCTCATGGACTCGGTAAGTCTCCTTCATGATGACTTTGAATGGATTCAACCCATAGACTATGAACATGTACCTTTCAGATGCAGGAAATGCCACGCCCATGGACATCTATTCTGTGACTGTCCTTTAAATACCCCTCCTAAATCTACAGACAATGGGGGAAAATATGATGTGGAAGGGTTTACCAAAGTTGCCAGTAGAAAGAAGCATAATAAAAAACCTCCTACAGCACCAAAAAATGTAATACCATCCTCTGATGCGCCATCCTCAAGCAATAGTTTCGACATTTTGTCAAACCTAGATATGCTTGAATCAGATCCTTCCACGATAGCAAAGACAACCTCTGCACCATCCACCAAAATTTTTGTTGTACCTATCCATAATGAAGCCAATCAACCATCATTAGCAAACAACTCGGATCCGCCACCAACAACCTCGCAACCCATTCCCATCCAAGATCACCACAAAGCCCCTCTGGCCCGCAAAAGGAATGGAAATTGATAATCTGGTAACAGACCCTCTCAAGTCAAAACACCACTTGGAGGATAGCAGTGAACAAAGTTTAATGGAATAAGAACCTAAAAGCTTTGATCTAGGGGACCTAGACATTTTCAGTCTAGAACAAGCATGCAAGAGGAAAGAGTTCGACACAATACTAGATAGGCAACTTAAAAATCTGGAAGTAGTACTCTCAAGAGTGCATCAACACGGCACATTGGGCATACAGCAAGGAGGTAGATGGGATGGGAAACACATTACCAAAGATGGGAAGAATAGAGGTAGAAAGACATATCTACAACGTACCATCCTCATTGGGGAAATGCTAGTGGAGTTCGGAAGGTGCTCCAAGTTGACTAAATACTACCGTTCCTTACCTACTGGTCAAACATGAAGCTCATCTCATGAAATGTGCGAGGACTTAATGGTCCTGGGAAATACAGGATGATAAAGAACATGATTCAGCAAGAACAACCACATATTGTATTTATGCAAGAAACAAAATGTAATACTAGCACTTTAGCTTCCATCTTATCCAAAGCCTGGGCGGGATGCCAGACTGTTACGGTAGACACAATAGGAGCTTCGGGGGGGCTTGCTATAGCTTGGAACACACAGCACGTCTCCCTTATAGATTTCCATGCTTCTCACCATTTTATCCAGGCAACTTTCCACCTCATTGGAACCAACATACATGGCCACTTGACAAATGTATACTTCCCCCAAGATACAATGCAAAAGAACACGCTGCAAAAAACGCTGGAAATTCTTAATTCTACAAGAACTCATCCACTTTGGATCACAGGCGGTGACTTCAACATGATCACTCGACTGGAGGAAAAACTAGGAGGCAGAAGGAAGCTGGACAGTGAAAGTAGGAGCTTCAAAGAATACATTCAAAACAACTGGCTAATTGATTTACCATTTGATAATGGTACTTTCACATGGAACAATAAAAGGATGAGTACTCAACAAATCTCATCCAGGTTGAATAGATATCTTATTTTAGATAACGCTGTACATTTACATGGTGATATTTGCGCCTCAATACTCCCCATTGTTGGCTCAGATCATTGGCCTATTTTCCTGCAATGGAAGAATCCTAGAAATTCAAACAAGAAACCATTTAAATTTGAAGCTTTTTGGATCACTCACCTTGAGTTCAAAAATATGGTCAAATCAGCGTGGGAAAGCTTTATTCCCAATGGCGGCTCAAATATGTATCAATTCCAGCAGAGATTGAAGCATATCAAAAAGCAAATCAAGACCTGGAATCACACTACTTTCGGTAATATCTTTCAAGATCAAAAAGTGCTCGAGCAAAGTATGAGAGAGCTACAGCAGAAGATCATTACAGGGGGCAGAACCGAGAATCTAGCAAGTCAAGAACAAGATATTCTCACACAATTGGAAGAAAGAAGGAAACAAGCAGAAATGCTCTGGAAACAAAAGTCAAGAATCAGATGGCTAAAAGAAGGGGAAAGAAATACCAAATTCTTTCATTGCACAACTATTCAAAGAAGAATGAATAATACCATCTCGCATATTCAAAATCCATAGGGAGACAAAATGGAGAAGCAAGAAGATATTGAGAAAGAGCTCACTAATCACTTCAAAATAGTACATCAAGAGCCGCCTACAGATAGACAACCTGCAATAAATGAAATACTTCATCATGTTCCCAGAATTATAGCAGAGGAGCACAATCAAATCTTGCTACAGCCGGTTACTCTGACGGAAGTAGAAGAGGCTTCAAATCAATTGAAAGTTGGGAAAGCTCCAGGACCTGATGGTTTTACTTCCAACTTCTACCATCACTTCTGGGATTTAATCAAAGTAGAAGTTTGGAATGTGGTAGAAGAATCACGCGCTATGCATTGGCTTCTTCCATCTCTCAATGCGACATTCATCGCTCTCATCCCCAAAGAAGCTCAGCCAAGTACTCTGGAGAAGTTCAGGCCCATTGCTCTATGCAATGTAATATACAAAATCATTTCGAAAGTCATTGCCAATCGCCTCAAACCGCTCCTTCCACTTCTCATTTCACCGGAACAATCAGGCTATGTTGAAGGACATCAAATCTTGGATGGCATCATTTTGACTCATGAAATCATCCATTCCTTAAAGAGAAACAAACAGGGTGGTATGCTTCTGAAAATCGATCTTTCTAAAGCCTTTGACAAACTTAGCTAGTCCTATATTAAACATATGTTGACTGCCTTCAGATTTAGTCCGACCTGGGTTAGATGGCTCATGAACCTCATAATCTCTCCCTTCTGCTCCATCCTAGTTAATGGAATCCCCTCCAAACCCTACTCCCCATCCAGAGGAATCCATCAAGGTGACCCATTATCCCCATTCCTCTTTATTATTATGGCAGAAGGTCTAGGTCGCCTTATAAAGCAGGTTGTTCAATCTCACGACCTTAGAGGCATCTCTGCCCATGGAACCTCAGTGATAACACATCAACAATTTGTTGATGACAATATGCTATTTGGACACCCTTATGTCAGTGAAGCCCGCACCTACAAAGCTCTGCTAGAAACCTTTTCAAGAGCCTCAGGCACCACTATCAATACGGCCAAATCTCAAATTTTCTTTTTCCACACTCTTGTAGCCACTCAAAGAATAATCGCCAAAATCATCGGATTCTCACAAGCTAAACTTCCATCTAATTATTTGGGTGCTCCACTGATAGACTCAGCCTTAAAGCACGCATCCTGGCAACAACTCATTGAGAAAATTGAAAGTCGCCTATCGTCCTAGACCTACAGAACCCTCAACATGGCTAGCAGGCTCGTTTTAATAAAAGCAGTTTTACAATCCATGCCTCTCTATCTCTTCTCTGTTCTTGCAGCTCCGAAATGGGTGCTCAAAAAAATCAAAACTTTGCAACTCAACTTTTTATAGGGCTCAACAGGGCAAAATCAAAAGTGGGCATTAGTAAAATGGGACATGGTCTGCACACCAAAAAGGCAGGGAGGTCTAGGATTGTGAGACCCGCAACTCAGCAACACATTAATGGGAGCACGAATATGGTGGCAATGGGTTTCTAGCCCACATAAGCCATGGGCACAAATCTGGACTGCAAAATATGTGAACAATCGTCCGCAGGAAGAGTTGATAAGAATTGCTACCATGGACACAGGATCTCTAATCTGGAATGCAGCAAAACAACACAGAGAGCTTATACAAAAGCACAGCTTCTGGGAGATACGCAAGGGGAGAACTGTGCATTTCTTGGTGGATTCTTGGCAACAGAGACCAAAAATTGCAGAAATCCTACCCTTCACAAATCATAATGGAAACAACATCAACCAGACTGACCATGTAGCACAATTCTGGACTCAAAGTACCAATCAGGGTTTCAGGCAATGGAAACCTACTGCACAAATAATACAGCAAGAAACTAAAGCCTATAACTTGGAGCTACACAAAGAACTCACCAGCAGGAAAATCAGATGCAACACTGGAAAAGATGTTCTGAGATGGGGATATACTCCTAGAGGAACATACACAACCAAAGAAGCATACAAGTTGATGCTCCAAACACAAGAACCAGTTGATCCTGCTTGGAATCGCATATGGACTGCAAGGATATGGCCAAAAATATCTACTTTCACATGGCTGCTCTATCATCAAAGAATCCTCACTTGGGACAAATTAATTAAAAGAGGATCCCAAGGACCCTCCTACTATCCTAATTGTCAAAATCATGAAGAAACTATCCAGCACCTCATGGACTCCTGCCACATGGCTAACCAATTATGGGAAAAACTTACTTTCAGATGTCAACGACCCTGTAGAATCTTAGGGGATATAAAAGGCACCATTCACAACTAGACTCCAGAGCCTTACAATAACAAAATTCTAAATGAGCTATGGACAATTATGTCGGGCTTCCTTTTCTGGACGATCTGGAAGGAAAGAAACAAAAGAATATTCAAAAATCAAAGCACTACTTTGGAGATCATCTGGACCAATTTATGTCAGAATATTCAAGAAACTCTAGCTCTCCAACAGTGGAGTGCTGAGGACTTTCCCACCCAGGCATAGGAATAGAGCATATGGGCCAACTGGAAATTAAAGCTCCCACAGGCACAAATTGATCCCAACAGAGTAAGCACTATCAACAAGCAGCCCTCACATTGGAATCCCCCTCCAAAAAATGTGATAAAGCTAAATTTTGATGGGGCCTCAAAGGGCAACCCAGGTAAAGCAGGACATGGTGGCATCTTCAGAGATCACGAAGGCCGACCTTTGCTAATATACTTTGGCTCAATTGGATGGGACACGAATAATTCCGCGAAAATGGAAGGACTGTGGCAAGGTATGAACTTAGCACACCAACATAATTTTCATCCTATTATCATAGAAGGGGACTCCCAAATTCTGATACATATGGTCACCCAAATACAACTGGGAATCACAGCTTCGAGAGTTACTACCAGCTGGAGACTAGTGGCCAAGCTTGAACTAATAGAGCAATGGATGAAAAACAAACGAGCTACCACATTTATTCACTTCAAAAGGGACAACAACAAGGTAGCCGATCTCTTGGAAAATATAGGAGTTGAACAGGATCAAGTCCTACATTCCGGCACAATCAACATTTTACATGACCAATCTCAATTACAATCTTGCACTGACCTGGTGCACAAGGACGCACATCTCTCGGATGCGGGTGATCAACAAGTATAAGGAGGTGGCAATCGACTAGGTTGGCATGTGGCTAGACCACATGGCCTTCCATAGATTTGCCCAATGGTCCAAAATTTGCATTCACAACAACCATAAATGCACTTTACGCGGGCGCCATCTCCAACTTGTTAACAGTCACCCACCTCGGCTCTGTGCAAACATGAACCCTTGGGAGAATTTCACCTCTGCATCTGTCCATCAACCTTTGCCTCTGCCCTCAAGCCGCGACAGCACCCAGCTCCTGCACAACCATCGGGAGACGCTGCCACCTCCTTTGCTGCATTGATTTCGGCTCGGGCATTCACTTCACCCACAGCCTGGATTGCCAGTTTATTTTCCATTCGGCCCTTGCTGCTAATCCCTCCGCTGAGCAGCTGCAAATTCAATAGTGTCTCTGCACCACACTGTGCCCAATTCCAAAAGGAATTCTCATACTCCTGTAGACAACATGCCAAGATTACGACACCGTATGCGTAGCCGTAGGGGAGGGAGTCGAGGGAGCCTGAGTTGCCCCCAGCATTCTCCTGCTTCAGACACCACTTCCTCCCTGGTAGAGCAGGCCCCCAGGTGTTACCCAAATACTCATAGTGGAAGAGGACACCTCCATTTGGTGCCCTCTGCCTCGCCTCCCAACAGCTTTCCTTCCATTTCTGTTTCATCTCCCAGAGGCACTCCACCCCATCCTCAGCTGCAATCCCAGAATTCCCGTTTCACCTTTCGCTCTACCCTGAACAGGCCCATCATCACGGCCACTATATCCATTCTCTTTCATGATGTGAAGCAGATCATAGAGGAACAGGCCACAGAAGCTGCCGAACACACCAGAGCAAGGCACTATGAGTGGTGGTAGCACCAGAGTCATTGGGGTACAGGATATTGCAGGTGGTGGACGCACCATAGATGGATGCAGCCACACCAAAGCCGAACCAGCCATGGCTCATACGAGCATCCAAGGGGCAGGGGAGCGAAACAATGAGCAGAAGACGAGACGTGTAGGGAAGGGGGTATTGGACGAGGTTATGGACCCTTACTGTTGTTTCATCGAGGACGAACACCCGGCAATGCAGGCAGGCAACAGAGAGATCTCGCAATAGGCAGGTGGCGACATGGATGAGTACAAGTCTTTCACCGTGGAGGAACAGTCGTCGTCTCCGCCTTACTCCTAGTCAGCCACTTTGCTTGCCGTGTGTCTGCCACACAGTATGCCACCTGTCTGCCACTCAGTTTGCCATGCGTCTGCCACACAGTCTGCCACACAACATGCTACGTGTCTCTTCTCTCAGGTTTTTGGAACTCTGATTTCTAGTTTTTTTGTTTCAGTAGTTTGTGGTTCTGAGGAAAAAAACTATTGGTTTTAGGCTCTTCAGTTAGTTTTTTGTCTCATTATGAACACTGATAACAAACTGGGCACCTCGCTGGTTTCCCCCGAGTGGGAAGCAAGCTAATTTTTTGAACTCATTTTTACTAAGGACTGGTTTTCCTTCTTGGGCAGTCCCGAACTAGACTTTGCTAGTTTTTGCCATTCCTCGGGCATGGTTAAGTACAGGCTAAGGCCTCAGTGTACGATATCTTTTCTTCAGTAATAGAATTAGCCTAACTTAGAAAAAAAATACCAATCCTATCAGCATTCAATTCGGTGACTACACACCTACCCACACATTCAGAAAACCACATAAGCACTAAAACATCAAATCTAGAAACATGCTTTTTGTCTACTTTCAACATAACACAAATGCATATGTGTGGGGTTGTAGAGAAAATCCAATGTGCGCAAAAGGCTCTCAAGCTTTCATTGTTCGAACCTTCGCACTTTGCACAATCTATTACAGACATGATTTTCAAAGCATTATAATTGTTATAGAGTTTGGATAATTCCATGACCAAAATGATGTGTTCTACATTGTCTTATTAATCACTGAAGGTTACATTTATAGTTGAAAGAGACAATTATGTCTCCATAATTATAAAAAAAAAATGGAAATACCTAATCCTTAACTATATACAAAAAATCTCGAAGGATTACAACATTTGCCCCCTTAATCTGAAGGGACATCTGACATACCAAGTAAAGATCTAAACTTTTCGAACTTTTCACACCCCAATGCTTTGGTAAAGATATTTGCAATTTGTTTAGAAGTTGGACAATGTGTCAGATGAATTGTTTTTGCCTCTACATTATGTCAAATCAAATGATACTTGGTGTTGATATGTTTGGTTCGATCATGAAACTTTGGATTCTTGGCCAATTGAATTGCAGAAGAGTTGTCAACAAATAAATGAGTTGAAGCTTTTTGTTTCTCTTGCAAATCTTCAAGTATTTTCTGAAGCCAAATGATTTCCTTAGTGGCTTGAGCTACTGCAACATATTTGACTTCAGTGGTAGAATCAACAGGAATAGATTGCTTGCGTGATCTCCAACTGATGGTTGTTGATCCAAGATTCATCAAATAACTAGAAGCAGAGACTCCATTCTCTTTATCTCCATCAAAATCAAAATACCAACAAAATTGAAGTCTAAAACTTTGGAGTATTTGATGCCGTAAGTTTGGGTTCCTTTTAAATATTTAAGAACTCCTTTTTTTGCTACCCAATGCCCCTCACAAGGATGATGCATAAATCTAAAAAGTATTCCAACAACAAAGGTTATATCAGGACAAGTAATAAATAAATAAATCAAACTTCCAACAAGTTGCCTGTATTTTGTTGGATCTTCAAATGGTCTGCCTTCATTTGAAGAGAGTTTCAATTTCTTCTCCATTGGAGTATCAACGTTATTACAATCCATCATGCTATATCTGTTTAATAACTTTCCAACATATTTCTTCTGAGAGATGAAAATATGTTGTGGTTTTTGATCAACTTCAATTCTTAGATAATAATGAAGTAAATCTAAATCTGTCATGTCAAAATCCTTTTTCAATTCTTTCTTAATATATGATATATATTCATCATTATTCCTTGCGATCATAAAATCATCAGCATATACAACTGATCTTCCAACTTTCTTAACAAAAAGAGTTGCATCATCTAGGTCAAAATTCTTATAATTTAATTTAAGAAGATGTTCAGTTAGTTTCTCATACCATGCACGCAACACTTGTTTCAAGCCATACAAAGACTTCATTAGTTTGCATACCTTTTGTTCTTTCCCTTTAACAGAAAAACCTTCTCATTGAAACATGTAAACATATTCTTTCAAATCCCCATTTAAAAAGGTAGTTTTAACATCCATATGATGAATTTTCCATTCTTTCTGAGCTACAATGGTAAATAGAGATCTAATAGTGCCCCATTTATTTGTAGGAGAAAACGTCATTGTATAGTCAATACCCTCTTTCTATGCATATCCCTTTGGTACAAGTCTTGCCTTGTGCTTCTCAAGTGAACCATCAACTTTATAATTAGTTTTGTAAATCCATTTGCAACCAATAGGTTTGATGTCAACAGGAGGATCCACTAGCCTCCATGTGCCATTTTTATGAGAACATCATATTCCTTTTGCATTGCATATTTCCATTGATCATAACTAGAAGCTTCTTCAAAACAAGTAGGTTCACAATCCACAGAAAAATTAAATTCACAATGATAATAGTTACCTGAAGAACTTCATGTCTTAAACTCATCATATTTCTTTGGAAATGTTCTGATACGAGTTGATCTTCGCAAAGGTTGTGTAGGAAGTTTCTCATCTTCTTCATCTATCTCAGTTCTTCCCGTCTCTGTCCCCGTCATCTCTGTAGAAACACATCCATCAACTAATTTTCTGTAACAACCCTAGTGAAATTTCCATATAAAATATATATATAAGGCCACGTATGATGGGACATGTACTCCAAGCTGAATGGCGGGGGAAACATCCTAGTGGGTGTTGATTCAGTTTATTATGGATAAGGAAATTGGCAAGGGAAATTCCTAAGGCATTGGAAAGGAAAAATGGTAATTTTGGCACATTTATTTATGAAAATAAAGGAAATTAGGAGAAAAGGAAGGTGAAAGGTCACAGGTTGCATGTGAGGAGGAAATTGAAGGAAAATCATGGAAAATGAAGAAAATAGATGCCTCATTCATAAAAAGGCTTCTGAGGATTAGTTGGTAAGATTTTGAGAGGTTTTGGTGGAGCTCTCTTATATTCTCTTTCTGTCATACTCTTGGATACTTAGATTTTTCTTGGAGCACTCTTGGAGGGTGTGGCATACTTGGATTTTTGGAGCAAGAAGGCAAAAGAAGAGCAGGAAAGCGTAAGAGGGCATTCAGATCAACGACTAAGACAATTTTGCTTGCGAGTACCAAGTTGCATGTATGTTTTCCTCAATAGTTTTGGCATGCATGGTGGTGAGCCCCAGTATTGCAGCAATAATGCTGCAACTCCTGGAACTCCCTTCTTTAATTTTATCAACCCGGTAGTTCGTAACAAACTTGGAAGCGACGATGCTGTATGCACAAGTACTAGCTCTTGCCGCAGTTATCACTTGGTCAGCTGGCACAAGTCCGCTAGGAGCTTAAGCCAACTTCTATGAGCTCTTAGAAGAAGCTTTTTAACTGATGGATGAAAGCTAACTCAAAGAAGGCTAATCTACTTGCATAAAGAAACTGGAAAGCTTAAAGGAAACGTAAACCCTAGCAAACCCTAATTTTACCATCTAGTCCTACTGATGCGAAAAAGAGGATGCAAGCCAATGAAAGAGGTGCCATTACTTCTTGGAAGGTAAAATACATGTGTCTAAGATACTTCTATCTGAATAAAACATCTTTTTTGTATTTTTGAATAAGTTGTCAGAATTATCATGCATGCGATTTAACTGTTTTTGACTGTGCAGAGGTGGATTGGCGAGAGGAAATGCTTGGAGGAGGTCAGGAAGGTTCAGAAAGGGCCTAAGGGGTCCCTAACACCCTTCCAAAGAGTTTCACAAAGTTTGGCTATCAATAAACCTCATTCGTGAGCTTCTACAGGAAGTCTGCAGGGGTTCTACAGGATGTTTTGGAATTTCTAGAGGATGTTCTGTAACTTTCTACAGGATGTTCCGAAAAGTGGATTTTCTAGGGTTGATGGAGGAGAAATGGTGGGAAAGTGGAAATGGGGGTTGGATAATGATGTTAAGGGGATTAGGACCTGGCGCATGAGGCTATGGAGCGATTGGATTTGGTTCAAGGATGGAGGAAGCGTTGATGCACAAGAATGTAGAAATTAGGGCAAGGTGGGAAAAGTATGGCAAATGAAGGGTAGGAATCATGGATTAAGGGTTGGAGCAGATTATCTGATGGAGGAAAGGTAGATAGAGAGGTAATATAGGTGATCTGCACACAATTTTCTAAAATTGACCAAACAAAGGTTATGCAAACCCAAGATCAAGCTATATTGACCTAAATAACATCAAGGAAAATGAACAGCAGTTTATTTGCAACAAAATGATTTGAAATGCTATGCAAACTAAGTAATCAAGACTCTGAACATGTAACCAACTTCTGCAAATAAAAATCGAACACTAATGATTGCATGGCGAAGCAAAGACTGTGTTTTTGTTGGCAGCAAGGTCACCTTGATCCCAGCTCCTGATCCCACTGAGGGAGAGGTGAAATCAGAGGTGTTTGATGGCATTTTTCTAAAGCTCTTCCCTGTTAATAACCTATCAACTCAATCTGAACATAAAAAGCCTTTTTAATCATCAAAAGCAATCTAAATAACAAAGCAAGATTTAAATTTAAATAGCATATTGTATTTTAAGAATGCAGCAAAGACACATGAAAGTAAACAAAGGAGGCTTCGGGCACTTGAGATGGGCCCAACCCCAAGAGCTACAGCCTCCTAAGAGAGATTTAGAGCTGGTGCAAAGATGGATTCATCTTTATTGAGCAAGAAAAGAAGAGTTACATCAAAAACTGACCACAAGGGAAAGCTTGAAAATGTGCTCAAATGCAAAGATAATCTACTGACTAAAATCGAACTACAAACTAGCTAACTTCTGCCTACAAAGTGACTAACTGAAATGAGGCCCTAAGCCCTCTTATTTATACAAATTGAGGACCCCAACAGCCCTCCTAAACTTTAGGAACTCGGCTGCCAAAACTTGTAGTTAACAACACTTTTACTAGCACTTGCTCGGCTGCCCTTGTGATAATTGATTTGGTGGCCCCTGAACTCCGAGTCGATGGTGGAGAAATTGAGGTAAGGGCCCATAAATGAATGGGACACCTTCCTACAAATCCTTTCCCTTGTTCTCCCATGAATTTGGCTGCCAAGTGCTCATTAAAACATTTGATTTTGTCTCCAAATTGACCAAAGAGACTACACAAAGCACACATTAGACTTGTTGGCATAATGACTAACCCAACTCACTCTATTGGCATAAATATAATAAAAAACATGCAATAAACTAATGGGAATGGTGGATTAAGTTGAATTAGGAGGTTGAATGAGCCCCTATAATTATTCATTTTTGGGGCTCATCATTACCCCCTACTGAAAGTGTTGCTCATCCTCTAAGCAACTAATCTATCTCCTCATCTTTGATGGCCTTGGTGGCCTCCTTGTCATGCCAAGCTTCTTAAGTGATGTCCTCTTCTCGATCATGAAACCATGCTTTTCTCTCTGCTTCTTTGTTATGAAACCAGCTCAAGAAAAGATAGAAAAGATAGATCAACGCCTTAGAATTCAGCCTCTTCGAGGGGGCAACCTCCTTTACATTACATAAATGAACAATTCTTGGATGATACAAATGACAAAACCTCCTTTCTATATATAGGAGTCTAAGGAGTCACAATATAATCCAGCTGACCTAACAATAATAATATAAAGCCACAAAAATAACAATAGAGGGATTCTATGGGGCACAGAAATAACAATATGGGGGTAATAGGGGCACAACAATATAAATAAGGGGTATAACTACAATAGTAATGGGGTAATCACTAGTATTATAGGGACCCAACATGCCCCTCTCCTTCAAAAAAGTGTTGTCCTCAACGCTTGAGTAGTTCTGGATACTTCTGCATAAAATTCTCATCCTCCCATGTGGAATCTTCAGCGGATAAGTTCTTCCACTTGATAAGATACTCTGAAATTGATCGATTTCGTAGCTGTCGAGTTCTTGTTTCTGTGACTGCTTCCGGTTCCAATATAATTTTTCCTTCCTCGTCAAGTTCTGGCAATATTGTTTGAACTGGGAGCTTGTCGCCTATAACCTTCTTTAAACATGAAACATGGAAAACTGGGTGCAATCGAGAAGCTGCAGGAAGCTCCAATTTGTATGCCATAGTACCAATCTTTTCCAACACCTTGTACGGACCATAATACTTTGGTGATAATTTATTATCCTTCTTAGCTTGCTTTAGGGACATTTGCTTATATGGTTGTAGCCGTAGGAATACCCAATCACCTACATCAAAACTTCTTTCACTGCGATGTTGATCTGCCTGTTGTTTCATTCTATTTTGTGCCAACACGAGGTTATCCTTTAAGAGTTGGAGGACTTGTTGTTGATGTTCGATGTGATGTTCCACTGCCTGAACCTTAGAATTTTCTCTTAAATATGATGTGATGGATGGTGGTTGATACCCATAAAGTGCCATAAATGGGGTCATTTTTGTTGCTGTATGGAAGGAAGTGTTATACCACCATTCAGCCAGAGGCAACCATTTGACCCATTGTGTCTGTTTATCAGATACAAAGCAACGAAGATATCCTTCCAAACATTTGTTTACTATCTCAGTTTGCCCATCAGATTGAGGATGATAAGATGAGCTATGAGCTAACTGAGTACCAAGACAAGAAAATAATTTGTCCAAAAATTTCCAGTGAAAATGGGATCTCTGTCACTTACAATAATCTTTGGGTTTCCATGTAGCTTTTGAACTGTTTCCATAAATGCAGTAGAAACTGTACTGGCTTTAAATGGATGTGATAATGCACAAAAGTGTGCATACTTGGTAAGTCTGTCAACTACCACCATGATGACACTCTTTCCCTCAGACTTGGGTAAACCTGTGATAAAATCCATTGAAACCTCCTCCCAACGTTGGCTTGGAATGGATAAAGGTTGTAATAGACCCGGTGTCTTAATTGTTTCAACTTTATTTTGTTGGCAAACCAAACATTCCGCCACAAACTTTTGAATATCTGATTTAAGGCCATCCCAAAAAAATTCCTTCTTAACCCTGTGGTAAGTTTTTAAAAATCCTGAGTGCCCTCCTAAGGGAGAAGTGTGCAATTCCATAAGAATCTTTTGTTTTAGCTGGGAATTCTTACAGAGGTATAAGCGATCTTTGTACCATAACGAATCATTTTGCCAGCTAAATGTATCAGAAGTACTGGAATCTTGTTGTAGCTTTCGAATAAGTGCCCACACTTCTTCGTCATTCTTCCATTCCTCCTTTGCTTCGTTTATCCAATCTGGTTGGATAATAGAAATGGCATCTGCCACCACATTTTGCTTCCCTTTTTTGTAGATGATTTCAAAGTCATAACCCAACATCTTTGTGACCCACTTTTGTTGCTCTTCAGAGGATAATCTTTGTTCTAAAAAGTATTTAAGGCTATCATGATCCGTTTTTACCTTGAAGTGTCTTCCCATTAGGTAGGGTCGCCATTTCTTAAGTGCATGGAGTATTGCCAACATTTCCTTCTCATAAATAGCTTTGCTTAAAAACTTTCCCTTGATTGGACGACTTTCAAAAGCAATGGGTCTTTCATCTTGCATTAGAACAGCACCAATTCCATTTCCTGAAGCATCACATTCCACAATAAAGGTTTTTGTGAAGTCCGGTGTAGCTAAGACCGGTGCTTGGCACATTGCCTCTTTAAGATGTTCAAAGGCCTTTGTTGCTTCCGGAGTCCATGAAAATGAATCTTTCTTCAATAATGTTGTTAGAGGTGCTGCTATTCTCCCATAATTCTTAACAAACTTGCGATAATACCCTGTCAACCCAAGAAATCCTCGCAGATGCTTTATGGATGTGGGGATTTTCCATTCCTTAATGGCTTTAATTTTGCTAGGGTCTACCTTAACTCCTTCATGAGATACAATATGACCCAAATATTCCACCTCCTGGACTCCAAAGAAACATTTGGATCTTTTTGCATATAATTGTTTCTCCTCCAATAGTTGTAGCACCTTGTCAACATGTTCAACATGATCCTTCCAAGACTTGCTGTAGATTAGTATATCATCAAAAAATACTAACACAAATTTTCTAAGGAATGGTTTGAAAATTGAATTCATCAAACCTTGAAATGTTGAAGGTGCATTGGTAAGGCCAAAAGGCATGACCAAAAATTCATAATGACCCTCATGAGTTCTAAATGCCGTTTTCGGAATGTCTTCAATCTTCATTCTGATTTGATGATATCCTGAACGAAGATCCAACTTGGTGAAGTAAATTGATCCATGCAATTCATCCAGTAATTCATCAATGACAGGAATGGGGAACTTATCTTTAATAGTGAGCTTGTTGAGCTCCCTATAATCTGGACACATGCGCCATGATCCATCCTTCTTGTGCACCAATACTACTGGAGCTGAGAAAGAACTTTGACTCGGTTGAATTATACCAGCCTCTAGCATTTCTGCAACCATACGTTCAATTTCACTTTTTTGGACATAGGGATATCTGTACGGCCTGATGTTTGGAGGAACACTTCCTGGAATCAGATGAATAGCATGATCATGATCACGCATAGGTGGGAGACCTTTGGGAGTCTCAAATACCTTGGAATGATTGTCCAGGACTTTTTGGAGATCTGGAGAAATAGATGATTCCAATGTGGAAACATCTAGCGAACATAATTGTGCAATTACACCTCTTTGCTCCTTTTTTAGAAGCTTTGTCATGCCATTAGAGCTGATTATCTTTCCTGGTTTCCCTGCAATACCCCTTAATTCAACTTCCTTTCCTTCCATAGAAAATTTCATGAAAAGTTCTTGAAAATTAAAAGCTATTGTACCCAAGGATTGTAGCCATTGGACTCCTAGTACAACATCAGCACCTCCCATTGGAATGGAAAGCATTGGGCTAGTCAATACATATTCTCCCATGGATAGCTTGATATTATGGCACTTTCCAGAACAATTTATTGTTCCTCCATTTGCAATCATCACTTGACACTCTGGTGCTGGATATAGGAAGCAATTCAATTCTTTTGCTACCCTACAATGAATAAAATTGTGGGTGCTTCCTGAATCAATCAACACTATTACCTTTTTCTTCTTGATTTGTCCTTCTATCTTGATGGTTTGAGGAGTGGTAATTCCCGCCAATGCATTACAAGATATGGTCGGATTTATTTGTTCTTCATCTAGGCTTTGTTCCTGGAATATATTCTCTTCTTTTGACCTTTCTTGCTCCTTTTCTTCTTCCTCTTCACAATCTATGTAGAATAATTTCTTCTCAGCACACTTATGACCTTTTGTGTATTTGCTATCACAATTGTAACAAAGCCCTTTTGCTCTTTTTTCTTCCAATTGTTGTGGTGTCAACCTTGTAGGTTGTGGAAGACTATGGGCAACAACACTTCCGTCTTTATAGTTGTGAATGGTATGCTTCCTAGTTGCCATAATTTTGCTTTCCATTTTTCTTGCTAACCTGAATGCCTTCTCTAATGAATCAGGTTCCCAAAGGCGCACATCATGTTGGATATTATCCTTTAAAGACCCTATGAACACATCAATCCTATGCTCCTCTGGAATATCTTTTACCCTTATGTTCAATTTTTGGAACTCCTCAATGTGCTCCATTATTGAACCCTTTTGTTTGAGACTTATCAATTGGCTAAAAAAAGTGTTGCTTTTTGTATCCTCATAATGTGCTATCAATTCTTCCGTAAAAATTGCCCAAGTGATAAATTGTTTACGAGAACAAAGCCATTGATACCATACAAACTGATTTGGTTCCAAATATAAAGTTGCCATACGTACCTTTTGTGTGTTTTGCACATTATTGAGATCGAAGAATTGCTCCATCTGTAATATCCATGTGGCGGGATCCTTGCCATCAAACTTCCTCATATCGATTTTTGGAATATGGTGATTCTTCGATCCAACATTAGAGTCTATGGAATCATGATTAACATTTCTTTTGTTCTCATCATGAGTTTCCTTTACTACCTTTTCACCATTAGTAAGTATTTCTTGTAGAAAATTAGTCAAATCTGTCTTCAAATCTGCCATGCCTGTCTTCAAATTTGTGTTCAAATCTATCTTCAAATTGTCCATCTTAGCTTCCATGCCATTCATCTTAGCTTCCACGCCATTTATCTTAGCATCTGTTAACTTTTGTGAGCGTGACATTTGTTGCACTTGTTCTTGTAATTTTGATATATCATGTAGCATTTCTTCCTCTTCTTCATGAGTCATGCTAGAGCTTTCAGGTTCCTTACTAGGTGTTTGCATTTTCTTTCCTCGGGGCATCAGTTACCGATAATAATGCTCTACTATGCCCTTTGAATTCCTTCAAAATAAATTTTCAAACCAAGCTTAAGCAAAAATTTAAAAAATCTACACACCTTTTTTCACTTTGTAGGAGCTCGATATTGCCTCTGATGTATCTCTGTATTTTCCAGTCATCTAGTTCTAAACTTGTGACCTGTAGTAGCTCTCTGTGTCCTCTTTCCAATGCCACAAGTCTGACCCAAATTGGATTCTCCAAGGAAGAGTTATGCAAAATCTCCCACAGTGACTTGATTATAGACTAGTTCAGTAGAGCGAACTTGTACGACGTGCCACGAGTCACTGTTTCGACCTTTGGATCCAAAAAACACCCACAAGAAACTACAGTCTATCCTCTTTCTGTACCTTTTTACGAAATTTCAATCCGATCCTCAGAGAGAAAGTTATGACGATTTTCCCCAGGTCACCTGTTTTGAATGTAATTCAGGAGTCTGCAAAAAGACCAACTTCCTCAGATCATATCTCCGAAAATATCACGCGAAAAGCTCTGAAATTCGGACCCAAGGTTCAGCGCCAATTCTTCTCAAATGGGTTTTTTTTGCAACTTCTGAAACGTCACAGAAAAAAAATTTATAGCGAAAATTCCACGATGACCTGTTTGGAGCAGCGAAACCCTAGAATCCAAAGCTCTGATACCAAATGTTATGAAACCAGCTCAAGAAAAGATAGAAAAGATAGATCAACGCCTTAGAATTCAGCCTCTTCGAGGGGGCAACCTCCTTTACATTACATAAATGAACAATTCTTGGATGATACAAATGACAAAACCTCCTTTCTATATATAGGAGTCTAAGGAGTCACAATATAATCCAGCCGACCTAACAATAATAATATAAAGCCACAAAAATAACAATAGAGGGATTCTATGGGGCACAGAAATAACAATATGGGGGTAATAGGGGCACAACAATATAAATAAGGGGTATAACTACAATAGTAATGGGGTAATCACTAGTATTATAGGGACCCAACATTCTTCCCACTGCCTGTGCTCCGTTTCCTAGAGAATTCTCAGCTTCCTATAGAACTGTCTCAGCATCCTGTAGAGAGGTCTTTGTGTCCAACATTTTCATTCTTTCTCTCCAGGCGGATGTCTACGGGCTTCCCCGTTCATAGTTGATGGATGCCTTTGAGGGAGGCTCCTCCTTTTGTTTAGCTTTTGTGTCCTTAACGACAATTTGCTCCTTTGACTGTGGTTTGGGTCTGCCCACTTTTATCTGTGTGCTCCTTTTTCACTTTAAAGTACATGGAGGTTTGCCTCTTTCTCTTCCTTTTTGGTCTTGGAGGTGTGCTAATGGTGGCAAGCATGGCTGCTGCCTCCCTGGTCAAAATCTCAGGCGATTTTCCCTTTTTGTTCCTCTGTTTCTAGACTTCCTGTAGAAAGTCTTGTGCTCACTGTTTTCTATCTTCCTGTAGAAACGGTCTTCTGGCTTCCTGTAGAAACAGTTTTCACTGTTTTGGCTTGCTTGGCTGGGGGTGCCTTCTCTTTTGATTTTGTTGTGGTTGCCTTGGGTGTGCCCTCACCTGCTTGGACTTTTTCAGTCCTCTCTACCCCGATTTGCAACCGTTTCTCCCTTGGAGTTTGTGCCTTTATTCCACCCACAATTTTGGGCTCAACAGCTTGGCCTTTCTCTTCTTTCTCTTCTTTCTTTTTTCTGTGGTGGTCTATCCTGGGTTTCCTTACCCTTGGCTTTCTCCTCTGATTTTTCCTGACCTACTAGGGGACCTTCCCATAGTTGTTTCTCTTCAGAAATCTATGTTATGTCTGCCCCTTGAGTTTCCTGTTGCTGTGACTAATTTTTCAGCAGTGCATTTTCCTCTTGTAGTTGGGATTTTTTTTTCTTTTTTTAACGCTTTCACTGTGTCTCATCATGGCCAACTTTCCTCTTAATTCCTTTAGCTTGTCCTCCATGTGGTGTTGAGTGTTTTTTCCAAAAAAATGCTCAGGTGAGAAAGCAAGTAGAACTGAAAACAGAGGGATCGCTGAATTTTCGTCTTTTTCTGAAACCAAATAAGAAATTTCCCATGTGCCTCTCCCTACAACATCAAATTGCAATATTTCCCTTTGTTTTAAACTGCTTTTATCCCGAATTTCACTCTCTGCATTTGAAAAGGGATTTTTTTTTTTTTTTTACAGAACAGTGGATAAATAACACAGGTTCTTTTCAGAGAGTAGGTTCTTTTCACACAGTCTAGTTTCTATGGTTGCATGTATTTTCTTTACAGTAGAATTTGAGAAAGAAGGAGACAGACTTTGAGTGCAGAGAAGAAAACAGAGAACTGTGTAGAACTCAGGGAAAATATGCATGCAGACTTTTAAACTTCACTCTTTTTTCAATCCACTGTTGTGTGTTTAATCATTCAAATAAGTCATATGCAGATATATTTCCCCGAGCCTACCTCATTTCAAGCTCGAATTTTGACAAAAATCTCGGGTTTTCCTTCTGCATAGCTGTTTTCTACGTTTCCTGTAAAAGACTTCCTGTAGAATGGAACTGCGCTTCCTGTAGAGCCCGACAGGCGGGATTTTTTTTTTAAAAAATGGAAAAAATCTCGTGAAATCAGGCAGGAATCTTGCAGAGGACCACTAGTTAACTGATCTGGACGTGGTGGACGTGTGCTCCAGTTGTGACCGCAGTTGAACAGAGGGTGGTGAGAGTCAGCCGAGCATCATTTAATTTTGGCGTGATTCGTGGTGAGGGAGTGCAGTGGCCAGGCGTACGTGGCCACATGCAGACGACAGTGCTGTGATGAGCTGCATGTCCTCTTCTCGTTAATTAGTTGCAGTGGAGTTAAAATCTCTACCACTGTCTGTTTTTTTTTGTTTTCTTTTTTAATTTCCCGTGACTGACTACACACATGCGTTAATGATCCCTAGATGAGTGCAATCAGACTTGCTACCTTTTTCGTTGAATCCCACCATCTTATTCGTTTAGGTAGTTCTTAAATTAGATTCATGCAACAGAGGAATGGGGTTAGTCACATACCTGGAAGTCGAATGGTTGTTGTGAGGTGCGGTGGCTTTTCATTTGCTGCATGCATTGGTTTCTGTGGTTGCATGATGCCTTGGTGGCTCATTCATGGCTATTTTTTCTTGTGCAGGTATCCTCTGGCCGGATCCATGCTGCAGAAGTTGGCTTCACTTTCAAATCTGCACCCTTAAGCTGCTGATGTCGAATTTTCACAGGACCGAAACTTTCTTTCGCCATTTCTCCCAAACGATAGATCGGATCAATCTGAAACTTGCTGAGCATGTTCCTATCATCATTATGCACCTCCCATAACAAAATTGCGATCAATGGATGCACAGATTTCGAGAAAATGGAAAATGGCTAAATATTTCAGAGATCCATTTCTCGGAAACCGTGTGTTGGAATCGGCTGAAACTTCTTGGGTAGGTGACTATCACCCATATGCATCTCCCCATGAAACAGGTTTTGAAACAGATGCACGGATAGGGAGAAAATGAAAAAATGGCTGGAGGTGATGGAGGCTGATTTCTTGGAAACCGTGCGCCGGAAATGGCTGAAACTGTTCAGGCATGTTGCCATCATCCCTGTACAACTCCCTGTGAAATGGTTTTGCAAATGGATGCACGGTTTTCAAGCTAAGGAAAAAACAAATTTCAGCACTAGGTATTTTTGCTTCAAGGCATTCTGCAGTTTTGTTGCATGGTAAGAAAAATGAACTCGGGCTATAATGCAAACTTGGAATTCATTGATGTAGAGTCTAGATGGAGCTTGGACAGGTAGAGCGTGCGAGACTTCGTTGCTTAGCTTGTCACTTAAGAATTCTTGTTGTCAATCTGAGGCAAACAGAGTTTCTTATATGACTGTGCAGGAACACATAACCAGGTGGGTGCAATGGAGGTGGAAAGAGATGGAACAGGGCGCCACATGGTGTTGCATTGCATAAAGGTGTGGCTGTAGGCCCAACAAACTGATCCCAACCATCAGATTCCCTTTCAAAATTGAATTTGCCTCGTTCGAAGGTTCTGCAGGATGTTGGTTGTAGGCCTAACAAACTGATCCCAACCATCAGATTCCCTTTCAAAATTGAATTTGGCTCGTCTGAAGGTTCTATAGGATGTTTCCTGTAGAAATTCAAAACTTCCTGTAGAAACGCCTGGAACTTCCTGTAGAAAGCCCAGAACTTCCTGTAGAAAGCCTAATCTTGACCTGAATGTGACCAAATCCTAGGAGAGGTGAGTGGCCATGGAGGGAGTGTCCGAAGGGATGTCCTGGAGCCTGGTACAGACTTCTTTCCTCATTTTGCGCGCCCCTCTTTTCCTGCAAAGTATTCACTACAACCTGTAATTTTTCACAGAGATTAGTCCTCCTTTCTTTTTTCTTTTCTTTTTTTTTTTTCTTTTTTTTTTTGAAAACAACTAGGGCGCCTCATGGAGGTTTTCACCCTAATTGCCTGCCCTGGGAGCCTCCAAGGGAGGTTTTCACCGACGGATCTTATTCTCTTTTTATTTCCTCTTCTTTCCAACCCATTGACCGCCTCATGGAGGTTTTCGATCAGTGAGCCAATCTGAGGCACCTCCGAGGTGGTTTTCACCTTAGAATTTTATTTTTCTCTTATTTTCATTTTTTCATTTTTCTTTTTTTTCCTACCCTACCCTACCTGAAAAACAAAATCATTTTCAAGTGTAAGAATACTTCCAATGGAGCCATGTGCACATCGAGATTAGAGACAAAATGATGTGGAGGCTTGAAATGCATGCTTTGACAGCTATCCAGATTTCAGAAACCAGATGATTTGACTTTGAAGGGATCAAACATAGCTGAGGAAGAGAGTACCACTGCAACTTAGTGACGATCCGAAAGCATATCTCAATATGGCTCTGATATCCTTGGTCCTTTTGCTTATCTGTATCATGTTTCATGTCACCATCTACCATGACTTTCGCATCTTCCTCTTTTTGCTGATCTTTCTCTTGAATACATGGAAGATTTTATGGTAACCATGAGGGAGCTTTCTTGATCTATGATTCTGATCACTTCTCTTAATCAAGTGCAACCCGTGGTTCTTTGATCTTTTCTTTTGAATCTTCTTTTGCCTTTGGTCCTTCAATGTTGTCAATATAATCTCTGTTTTGCAATACTCTTCCTGAGCTATGCTGAAGATCATCGAGCTCAAGAGGAGTCATTTGGACATTTTGTGCCTCAACTTTGCAATTGGGTTGAGCTAGTGCAATGGGCAGGTGTGGAAATGGTGGTACGGATAGTTGAGTGGGGGTGTATACTCGAGATGGATGTGGATGGGGTTATGGTTGGGCAGCCATTTGGGGTTGCCTTGGTGGAGCAGCAAGCGATGATTGTGGATGAGCAGGTGGTGGAGGAAAAGAGCGGGAGGAGTGTTGTACTGGGGCCTCCACCCTTGATAAGGTGCATTCCACTGAGGCTGTGGCTAAGCATAAGAGTGAAACGAATGAGCAACTGGTTGGGCATAATATGGACCTGTGAAGGAAAAAGGAGGAGGTGTGAACCAGGAAGGGTGAGTAGGGGGACGCCAAGAAGGTATGGAAGTGGTTTGATATGGGTCATAATAGGTATGGGATGTACCTTGCATTCCCTGCTAGTAGGGTATGGGACCATGTGGCCTCCTTTGGTTCATATAATAGAGTGATTCAGTGGCTCCTTTGGCTCTCTGGTATGCAGCTTTAAGTCCAGGCAAGGAAGGGCATTGACTCGTAGGATGGTATTCTTCACAGAAGAAACACACTTCTAGAGAGTGCATTGGACATTCGTTCCTAGGATGCTTTCTAGTGCACCTAAGACAAAAAATGGCCAAAGCCCTTGTCATGCGGAAAGAGTCGTTAGTGCAGACACAACCGACCTCCCTAGAAGCAAAATCTTTCTAGTGAAAAACAAAACAAATAAACCCTACCTTTCTCTAAACATGCATTGCAAATACAAGTAATCAGGGGATCTTTAACATACCTTTAGTCCAACGCTTTGTAGTAGTCCAACCTCGCCGATCTGGATGAGCTCCTCCTTCTCTTCGAAACCTGCATTCACTAACAAGCCAAAAGATTAAATAGCACCTGATAAACTCATAAAACAATACATATCTATCATATAGACCAAGGAGTATATGAAACAAACCATGAATAACAATCTGTTGAGAAAAATAAGTTCATTTGTATTAAGAGGTAACAAAAGGAACCATTACAACCTGAGCCTTGGTGTTGTGCAAGTCCCACCCAGGGTCCAGCAAGAGTTTTCCTTTACTTTGATCAGCTCACCCACTCTCAAATAAGGCTAGGAAAGGATGGGAATCTCTCCTCTCAAGCTTTACAAGGGAGTCCTAATTCCAGCAGCATCTACCCTTAGGAATGTTCAGCTTTCATCCTCTCCTCCCTCTGGCCCAATGCCTATATTTATAGTGCTCTAGAGGAAGTTATTCAGGTCCACCATCAATGGGATAAGCCCCTCTTTGGATGGGATAGCTCCCCTCTTGATGGGATAAGTTCCTCTTTGGTAGGGATACATGAACCATCTGGAGGCGCTTCATACACGTAAAACAAGCTTCTAGAATGCTCTAGAAATGACCACAAGTAACTTTTTGGGAGTGAAACTTGCATCTTTTAACCTTTACAGGAGTACGCACCCATTGCTTTATAGACAGAGCGTACAAGTACGCAGGTATTGTGAACTTGGGGTGCGTACACGCAGGTAAGGCTAAGAGAAACTGCGTACCCAGAGATATATAGATTTTTAATGACTTTCTCTCTTTCTTGGAGTTTGACATCGAGAGCAGAGGTATGAGGCTTGCCAAGGAGGATAGTATGACAGTTGATGGAGCCATACTAACTGCAAATGGTCATGGTGACAAATTTCAGTGTAACAGATTGCCCCCTAAAGTGCGAAGCCTGTAGTAGATTAGGGTTTCATATCATCTAGGAAGGGTGAAGTACTTTATCATTTCATGGATTATCTTGTGGAGAGCCCAGTCGGAACCTGCAAGTATTCAACACAAAATACATATATATGATCATATCATCGCTGAGGTAGGCATTCCCATACTCAGATTGAAAACTTTAACTAATTGACTATCTACTGCTCTGATACAGGAATGATTCTGCAGTACATCATAATCATAGACTTTTGTAGACACAGTATGGGCGCAGCCATCTGTTTATAGTTAGTCTATTGTATAATGAATACAAAACTCCTCGCAGCCTGGATGGTGGAAACTAGATCCAGGGTCTTCATTTCTACTTCCCGAACAGGTACAATTCTATCCATGTGAATAAATGAGTTGATGTCGAACATGGTAGAAACCACTTGATTACCAGTCAATGATGTAAACTGTTAACAAGTGTGAGAGAAACCACCAGTGATGTCAATGGTTCTCAAAGTACCCAGTACAATCCATGAGATGTGAATGAATGAGTTGATGTCGAACATTTCATGGAATCCTTCGATCGAAAGTCAATGATGTAAATTGTCGTCAAAGGCGAGAAACCTGCCATTGATGCATGCAGACTTCAAGGTACTGACGATTCCTAGGTCATCTTTCTAGATAATGTGCTGATGTCTATAGAAAGCGACCCGTTGCAGGCAAGCCCACAACACGAAATCATAGATCAAGTTGAAGAAATGTAGCTGTAAGGACTAACTCAGGGATGGTCAAAATGGATGACGGGTATTTTGCAGATGAATGTTTATTGCAGAGACCTCTTGAACACATAACGACACGACAGATGGCTTGGTGACATTTGACCCAAAGTTAATACCCGGCTGAAGAATTTCAATTGAACAACTGTGAGGCAAAGGATTTCCCAACCCAGGTGAAAGAAAAGTGTCGTGTTCAAGAGTGGTAATAAGGCTTCTTCTGAGACAAAGGATAACAAATGGGCTCATTTTTCTCTCTTTTCCCCCACCATTTCTGGCAAGTACCTCTTTATTTTTTACAAGCTTGAGGAGGATAACATATGCTTGATTATAAGCTCATCCTTCGGATGAGTCCAACTTAGTTTTGATTCGAATCCTAAGAAGGAGTGGTCCGTTCCTGTTTGTAATCGAACAGGTCCTTTACTGTGAAATTTTAACGAGTCCAGTATAGGAGAAACTCGACGTTTTTCATTTTTAGAGAGTCTGAAAAAACTTAAGAAGACTCCAGGTTGAACTTTTCCGTAAAGTTGTGTCTCCCAAGCCCGAAAAAGTATAAAATAATACATGAGAGAACCGCTTAGGCTTGCGACCAAGGAGTACTTTCATGATTAGTGCCTCTGACCTGAAAAGTAAAAAGCGATCAAGGACACGTCGTTTTATTTCCAGTATCGAGTTTGAAACGACAAAAACCCGGCAATCTTTTCCTGTTTTTATGGTCAGAAAAGAGCTATAAGGGGACCGTCTTTTAATTCTGTTTTAATGAGTGTAAAAGAGACGCTCGGCAATCTTTTCATGTTTTAGGAGTCAGAAAAGGGCTTAAAAGGTGACTCTGATGTTTTGGTTCGTGAAAAATGATAATTTTCCCTGAAAGTCCTTTTGTCCTGCACAAAAACGACACATTACTTATACCTGTTTAAGATAAGCAAAAATGCATTGAGAAATATCCTTCCATGGTGAAAAATAAACAAATTTAACATTCATTTATCCAAAAAACCTATAAAAAGACCTTTTACCATGTCATTTTTACCATTTTACTGTTGAGGGAGAGAAAAGGGCTTTTGGCAAGAAACTTCCCGTGGACTTTGCGGAGAATCCGACCGTCAGAATCGAGTGTCGTCTCTTTCAGGTATTTCACAACATCCTCCTCTTTGTTTTCATCCGTTTAGAAATTCATTTTAAGCCCTAGTTTGATTTTTTGGGGGCTTTGGGGTTTTAGGATCCGCTTTTCGGGGTACGCAGGTGCCCCATGAGCGACCTGCGTACCCCGACATTTTCGTTAATGGGAAAATGGCGGGAGTACGCAGCCTACCTTCAGAACAGCTGCGTACCCACGCTCTGTTTCTGAACGCGGGGTGCGTACTCCACGCAAAGCAATTTCAAAACCCCAAATCTCATAACTAAACCACTAATTTTTTATTTAATGAATTCTAATGAATTTTTTTTGGTGTGTAGATTGCCCAACATGCTTGATTGGCACGAAAGAGAACACGAAGATGTCGATTTGGCCGCAATAGATCATCAACCCTCCATTGATGCTTTGAAGGCATGCGGTCTCTACAAATACTGGGCCATACCTGGCATGAGGGCCCAGGTGCGATTCTTAGAATGGCTGGTTGAAAGGTGGAACGTCCAGGATCAATGCTTCTACATCGGAGGGCACCAGCTCGAGATAGAGCCCTCAGACATATATTTTCTCACTGGTTTGCCTAATAGGGGCGAGCAACTGACTCTGTACGGGACTAGGCCGGGTGGCCAATCCCTTGCTAGCCTCCGGCTAGAGTGGTGCAACAATCAGAACAAGGAGAAAGAGATAGAAATCAAATACATATCCCTGCCCGAACTTATGGTAATTGCCTTTACAGTTACCAGACTCTGCGGTGCAACCGCTTTGCATATTGCCACCGGGTCCCAAATGCGGATGGCGATAGATTGCTACTGAGGCACCATTTTCAATTGGTGTGACGCTGTGTTGGCCAATATGAAGGGCCAACTGACTAGGGCAAAGAACGGGCAATTAAAGACCTTTGGGTATGGGCCTCTAGTTGTGAGCTTTGCCCTAGAGAGGGTTCCGATGCTGATCCCACAGCATCTCACTGTTGCAGCTGGGCCTCCTCGGGAGCCAACGTTGATGCGATGGGTTGCGGTGATGGCCCGGCATCCTGATGAGGGAGCAGGAGTTGTTCGATTTCCTGCGGGTTACTTTCACTGGTTGGAGGACCAGGTCTTTGCGATCCAGGATTTTCCTTATGCCGGAGTAGATTTTCGCAGTGATCCGGACATGGTTCTTCCACAGGGAGAACAATGGGACGACAGAGGTACTTCATTTTTCACAAGTTTTTAAATTATTTACTTTTTGTTTGTTTTTATATCGTCTCAAAACTGACAGTGACAATTTTCAAAATGCAGATGTAGGTCCACAGCGTCCGGCCAATCTCCGGCCATTCGAGAGAAGAGTACCAGTTGCACCAGCACCGGCCCCACAGGATGCGGCCGCAGAGACCTTAGCCAAGCTGGAACAGGACCTAGAGCGTCTCACGGCGGACATACCAGAGACGACTATAGACGATATTCCCATCCGACTTCAGCGCTATGTGGTCGCAGTCCCAGGACCTTTCAGGAGGTTCCTGTGTAGGGTAGCGCGGGCAGTGGTCTCGTATAGAGAGCACCACCAGTGATTGGCTAGTCACTTTTTGTAGACACATGTGACATTTTTGGTTTTTTGTACTTATCATTTTTGCTGATCATAAGGTGTTTTTCAACCTATGATCGAAGACGATGTATATTTTTTGACACACTTCTATCTATATATATGTCATTATTACCAGCTTATCTTGTTAAACATGTATGATGAAATGTTTTTAAATTTACATTTATGATTATCGCAAATGTCTATCTAACATTCGAGAAGCAATTGCATCTGCTAATGTATTTAATGACCTTGGAATATGTTGATATTCAATGTAATCAAATTCACGTTCCAAGAGGCGCACTCTCAAAAATAACCTTAATAACACTGGATTTCTAATGGAATATACTCTATTAAGCTGTAATACAACGAGTTCAGAATCTAACCTCACTATCAAACTCCGAATCCCAAATGAAATAGATTCAGATAATAACTCAATCACTGCACTGTATTCTGCAATGTTGTTTGTTGTTTGACCGAGGCTCACCCCATGCATAGAAACTAACTCGTCAGAGGGCGAATAGATAACCCAAGCTGCGGAAGAGATATTCCGTGTACTACGACAAGCACCATCAGCAAATCCAATGTACGTTTGGAGAGGCGTCGACATCTGCAATATCAAGAGTAAAACCAAGATAAGCCAGAATAACGACGAAAAACACACTCTCTAAGCTAAGCACACTGTCTATACTAACAAACACACCAGCTAGAAAGAAAAACTAACCTAACTAAATCTCCATACCCATCATTTAAGCATAATAACTCTTTAGGTAAAGTCCATTTCTGGGCTTACCCAAAGAGTCCCCATCAAAATCTACCAGCTCATAGGCCCCTTTTGCTAGCTTTCGCTTGACAATGTAGGGCCCATGCCACATAGGAACAAATTTGCCAGCACCTAATTTATCGTTAGCTTGATCATATAATAGCACTAGGTCTCCTTCTGAAAAATTACGAGGGGTCACGTTGCGATCATACTGAGCTTTCATTCTTTTTGCGTGAGTCTCGATTGCCAATGCAGCGTCACGTCGAGTCTCATCTAATCTAGCTAAGTATAATAGACGCTTCTCCTCTTCGGAAGTAGCTGGAAGTAATTCGACAGCCATTTGAAGTGATGGGATTTCGCATTCAATGGGAACACTGCTTCCAAACCATAAACTAGTTGGAAAGGAGTGAACCCTGTTGATGTTTTCACTGAGGTTCGGTACGCCCAAAGCGCTGAAAATAACATGTTGTGCCAATTCGACCGATGAATACCAATGATTCGTCGGATCATGATAACTAGAACTTTGTTGATGGACTCAACCAAACCGTTTGCTTGGGGATAATAAGGAGTAGAACTATCATGACGTAAACCAAGCTGGCTTGTAAGTTCTGTCATCATAATGTTTCGAAAATGGCGCCCATGGTCAGTGATTATCGCTTGTGGGACACCAAACCTAGCAATAATATGATTGAATACGAAAATCGCAGCTGTCTTGCCGTCTGCCTCGAATGTAGGCATCGCCTCGGCCCACTTAGTAAAATAATCAACCGCAAGGATGATATACGCATGCCCCCCGGCCGAGTGAGGGTTACATGTAATAAAATCGATACCCCATTTAGCAAAAGGACCAACGGCAATTATAGGGTGGAGAGGAGCAGGTGGTGTGCGCATCTTGCGATCAAACACTTGACAGTTGTGGCATTTTCGGACCGCAATGATACAATCTTTAAACATGGACGGCCAGAAGTAGCCAGCACGCAACACCTTCTGGGCTGTGGCATACCCAGACATATGACCGCCACACGCTCCAGAATGACAGTCATTCATAACCCTTTCTGCCTCTTCATGAGTTAAGCAACGACGAAAAACCAAATCTGCCCCACGACGATAAAGAGTATCTCCAATAATTTTGTACTGTTGGGACTGGAATCGAATTTTCCGACGTTCCGACTTTGAAGCTTCGGGCCGAAAGGATTGGGTTTGGAGATAGACGATTATATCCCCATACCACGGATCTAAAGTGCTGATGAGAAACATAGATTCGTCCGCAATGGGTTCCTCTGCCACAGTTTCCGTGTCAGCACGCGGGAAGTCACACATCAACTCTGCAAAAACTAAAGATTTCTTAGACTTAGATTTTTCAAACTCCAAGTCGAACTCTTGCAAGATAACAATCCATTTAGAGTACTTGCCCCTAGCAATTGTTTAGTCAAAATGTAAATCATAGGGTTGCAATCCGAAATGACTGTAGTTTTACGGAGAAGAATGTAATGACGAAAACGTTGGACAGCCTGAACAGCTGCCAGGGCCAATTTCTCCACATGCGAATATTTTAGCTCAGTGGGATTTAACGTCCTACTAAGATAATATATCACATGTTCCGTTTCGAATTCATCTTCCTGTACTAAGACCATTCCAATGGTGGAATGAGCGGCGGCGAGGTACAAAAAGTAATCCTGGTTGTAGTTGGGAGGATGCAGCAACGGTGCATGGGTCAACGCGTGCTTTAGCGCATCAAAAGATTTCTGAGCTATCTCATCCCAAGAGAATTGAGCATTTTGTTTCAACAACCGGGTAAAACCCTTGGTAATCTCGGCGTAGTTAGGAATGAATCGGCGTAAAAAGTTTGCTTTCCCTTGCAAACTTTGGAGTTGGCGAAGACTCGAAGGAGGAGGCAATTTGATGATAGCTTCGACCTTCGAGGGATCGACGCGAATGCCGGCTTTTGAAACTACAAATCCCAGCAATCGTCCCACTTCGATGCAGAAGACACATTTGTGTGGGTTCAACCGTATACGATAATGCCTACACCTCATAAAAATTGCTCGTAAATGGACAAGGTGATCAGCTCGATGTAAGGAGTGAGCGGGCAAATCATCGAGATACGGTTGCACAATGTGCTTGATGTCATGAAATGCATAAGACATTGCCCTTTGGAAAGTGGCTCCAGCATTCTTAAGCCCAAAAGGTAATTTGCAATAAGAAAATGTCCCCCATGGACAAATGAAAGCCATTTTTGGTTGATCGGCAGGTAGAATATTGATTTGGTTGTAACCGGAAAAACCGTCCATAAAGGAAAATATTTCACTATCGGCACAATCATCAATTATTTGATCGATATAGGGCGTGGGATAGTTGTCCTTTGGACAAGCACGATTGATATCCCTATAGTCGATACATATTCTTATTGTTCCCTGCTTTTTGTTAACTGGAACAATATTCGATACCCAATCCGTTAACGGGATCGGATAAATGAAACCTGCTTTCAACAGCTTCTCAACTTCTGCTTTAATTGCAGCCGCTTTCCGAGGGTGTATCTGACGCAGACGTTGCCGAACGGGTTTAGCGTCCGGGTAAGTCTTGATCTCATGAACAACAATGGAGGGATCAATTCCTGGCATTTCCTCATAGGACCAGGCAAACACGTCGCGGAATTCTTGAAATAGGGCCTTGTATGTTTGAATTTCGTCATCTGAACACGAGGCACCTATATGAATGTGTTCAACAATTCCGGGCTTCACTGAAATGTCAATGGGAATAGTGCGAGAAACGTTTCCCAAATTCAGCTCTGAATCAGGATGTTTCATTGGACTCTGAGCATCTTTGACATATTCAGCTGTAAAGATTGATGAGAAATCGTTTTCAAAATGATCATCCTCAGGTAAAAACGAAGATCTATGATGGAGATCTTCCCATGGTAAATCGTCTACACACAGGACTTCACAAAGTTGTTCGTCAGATGACACAACTTCGGGAAACGTTATTAACTCCGAGGTTGACGCGAAAAGGGATTCCTCACGGACCACATTCATTTGGTCGATTTTGGTTGAACTTGGGTCGGAAAAAGACTGCACGGCTTCATAGGCAATTTCATATGGACTCAAAGGCATTGCATCACCGAATGAGTCTATCTCAGATTCAGATGGGACAATCCAAGGATCGTCATAAATAATAGTGTCTGAAGTAATCATATGAATGAATGCGAATGAAGGGTCTGCGTTGATTGGAGGAAAAGGAAAAGTTCCCAGTAAACCGGAATCTTTAACTAATCCTACGCCAACATCCTTATAAGGGATAGTCGTTTTACCGACATGCTGGATACTCTCTGAAGAGGCTGGGTCGGATGAAAAATAAGCCAGCTGGTCTATGGTTACGATCTTGCCATTATGTGGAAACTTTATGACTCTGAAGACCGATGAAACGATCGTTGTTGTAGTCTAGAGGGGCATCAACCACCTCCACATCCAGACTAACGGTTTTTCCTTCAACCCCTATAGGCAAATCCTGTAAAATGCCAAACGGATGGAACCCACGGCCATCAAAGGCCTTAAGAATTGTCGGGGATTGGTTCAGCGAAGGAGAACCAAGCGATCTCCAACACTGAATCGACATAATACACGTGGAAGCTCCCTCATCAATTACAGTCCGATGAATAGGCCTGTTTTTTACTATCACTGGAATCTGGAAAGCCATCTGATGAGGGAGACGCGGTGTACTATTTTCTAGATCAAAGATTATCAGGTTCGGGTCCTGAACATCAACAGCTCCTATAGCCGACAAAAGTAATTTTCGCTGTGCTGGGCATGATTGCAGCACTTCTAAAGCCGACATTGCTGAGGGTGAAACAGCTAAATCCTCAACAATGTTGTAATTCTGAGCTGCTCTCGCATGTGGATTGAAAGCAGACCTTCGAAGTACACCCTTGGCGGGCGGTTTTATTACTAAGTCAGGGTTAGGTTTCTCGATCTGTAGTGGATCGGAACCGGGAGCTGAGGTTGATGGATTTGAATGAGAAGATTCTGCTTCTTTCGATCCATCAACAGGACTTTTACTACCATAATCATGTGATCGAGTCGCAATCCTTACATGAGACATCATCAATATGGGTTCTTCAGTGGCACTCGAGGAAGAACCTATCATCTTACTCTCCTGCTTTGGAAATGGATCTTTCAAAACAGCAGGAGTTGAGGAACCTTTGACAATTTTCACAACCTCGGCCCGATGGGGGCAATCTCTTGTAAAATGATCCTCTTCACAAATTAGACAAGGATATCGAGGTTTGCGCTTTTCGTCATTGGTTTCCGACTTTTCTGTTTTCTCCTTTGGAGTCTTGTCTGCTTTACCCTTCTTCTTACCCTTCTTCTTCCCACCGTTTTTTGATTTAGCCGTAGATGACTCTACAGCGTGAATATCGGCGGAAATTTCAGGAGAAGATTCTCCTGTCGGGGAATCTGGTAAGGTTATAATGGGCGAAGAATTCTTTGAAGATTTCTTCTTGCTTTTAGTATTTACCGTACCAATCATGCCATCAGCAGCATGAGATCCCGAAGGAGCAGCAGCGATTTGATTTGACTTTGGAAGATCTGGGATCTTTTCGTGTAACGTACCTGACTGAGTGTAAACTAAGTCAAGGTACTGCGCTTGAGCAATTACTTGCTCTTCAGTAACTACTCCGGCCTTAGCTACGTCTTCAGTAATCTTCGGTAATAATGATTTAACAAACCATTCAGCTAAGATTTGGTCCGGAATAAAAACTTTCACTAATCGTCGTCGACGTCTCCATTCATGGATATGATCGGAAATATAAGTGGACGTCGACTGTTTTAGTGAAGTTAGTAGTTCCGTGCCATTATCATATCTGACCGGCAACTGAAAATGAGTTAGGAACGAGGTAGCTAACTGACTAAAATTGTAAAAAGAGGCCCGTGGTAACTCAATGTACCACTTGGCCGCGAGACCAATGAGCGTACGCTGGAAAAGACGTAAGCGGATCGAATCATCCGAGATGGAATTTGAAGCACACCAGAGGTGGTAAGTCATCACATGATTGGACGGATCCTCTCCAGACTTACCTTCGAACTTGGGTATATCACTGGGCAACTTATTTGGCATTGGCGGCCAGAACGGAAGATAATTTATTGGATCGTTCGTTAGGCGCGTCAAGTCTGGTAAATCCAAAGTTGCGATAAACGGTAATTGCCGATTAGGATCCCTAAAACTCTGGGTCACAAGACCAGTCCCAGGAGGAGGATATCCAGGATAACTTGGAATAGGAATCGCATTCGGGATATTATATCCTCCTGGAAAACCAGGATTAACCGGACCGTACTGGGGTTGTTGAGGTTGTTGATAAGTGTACCCAGGATACGGTTGATACTGGTAAACCGGCTGTTGGACAGCAGGCCCGTATTGGTACTGTCCCTGGTACGGTTGATAAGTGAATTGTGGTTGACTAGTGACAACCGTACTTAAACCAGGCTGTCCTACAGGCATCTGAACCGTAGTTTGAATCGTAGATCCAGACAATGGTAAAGATGTCTGAGGAGTAGTTGCAGAGACAGTAGAAACCAGAGCTGTCGATACTCCAGAAGCAAGTGTGGTGGAAGGAGCAGATGTTGCGGTAGTTGCAGCAGCCGTTGTTTGAGATGGAGTACTAGGTGCAATTGGCGGCTGAGTAACTACCGAAGGTACAGAAGTTTGAACATTAGACTGGACCGGTTGCTGGGATGGACCAGCAACTAAGGGTTGTCCAGCTTGAGATGACAACTGTACACTTGGCTGCAATACCTGTTGAACTTGCGATGGATCCCACACTATGTTCATTCCGGGGTATTGACCCATGACAGGTTGAGGATATTGAGATCCATAACCGGATTGAGGATAGGATTGATAACTGAAAGGCACAGTTCCCGTACCTTGAACATATGATTGACCTTGAGGTGGTTGATAACCTTGACTCAAGTATTGACCTTGAGTTTGATAACCTTGAGGTAAATACTGATACTGGGGTTGACCTTGACCTTGAGGTTGATACCCTTGGGGTAAATATTGATACTGAGGTTGACCCTGGGGTACATATTGAGGCTGGGGTTGACCTTGAGGAATGTATTGTACTATGGGTACATACTGTCCTTGAGGTTGCCCCCCAGACGCAATTTGTGTACCTTGAGGTTGCCCCCCAGGCGGTAATTGGCCACCTTGAGGTTGAGAACCGGGAACTGAACCTGACATCATGTAAATGTCTCCTACACCCAATGGTTTATTACCATTGTTTCCAGCTAATAACCCATGTTCAATGGGTTGAGGAGATGCTCCCGCAAAAGTACCAGAAAGTGACTGATACCCGGAGGGAACAGAAGGACCGTCGTACAAGAAAGATTCAGGAGATTGAGTGAACACAGACGACTGACCAGACATATTTACAGGAGTATAAATACCTCCAGGTGGAAAAGGAGTACGAGGTGGAGAAAAACTTATTCCTGAGTTGTCTAAATAATTGGTTAACGAAAGGTACCAAGTAGTACTTCTAGGAGGACTGTAAAAGATAGATTCACGCTCCCTTAGATCAATAGTAGGTTGATCTTCAAGGGTAGATACGCCAAATTCTTCCTCTGGAGCAAGTTCTTCAATAGCTATCAAACCAGCAGGAAGATTTTCGGTGATGACTCTTTCTACCCTAGGTGAATCAGGTGCACTAGAAGTTGGAGTAACAGGTTCAGATATTTCAGGTTCTTCGCCTATATCACTAGTAGATGAAAAACTACCAGCAAGCTCGGAAACTGCAACAGCTTCAGGATTATAACTGTTTCTAGACTTTGGTAATCTGGATGGACTACCAATGACGATTCTCCTTCTTCAGGTGAACCTACTTTACTGCCACTAGGAGTTACAAGGACCTTCAAACCTTCGTAATGACTCGGGACCTCTTCAGGAGGTTCGCCCCGCAATCTACGGGACTTCCTCAACAAATCGGCCACGGTAACAATCTCAGGAGACTTGCCCCGAAGTCTACGGGACTGTCTCGGTAATTCAGCCACAGTTAAAAACTTTTAACTACTGCACACGCAAACAAAGTAAAATCTCAAAGAAAACCACCTAAAGTCTCTAAAGAACCAAACAAATTTGAATCACACGCCTAAAGAATCTAGGGCGTCAAACCATACACAAACAGTAGCCTTCCGGACCGAAAACACTAGTTGGAGATGAAACCCAACATCGCCGAATTCAGTACAGAAGTGGTGGGCGGAACAGTTACCCTGGCAACCTGCTTAATGAATAGACCGGCACAAGTTCCTCCACTTTAACCGTCTCGAGTGAAGTGAACCCCCCGGAAAATCCAAGTGAGTCTAGCCGACATCTGCTCCAGGTACAGTGGGATCTTCCCTCCACCGTCACCTCTGTAGAATCCTAAAGATAATGGTCACTAAGGTTACCAACAGCAACAAATGCACCTGGGGGAATAGTCTACACTCCGACAGCACGCAAGGGCAGAGTATCAAGCTCAATCCCCTTGCCGGCTCCTTGACAATAATCCAAGGTTTACCGACAAGTGACCCCTGGCTCCTCGACAATGGTTAATCCGAGGTTTACCGTTTGTAATACGTGCGTGTCTGGCGTCGTTCCCAACGAGGGAGGATTGATCCCCTCACTGGTTCGGACACGAGCTCGTGCTTCTCCTTTAAGAGGAGCTTTCCCAGAGTACAAATGAAACAGTTGGATTTATCCTACCACAAGATGAGCTACTTGTTTGGTTTTGTTGTCTTGGAGAGTTAATTACTCTCCTACTCCAAGACACTAGCCTGATCTATATTGGTGTTTCAGAGCCCTAGTAAATAAAAGTTACTATGTTGATTTTACTTTAAGCATTAATTTTATGGCTTTCTTTAAGACAAAAGGTAGTGGAGATGAAACTGGTGGTGTGTAGACTCGACTGAAATCCACTAAAAAGATGCACTTAGGATGATTTATACTAATTTTTCTTTTCTAATGAATTCCCTAGCTAAGAGAGTTGGAGAATGCAAACTTGATATAATGACAACTTTCTTGGCAATGAAAAACAAAGAAACAAACTCTTTATCTTTTCAAGACATACGACACATGACCACTAATCACTTCACGAAAATTCCTTTTTCTTTCAAAGACACAAATGCTACCAAAGAAAACTTTCCTTCAAAAGATATTTTTGTATTTTTCCTAATTAATACAGCATGTAAAACTTACTTTAACAAAAATCAAAGTTAAAAAAGCTATGGCAATCAAATCAACTCAATTTCACTCAAAATCAAATCTAAGAGAAAAGCACCTAAAAGTAAATCTAACGAGTCAAAAGCTTACTAAAGATGATTCCTGGATGTTTTACTTAGTCAAAATGTAACTAAGGACTAGTTAATGCAGAACCAAAAACCAGTCAAAACAAAAATCAAAATCTTTTGTTCTTTTCTCAAGAGTAAAATTCAAAGTTCAAACAACAAACTTTTTCAAGATTCGCAAAGAGAAGACGCAAAGGTAGGTCTCTCACAAGAGTGAATTCTATGACAGGCCCGACTCCTAAGAGGAATGAACCAAACCAAGGAGATCCAAACTTGGACAACCTCTAACGCCAAAGTCACTACAGGACCAGTTAAAAAATCAAACCCTAAGGCAAAATCCCTATGAATTTCACTAAAACTCTCGACACTGACGAAACAAGCTTAGGTGAAGATTTATGGCAGAAAACCAGTGGATCTGGGCAAGAAAAACAAATTAAAGACAAAATCTAAAAGGCAAAAAAAAAAAAATTGAAATTTTCTTAATTTTGACAGGGTACGCAGGCGACCTGTTTGCACAGGTGCGGGTACGCTCTGTGCACAAAGTGACAGTGCGTATAGGTACGCACTGTGCTCAACTCAGAGACTGCGTACTTCTAGCAAAACAAAGAAAAACTAAAATCTAATTTAACCCTAAGCTAGCCCACCCAAATACACAGTCAGACAGCCAAAAACCAGAAAACAAATGACTTTTCTCAGATCAAAAGTTGATACAAAGGAAAAAACATTCACATCAATGGATTCCCCAGCGGAGTCGCCATTTTGTCATGCGGAAAGAGTCATTAGTGCGGACACAACCGACCTCCCTAGAAGCAAAAGCTTTCTAGTGACAAACAAAACAAATAAACCCTACCTTTCTCTAAACATGCATTGCAAATACAAGTAATCAGGGGATCTTTAACATACCTTTAGTCCAACGCTTTGTAGTAGTCCAGCCTCGCCGATCTGGATGAGCTCCTCCTTCTCTTCGAAACCTGCATTCACTAACAAGCCAAAAGATTAAATAGCACCTGATAAACTCATAAAACAATGCATATCTATCATATAGACCAAGGAGTATATGAAACAAACCATGAATAACAATCTGTTGAGAAAAATAAGTTCATCTGTATTAAGAGGTAACAAAAGGAACCATTACAACCTGAGCCTTGGTGTTGTGCAAGTCCCACCCAGGGTCCAGCAAGAGTTTTCCTTTACTTTGATCAGCTCACCCACTCTCAAATAAGGCTAGGAAAGGATGGGAATCTCTCCTCTCAAGCTTTACAAGGGAGTCCTAATTCCAGCAGCATCTACCCTTAGGAATGTTCAGCTTTCAACCTCTCCTCCCTCTGGCCCAATGCCTGTATTTATAGTGCTCTAGAGGAAGTTATTCAGGTCCACCATCAATGGGATAAGCCCCTCTTTGGATGGGATAGCTCCCCTCTTGATGGGATAAGTTCCTCTTTGGTAGGGATACATGAACCATCTGGAGGCGCTTCATACACGTCAAACAAGCTTCTAGAATGCTCTAGAAATGACCACAAGTAACTTTTTGGGAGTGAAACTTGCGCCTTTTGACCTTTACAGGAGTACGCACCCATTGCTTTATAGACAGAGCGTACAAGTACGCAGGTATTGTGAACTTGGGGTGCGTACACGCAGGTAAGGCTAAGAGAAACTGCGTACCCAGAGATATATAGATTTTTAATGACTTTCTCTCTTTCTTGGAGTTTGACATGGAGAGCAGAGGTATGAGGCTTGCCAAGGAGTATAGTATGAGAGTTGATGGAGCCATACTAACTGCAAATAGTCATGGTGACAAATTTTAGTGTAACAGCCCTCTTGGCTTCTTCTTGCTTCTTTTGAATCCGCAAGGTATCTAGTTGCATGGCAAGAAACTGCCTTAACTCGCTCTTGAAATCTTCCATCTGATTTGCAAATTCATTTTTGGATAAGGTATTGCTTCCAACATATCTGCTTGTAACCATTTTCTCCAGAAGAATGTTTTCTTCTTCTTCTTCCCTTGAGGTTCTTCAAATATGTCATGCTGTCCACCTAAGGGTTCTTTACTCACAGCCATCAAAGAAGGGAAAAGGTTGGCCGTGTGAAGCAGTGGGGGTGTTGTGCAATCATTTTTCTGAATTATCTCTACTCCTACAAGGCATGAAAGGAAATATTTTTGGTTGATTTTTGTATTTTTCTACTTGTACCTATAAAACGAAAATAGATTGAACTGCAACTAATTATCTTGTTGAAATGAAAATGCATAATTGAAATGAAAACAGGAAAGGATTAATCTATTTTGCTCAAATGAAATTGCAGGAACGAAATGCTAATCTACGCTTTCAGAATTGAAATGCTAATCTACGCTTGCAGAATTGAAATTGCGGAATTGAAATGCTAATCTATGCTTGCAGAATTGAAATTGCGGAATTGAAATGCTAATCTACGCTTGAAGAATTGAAATGCTAATATACGCTTGCAGAATTGAAATGAAATAAACTACTTAGAAAAAGGTTGTAGTAGAAAATAGAAGAAAAGCAGCAATCACCAATACTGTGACGCTTCCCCGGCAATGGCGCCAAAAAGAGTGGTGAGCCCCAGTATTGCAGCAATAATGCTACAACTCCTGGAACTCCCTTCTTTAATTTTATCAACCTGGTAGTTCGTAACAAACTTGGAAGCGACGGTGCTGTATGCACAAGTACTAGCTCTTGCCGCAATTGTCACTTGGTCAGCTGGCACAAGTCCACTAGGAGCTTAAGCCAACTTCTATGATCTCTTAGAAGAAGCATTTTAACTGATGGTCGAAAGATAACTCAAAGAAGGCTAATCTACTTGCAGAAAGAAACTGGAAAGCTGAAAGGAAACGTAAACCCTAGCAAACCCTAATTTTACCATCTAGTCCTACTGATGCGAAAAAGAGGATGCAAGCCACTGAAAGAGGTGCCATTACTTCTTCAAAGGTAAAATACATGTGTCTAAGCTACTTCTATATGAAGAAAACATCTTTTTGTATTTTTGAATAAGTTGTCAAAATTATCATGCATGCGATTTAACTGTTTTTGACTGTGCGGAGGTGGATTGGTGAGAGGAAATGCTTGGAGGAGGTCGGGAAGGTTCAGAGAGGGCCTAAGGGGTCCCTAACAGAGAGTTTCACAAAGTTTGGCTATCAAGAAATCTCATTCATGGGCTTCTACAGGAAGTCTGCAGGGGTTCTACAGGATGTTCTGGAATTTCTACAGGATGTTCCGAAAAGTGTCTTTTGTAGAGTTGATGGAGGAGAAATGGTGGGAAAGTGGAAATGGGGGTTGGATAATGATGTTAAGGGGTTTAGGACTTGGCGCATGAGGCTATGGAGCGATTGGATTCGGTTCAAGGATGGAGGAAGCGTTGATGCACAAGAATGTAGAAATTAGGGCAAGGTGGGAAAAGTATGGCAAATGAAGGGTAGGAATCATGGATTAAGGGTTGGAGTAGATTATATGATGGAGGAAAGGTAGATAGAGAGGTAATACAGGTGATCTGCACGCAATTTTCTAAAATTGACCAAACAAAGGCTATGCAAACCCAAGATCAAGCTATATTGACCTAATTTGACCTAAATAACAGCAAGGAAAATGAACAACAGTTTATTTGCAACAAAATAATGTGAAATGCTATGCAAACTAAGTAATCAAGACTCTGAACATGTAACCAACTTCTGCAAATAAAAATCGAACACTAATGATTGCATGGCGAAGCAAAGACTGTGTTTTTGTTGGCAGCAAGGTCACCTTGATCCCAACTCCTGATCCCACTGAGGGAGAGGTGAAATCAGAGGTGTTTGATGGCCTTTTTCTAAAGCTCTTCCCTGTTAATAACCTATCAACTCAATCTGAACATAAAAAGCCTTTTTAATCATCAAAAGCAATCTAAATAACAAAGCAAGATTTAAATTTAAATAGCATATTGTATTCTAAGAATGCAGCAAAGACACATGAAAGTAAACAAACGAGGTTTCGGGCACTTGAGATGGGCCCAACCCCAAGAGCTACAGCCTCCTAAGAGAGATTTAGAGCTGGTGCAAAGCTGGATTCATCTTTATTGAGCAAGAAAAGAAGAGTTACATCAAAAACTATCAACAAGGGAAAGCATGAAAATGTGCTGAAACGCAAAGCTAATCTACTAACTAAAATCGAACTACAAACTAGCTAACTTCTGCCTACAAAGTGACTAACTGAAATGAGGCCCTAAGCCCTCTTATTTATACAAATTGAGGACCCCAACAACCCTCCTAAACTTTAGGAACTCGGCTGCCAAAACTTGTAGTTAACAACGCTTTTACTAGCACTTGCTCGGCTGCCCTTTTGATAATTGATTTGGTGGCCCTTGAACTCCGAGCTGATGGTGGAGAATTCGAGGTAAGGGCCCATAAATGAAGGGAACACCTTCCTACAAATCCTCTCCCTTGTTCTCCCATGAATTTGGCTGCCAAGTGCTCATTAAAACCTTTGATTTTGTCTCCAAATTGACCAAAAAGACTACACGAAGCACACAGTAGACTTGTTGGCATAATGACTAACCCAATTCACTCTTTTGGCATAAATATAATAAAAAACATGCAATAAAATAATGAGAATGCTGGATTAAGTTGAATTAGGAGGTTGAATGAGCCCATATAATTATCCATTTTTGGGGCTCATCATCACCCCCCTACTGAAAGTGTTGCTCATCCTTTGAGCAACTAATCTATCTCCTCATCTTTGATGGCCTTGGTGGCCTCCCTGTCATGCCAAGCTTCTGAAGTGATGTCCAATTCTCGATCATCAAACCATGCTTTTCTCTCTGCTTCTTCCCACTGCCTGTGCTCCTTTTCCTAGAGAATTCTCAGCTTCCTGTAGAACTGTCTCAGCATCCTGTAGAGAGGTCTTTGTGTCCAAAATTTTCATTCTTCCTCTCCAGGTGGATGTCTACGGGTTTCCCCGTTCATAGGTGATGGATGCCTTTGAGGGAGGCTCCTCCTTTTGTTTATCTTTTGTGTCCTTAATGACAATTTGTTCCTTTGGCTGTGGTTTGGGTCTGCCCACTTTTATCTGTGTGCTCCTTTTTCACTTTAAAGTACATGGAGGTTTGCCTCTTTCTCTTCCTTTTTTGTCTTGGAGGTGTGCTAATGGTGGCAAGAATGGCTGCTGCCTCCCTGGCCAAAATCTCATGCTATTTTCCCTTTTTGTTCCTCTGTTTCTAGACTCCCTGTAGAAAGTCCTGTGCTCACTGTTTTTTGTCTTCCTGTAGAAACAGTCTTCTGGCTTCCTGTAGAAACGGTTTTCACTGTTTTGGCCTGCTTGGCTGGGGGTGCCTTCTCTTTTGATTTTGTTGTGGTTGCCTTGGGTGTGCCCTCACCTGCTTAGACTTTTTCAGTCCTCTCTGCCCCGATTTGCAACCGTTTCTCCCTTGGCGTTTGTGCCTTTATTCCACCCACAGTTTTGAGCTCAGCAGCTTGGCCTTTCTCTTGTTTCTCTTCTTGCTTTTTCTGTGGTGGTCTATCTTGGGTTTCCTTACCCTTGGCTTTCTCCTCTGCTGTTTCCTCACCTACCAGGGGACCATCCCGTAGTTGTTGCTCTTCAAAAATCTATGTTATGTCTGCCCCTTGAGTTTCCTGTTGCTGTGACTAATTTTTCAGCAGTGCATTTTCCTCCAGTAGCTGGGATTTTTTTCTTTTTTATAACGCTTTCACTGTGTCTCATCATGGCCAACTTTCCTCTTAATTCCTTTAGTTTGTCCTCCATGTGGTGTCGAGTGTTTTTTCCAACAAAATGCTTAGGTGAGAAAGCAGGTAGAACTGAAAATAGAGGGATAGTTGAATTTTCATCTTTTTCTGAAACCAAATAAGGAATTTCCCATGTGTCTCTCCTTACAACATTAAATTGCAATATTTCCTTTTGTTTTAAACTGCTTTTATCCCGAATTTGACTCTCTGCTTTTGAAAAGGAATTTTTTTTTTTTTTTCACAAAACAGTGGATAAATAACATAGGTTCTTTTCAGAGAGTAGGCAGATATGCAAATTCGTTTCTTTTTTTTTCACACAAGTTGGTTTCTATGGTTGCATGTATTTTCTTTACAGTAGAATTTGAGAAAGAAGGAGACAAACTTTGAGTGCAGAGAAGAAAACAAAGAACTGTGTAGAACTCAGGGAAAATATGCATGCAAACTTTTAAACTTCACTCTTTTTTCAATCCACTGATGTGTGTTTAATCATTCAAATAAGTCATATGTAGATATATTTCCCCGAGCCTACCTCATTTCAAGCTCGAATTTTGACAAAAATCTCGGGTTTTCCTTCTGCGGAGTTGTTTTCTGCGTTTCCTGTAGAAGACTTCTTGTAGAACGGAAATGTGCTTCCTGTAGAGCCCGATAGGTGGGAATTTTTTTTGAAAAATGGCAGAAATCTCGAGAAATCAGGAAGGAATCATGCTGAGGACCACTGGTTAACTGATCTGGACGTGGTGGACGCGTGCTCCAGTTGTGACCGCAGTTGAACAGAGGTTGGTGAGAGTCAGCCGAGGATCATTTAATTTTGGCGTGATTCGTGGTGAGGGAGTGCAGTGGCCAGGTGTACGTGGCCACATGCAGACGGCAGTGCTGTGATGAGCTGCATGTCCTCTTCTCGTTAATCAGTTGCACTGGAGTTAAAATCTCTACCACTGTCTGTTTTTTTTTTTAATTTACCGTGACTGACTACGCACATGTGCTGATGATCCCTGGAAGAGTGCAATCAGACTTGCTACCTTTTTGGCTGAATCCCACCATCTCATTCATTTAGGTAGTTCTTAAATTAGATTCATGCAACAGAGGAACGAGGTTAGTCACATACCTGGAAGTCGAATGGTTGCTGTGAGGTGATGTGGCCTTTCATTTGCTGCATGCATTGGTTTCTGTGGTTGCATGATGGCCTCGTGGCTAATTCATGGCTATTTTTTCTTGTACAGGTATCCTCTGGCCGGATCCATGCTGCAGGAGCTGGCTTCACGTTCAGATCTGCACCCTTAAGCTGCAGATGTCGAATTTTCACAAGACCGAAACTTGTTTTCAACATTGCTCCCAAACGATAGATCGGATCAATCTGAAACTTGTTGAGCATGTTCCTATCATCATTATGCACCTCCCATAGCAAAATTGTGATCAATGGATGCACAGATTTCGAGAAAAATGGAAAATTGATGAAGATTTCAGAGATCAATTTCTCAGAAACCGTGTGTCGGAATCGGCTGAAACTTCTTGGGTAGGTGACTATCATCCATATGCATCTCCCCATTAAACATATTTTGAAATAGATGCACGAATAGGGAGAAAATGCAAAAATGGTTGGAGGTGATGTAGGCTGATTTCTTGGAAACCATGCACCGGAATTGGCTGAAACTGCTTAGGCATGTTGCCATCATCCCTATACAACTCCCTGTGAAATGGTTTTGCAAATGGATGCACGGTTTTCAAGCTAGGGAAAAAACAAATTTTAGCACTAGGTATTTTTGCTTCAAGGCATTCTGCAATTTTGTTGCATGGTAAGAAAAATGAGCTCGGCCTATAATGCAGACTTGGAATTCATTGATGCAGAGTCTAGATGGAGCTTGAACAGGTAGAGCGTGCAAGACTTCGTTGCTTGGCTTGTCACTTAAGAATTCTTGCTGTCAATCTGAGGCAAACAGAGTTTCTTGTATGACTGTGCAGGAACGCATAACCAGGTGGGTGCAATGGAGGTGGAAAAAGATGGAACAGGGAGCCACATGGTGTTGGATTGCATAAAGGTGTGGCTGTATGCCTAACAAACTGATCCCAACCATCAGATTCCCTTTCAAAATTGAATTTGGCTCGTTCGAAGGTTCTACAGGATGTTTCCTCTAGAAATTCAAAAATTCATGTAGAAACGCCTGGAACTTCCTGTAGAAAGCCTAATCTTGACCTGAATGTGACCAAATCCTAGGAGAGGTGAGTGGCCATGGAGGGAGTGTCCGAAGGGATGTCCTGGAGCCTGGTACGGACTTCTTTCCTCATTTTGCGCGCCCCTCTTTTCCTGCAAAGTATTCACTACAACCTATAATTTTTCACAGAGATTAGTCCTGCTTTCTTTTTTCTTTTCTTTTTTCTTTTTTCTTTTTTTTTTTGAAAACAACTAGGGCGCCTCGTGGAGGTTTTCATCCTAATTTTCTGCCCTGGGCGCCTCCAAGGGAGGTTTTCACCCAGGGATCTTATTCTCTTTTTATTTCCTCTTCTTTCCAACCCATTGACCGCCTCATGGAGGTTTTCGATCAGTGAGCCAATCTGAGGCGCCTCCGAGGAGGTTTTCACCTTAGATTTTTATTTTTATCTTATTTTCATTTTTTCTTTTTTCTTTTTCTTCCTACCCTACCCTACTTGAAAAACAAAATCATTTTCAAGTGTAAGAATACTTCCAATGGAGCCATGTGCACATCGAGATTAGAGACAAAATGATGTGGAGGCTTGAAATGCATGCTTTGACAACTATCCGGATTTCAGAGACCAAATGATCTGACTTTGAAGGGATCAAACATAGCTGAGGAAGAGAGTACCGCTGCAACTTAGTGACGATCTGAAACCATATCTCAATATAGCTCTGATATCCTTGGTCCTTTTGCTGATCTGGATCATGTTTCATGTCACCATCTACCATGACTTTCTCATCTTCCTCTTTTTGTTGATCTTTCTCTTGAATACATGGAAGATTTTATGGTAACCATGAGGGAGCTTTCTTGATCTCTGATTCTGATCACTTCTCTTCATCAAGTGCAGCCCTTGGTTCTTTGATCTTTTCTTTTGAATCTTCTTTTGCCTTTGGTCCTTCAATGTTGTCAATATAATCTTTGTTTTGCAATACTCTTCCTGAGCTATGTTGAAGATCATCGAGCTCAAGAGGAGTCATTTGGACATGTTGTGCCTCAACATTGCAATTTGGTTGTGCTACTACAACGGGCATGTGTGGAAATGGTGGTACGGATAGTTGAGTGGGGGTGTATATTCAAGATGGATGTGGATGGGGTTGTGGTTGGGCAGCCATTTGGGGTTGCCTTGGTGGAGCAGGAGGCGATGGTTGTGGATGAGCAGGTGGTGGAGGAAAAGAAGCGGGAGGAGAGTTGTATTGGGGCCTCCACCCAGATGAGGTGCATTCCACTGAGGCTGTGGCTGAGCATAAGAGTGAAACAAATGAGCAGCTGGTTGGGCATAATATGGATCTGTGAAGGAACAAGGAGGAGGTATGAACGAGGAAGGGTGAGCAGGGGGACCCCAAGAAGGTATGGAAGTGGTTTGATAGGGGTCATAATAGGTCTGGGATGTACCTTGCATTCCATGCTGGTAGGGTATGGGTCCATGTGGCCTCCTTTGGTTCATATAATAGAGTGATTCAGTGGCTCCTCTAGCTCTCTGGTATGCAGCTTTAAGTCCAGGCAAGGAAGGGCACTTATTCGTAGGATGGTATTCTTCACAGACGAAACACACTTCTAGAGAGTGCATTGGACATTCGTTCCTAGGATGCTTTCTAGTACACCTAGGACAAAAAATGGCTAAATCCCTCTTGGCTTCTTCTTGCTTCTTTAGGATCCGCAAGGTATCCAGTTGCATGGCAAGAAACTCCCTTACCTCGCTCTTGAAATCTTCCATCTGATTTGCAAATTCATTTTTGGATAAGGTATTGCTCCCAACATTTCTGCTTGTAGTCATTTGCTCCAGAGGAATGTTTTCTTCTTCTTCTTCCCTTGAGGTTCTTTAAATATGTCTTGTTGTCCACCTAAGGGTTCTTTACTCACAGCCATCGAAGAAGAGAGAAGGTTGGCCGTGTGAAGCAGTGGGGGTGTTGTGCAATAATTTTTCTGAATTATCTCTACTCCTACAAGGCATGAAAGGAAATCTTTTTGGTTGATTTTTGTATTTTTCTACTTGTACCTACAAAACTAAAAGAGATTGAACTGTAGCTAATTATCTTGCTGAAATGAAAATGCAGAATTGAAATGAAAGCAGGAAAGGACTAATCTATTTTGCTCAAATGAAATTGCAAGAATGAAATGCTAATCTATGCTTGCAGAATTGGAATTGCGGAATTGAAATGCTAATCTACGCTTACAGAATTGAAATTGTGGAATTGAAATGCTAATCTACACTTGAAGAATTGAAATTGTGGAATTGAAATGAAATAAACTACTTAGCAGAAGGTTGTAGTAGAAAATAGAAGAAAAGCAGCAATCACCAATACTCTGACGCTTCCCCGACAACGGTGCCAAAAAGATAGGTGAGCCCCAGTATTACAGCAATAATGCTGCAACTCCTGGAACTCCCTTCTTTAATTTTATCAACCTGGTAGTTTGTAACAAACTTGGAAGCGATGGTGCTGTATGCACAAGTACTAGCTCTTGCCGCAGCTGTCACTTGGTCAGCTGGCACAAGTTCGCTAGGAGCTTAAGCCAACTTCTATGAGCTCTTAGAAGAAGCTTTTTAACTGATGGACAAAAGCTAACCCAAAGAAGGCTAATCTACTTGCAGAAAGAAACTGGAAAGCTGAAAGGAAACGTAAACCCTAGCAAACCCTAATTTTACCATCTAGTCCTACTGATGCGAAAAAGAGGATGCAAACCACTGAAAGAGGTGTCATTACTTCTAGGAAGGTAAAATACATGTGTCCAAGCTACTTCTATCTGAAGAAAACATCTTTTTGTATTTTTGAATAAGTTGTCAGAATTATCATGCATGCGATTTAACTGTTTTTGATAGTGCAGAGGTGGATTGGCGAGCGGAAATACTTGGAGGAGGTCGGGAAGGTTCAAAGAGGACCTAAGGGGTCCCTAACACCCTTCCAGAGAGTTTCACAAAGTTTGGTTATCAAGAAGTCTTATTCGTGAGCTTCTACAGGAAGTCTGCAGGGGTTCTACAAGATGTTCTGGAATTTCTACAGGATGTTATGTAACTTTCTACAGGATGTTCCGAAAAGTGGATTTTGTAGGGTTGATGGAGGAGAAATGGTGGGAAAGTGAAAATGGGGGTTGGATAATGATGTTAAGGGGTTTAGGACCTGGCGCATCAGGCTAAGGAGCGATTGGATTTGGTTCAAGGATGGAGGAAGCGATGATGCACAAGAATGAAGAAATTAGGGCAAGGTTGGAAAAGTATGGCAAATGAAGGGTAGGAATCATGGATTAAGGGTTGGAGCAGATTATCTGATGGAGGAAAGGTAGATAGAGAGGTAATACAGGTGATCTGCACACAATTTTCTAAAACTGACCAAACAAAGGTTATGCAAACCCAAGATCTAGCTATCTTGACCTAATTTGACCTAAATAACATCAAGGAAAATGAACAGCAGTTTATTTGCAACAAAATAATGTGAAATGCTATGCAAACTAAGTAATCAAGACTCTAAAAATGTAACCAACTTCTGCAAATAAAAATCGAACACTAATGATTGCATGGCGAAGCAAAGACTATGTTTTTGTTGGCAGCAAGGTCACCTTAATCCCAGTTCCTGATCCCACTGAGGGAGAGGTGAAATCAAAGGTGCTTGATGGCCTTTTTCTAAAGCTCTTCCCTGTTAATAACCTATCAACTCAATCTGAACATAAAAAGCCTTTTTAGTCATCAAAAGCAATCTAAATAACAAAGCAAGATTTAAATCTAAATAGCATATTTTATTCTAAGAATGCAACAAAGACACATGAAAGTAAACAAAGGAGGTACTGGGCACTTGAGATGGGCCCAACCCCAAGAGCTACAGCCTCCTAAGAGATATTTAGAGCTGGTGAAAAGCTGGATTCATCTTTATTGAGCAAGAAAAGAAGAGTTACATCAAAAATTGTCCACAAGGGAAAGCTTGAAAATGTGTTGAAATTCAAAGCTAATCTATTGACTAAAATCTGACTATAAACTAGCTAAATTCTGCCTACAAAGTGACTAACTGAAATGAGGCCCTAAGCCCTCTTATTTATACAAATTGAGGAAACCAACAGCCCTCCTAAACTTTAGGAACTCAGCTGCCAAAACTTGTAGTTAACAGCATTTTTAGTAGCACTTGCTCGGCTGCCCTTGTGATAATTGATTTGGTTGCCCTTGAACTCCGAGCTGATGGTGGATAATTTGAGGTAAGGACCCATAAATGAAGGGGACACCTTCCTACAAATCCTCTCCCTTGTTCTCCCATGAATTTGGCTTCCAAGTGCTCATTAAAACCTTTGATTTTGTCTCCAAATTGACTAAAAAGACTACACAAAGCACACATTAGACTTGTTGGCATAATGACTAACCCAATTCACTCTATTGGCATAAATATAATAAAAAACATGCAATAAACTAATGAGAATGGTGGATTAAGTCGAATTAGGAGGTTGAATGATCCCATATAATTATCCATTTTTGGGGCTCATCATCACCCCCTACTGAAAGTGTTGCTCATCCTCTGAGCAACTAATCTATCTCCTCATCTTTGATGGCCTTGGTGGCCTCCCTGTCATGCCAAGCTTCTGAAGTGATGTCCTCTTCTCGGTCATGAAACCATGCTTTTCTCTCTGCTTCTTCCCACTGCCTATGCTCCTTTTCCTAGAGAATTCTCAGCTTCCTGTAGAACTGTCTCAGCATCCTGTAGAGAGGTCTTTGTGTCCAACATTTTCATTCTTTCTCTCTAGGTGGATGTCTACGGGCTTCCCCGTTCATAGGTGATGGATGCCTTTGAGGGAGGCTCCTCCTTTTGTTTAGCTTTTGTGTCCTTAATGACAATTTGCTCCTTTGACTGTGGTTTAGGTCTACCCACTTTTATCCGTGTGCTCCTTTTTCACTTTAAAGTACATGGAGGTTTGCCTCTTTCTCTTCCTTTTTGGTCTTGGAGGTGTGCTAATGGTGACAAGCATGGCTGCTGCCTCCCTGGCCAAAATCTCAAGCAATTTTCCCTTTTTGTTCCTCTGTTTCTAGACTTCCTGTAGAAAGTCTTGTGTTGACTGTTTTCTTTCTTCCTGTAGAAACGGTCTTCTGGCTTCCGGTAGAAACGGTTTTCACTGTTTTGGCCTGCTTGGCTGGGGGTGCCTTCTCTTTTGATTTTGTTGTGGTTGCCTTGCGTGTTCCCTCACCTACTTGGACTTTTTCAGTCCTCTATGCCCCGATTTGCTACCGTTTATCCCTTGGCGTTTGTGCCTTTATTCCACCCACAGTTTTGGGCTCAACAGCTTGGCCTTTCTCTTGTTTCTCTTCTTGCTTTTTTCTGTGGTGGTCTGTCCTGGGTTTCCTTACTTTTTGCTTTCTGTTCCGTTGTTTCCTAACCTACTAGGGGACCTTCCCGTAGTTGTTGCTCTTCAGAAATCTATGTTATGTCTGCCCCTTGAGTTTCCTGTTGCTGTGACTAATTTTTCAGCAGTTCATTTTCCTCTTGTAGCTGGGATTTTATTTTATTTTTTAATGCTTTCACTGTGTCTCATCATGGCCAACTTTCCTCTTAATTCCTTTAGCTTGTCCTCCATGTGGTGTTGAGTGTTTTTTCCAACAAAATGCTCAGGTGAGAAAGCAGGTAGAACTGAAAACAGAGGGATAGCTGAATTTTCGTTTTTTTTTTTTTTTTGCTGAAACCAAATAAGGAATTTCCCATGTGCCTCCCCTTAAAACATCAAATTGCAATATTTCCCTTTGTTTTAAACTGCTTTTATCCCGAATTTGACTCTCTGCTTTTGAAAAGGAATTTTTTTTTTTTTTTTTACAGAATAGTGGATAAATAACACAGATTCTTTTCAGAGAGTAGGCAGATATGCAAATTCGTTTCTTTTTTTTTTCACACAGGCTAGTTTCTATGGTTGCATGTATTTTCTTTACAGTATAATTTGAGAAAGAAGGAGACAGACTTTGAGTGCATAGAAGAAAACAGAGAACTGTGTAGAACTCATGGAAAATATGCATGCAAACTTTTACACTTCACTCTTTTTTCAATCCACTGTTGTGTGTTTAATCATTCAAATAAGTCATATGCATATAGATTTTCCCGAGCCTACCTCATTTCAAGCTCGAATTTTGACAAAAACCTCGGGTTTTCCTTCTGCAGAGCTGTTTTCTATGTTTCCTGTAAAAGACTTCCTGTAGAACGGAACTGCGCTTCCTGTAGAGCCCGACAGGTGGGATTTTTTTTTGAAAAACGGCAGAAATATCGAGAAATCAGGCAGGAATCTCGCAGAGGACCACTCGTTAACTGGTCTGGACGTGGTGGACGCGTGCTCCAGTTGTGACCGCAGTTGAACAGAGGGTGGTGAGAGTGAGCCGAGCATCATTTAATTTTGGCGTGATTCGTGGTGAGGGAGTGCAGTGGCCAGGCGTATGTGGCCACATGCAGACGGCAGTGCTGTGATGAGATGCATGTCCTCTTCTCGTTAATCAGTTGCACTGGAGTTAAAATCTCTACCACTGTCTGTTTTTTTTATTTATTTTTTTAATTTCCCATGACTGACTACACACATGCGCTGATGATCCCTGGAAGAGTGCAATCAGACTTGCTACTTTTTTGGCTGAATCCCACCATCTCATTCGTTTAGGTAGTTCTTAAATTAGATTCATGCAACAGAGGAAAGAGGTTAGTCACATACCTCGAAGTCGAATGGTTGCTGTGAGGCGTTGTGGCCTTTCATTTGCTGCATGCATTGGTTTCGGTGGTTGCATGATGGCTTGGTGGCTGATTCATGGCTATTTTTTCTTGTGCAGGTATCCTTTGGCCGGATCCATGCTGCAGGAGCTGGCTTCATGTTCAGATCTGCACCCTTAAGCTGCTGATGTCGAATTTTCACAGGACCGAAACTTGTTTTCGCCATTGCTCCCGAACGATAGATTAGATCAATCTGAAACTTGCTGAGCATGTTCCTATCATCATTATGCACCTCCCATAGCAAAATTGTGATCAATGGATGCACAGATTTCGAGAAAAAAGGAAATTGGCTGAAGATTTTAGAGATCAATTTCTCAGAAACCGTGCATCGAAATTGGCTGAAAATTCTTGGGTATGTGACTATCACCCATATGCATCTCCCCATGAAACAGGTTTTGAAACAGATGCACGAATAGGGAGAAAATGCAAAAATGGCTGGAGGTGATGGCGGCTGATTTCTTAGAAACCGTGCACCGGAATTGGTTGAAACTGCTCAGGCATGTTGCCATCATCCCTATACAACTCCCTGTGAAATGGTTTTGCAAATGGATGCACGGTTTTCAAGCTAGGGAAAAAACAAATTTCAGCACTAGGTATTTTTGCTTCAAGGCATTCTGCAGTTTTGTTGCATGGTAAGAAAAATGAGCTCGGGCTATAATGCAGACTTGGAATTCATTGATGCAGAGTCTAGATGGAGCTTGGACAGGTAGAGCGTGTGAGACTTCATTGCTTGGCTTGTCACTTAAGATTTCTTGCTATCAATCTGAGGCAAACAGGGTTTCTTGTATGACTGTGCAGGAACACATAACCAGGTGGGTGCAATGGAGGTGGAAGAGATGGAACAAGGTGCCACATGGTGTTGGATTGCATAAAGGTGTGGCTGTAGGCCTAACAAACTGATCCCAATCATCATATTCCCTTTCAAAATTGAATTTGGCTCGTCCGAAGGTTCTACAGGATGTTTCCTGTAGAAATTCAAAACTTCCTATAGAAACACCTGGAACTTCCTGTAGAAAGCCCAGAACTTCTTGTAGAAAGCCTAATCTTGACCTGAATGTGACCAAATCCTAGGAGAGGTGAGTGGCCATGGAGGGAGTGTCCAAAGGGATGTCCTGGAGCCTGGTACGGACTTCTTTCCTCATTTTGTGCGCCCCTCTTTTCCTGCAAAGTATTCACTACAACCTGCAATTTTTCACAGAGATTAGTCCTGCTTTCTTTTTTCTTTTTTTGTTTGAAAACAACTAGGGCGCCTCGTGGAGGTTTTCACCGTAATTTCCTGCCCTGGGAGCCTCCAAGGGAGGTTTACACCCAGGGATATTATTCTCTTTTTATTTCCTCTTATTTCCAACCCATTGACCGCCTCATGGAGGTTTTCAATCAGTGAGCCAATCTGAGGTGCCTCCGAGGAGGTTTTCACCTTAGATTTTTATTTTTCTCTTATTTTCATTTTTTCTTTTTTCTTTTTTTTTTCCTACCCTACCCTACTTGAAAAACAAAATCATTTTCAAGTGTAAGAATACTTCCAATGGAGCCATGTGCACATCGAGATTAGAGACAAAATTATGTGGAGGCTTGAAATGCATGCTTTGATAGTTATCCAGATTTCAGAGACCAAATGATCTGACTTTGAAGGGATCAAACATAGCTGAGGAAGAGAGTACTGCTGCAACTTAGTGACGATCTGAAACCATATCTCAATATAGCTCTGATATCCTTGGTCCTTTTGCTGATCTGGATCATGTTTCATGTCACCTTCTACCATGACTTTCTCATCTTCCTCTTTTTGTTGATCTTTCTCTTGAATACATGGAAGATTTGATGGTAACCATGAGGGAGATTTCTTGATCTCTGATTCTGATGTATTCTCTTCATCAAGTGCAGCCAATGGTTCTTTGATCTTTTCCTTTGAATCTTCTTTTGCCTTTTGTCCTTCAATGTTGTCAATATAATCTCTATTTTGCAATACTCTTCCTGAGCTATGTTGAAGATCATCGAGCTCAAGAGGAGTCATTTGGACATGTTGTGCCTCAACTTTGCAATTGGGTTGAGCTACTGCAATGGGCAGGTGTGGAAATGGTGGTACAAATAGTTGAGTGGGGGTGTATATTCGAGATGGATGTGGATGGGGTTGTGGTTGGGAAACCATTTGGGGTTGCCTTGGTGGAGCAGGAGGCGATGGTTGTGGATGAGCAGGTGGTGGAGGAAAAGAAGCGGGAGGAGTGTTGTATTGGGGCCTCCACCCCTGATAAGTTGCATTCCACTGAGGCTGCGGCTGAGCATAAGAGTGAAACGAATGAGCAGCCGGTTGGGCATAATATTGATCTATGAAGGAACAAGGAGGAGGTGTGAACGAGGAAGGGTGAGCAGGGGGACCCCAAGAAGGTATGGATGTGGTTTGATAGGGGTCATAATAGGTTTGGGATGTACCTTGCATTCCCTGCTGGTAGGGTATGGGTCCATGTGGCCTCCTTTGATTCATATAATAGAGTGATTCAGTGGCTCCTTTGGCTCTCTGGTATGCATCTTTAAGTCTAGGCAAGGAAGGGCACTGATTCGTAGGATGGTATTCTTCACAGACGAAACACACTTCTAGAGAGTGCATTGGACATTCATTCCTAGGATGCTTTCTAGTGCACCTAGGACAAAAAATGGCCAAAGCCCTCTTGGCTTCTTTTTGCTTCTTTTGGATCCGCAAGGTATCCAGTTGCATGGCAAGACACTGCTTTACCTCGCTCTTGAAATCTTCCATCTGATTTGCAAATTCATTTTTGGATAAGGTATTGCTCCCAACATTTCTGCCCTTAGCCATTTTCTCCAGAGGAATGTTTTCTTCTTCTTCTTCCCTTGAGGTTCTTCAAATATGTCTTGCTGTCCACCTAAGGGTTCTTTACTCACAGCCATCGAAGAAGAGAGAAGGTTGGCCGTGTGAAGCAGTGGGGATGTTGTGCAATCATTTTTCTGAATTATCTCTACTCCTACAAGGCATGAAAGGAAATCTTTTTGGTTGATTTTTGTATCTTTCTACCTATACCTACAAAACTAAAATAGATTGAACTGCAACTAATTATCTTGCTGAAATGAAAATGTAGAATTGAAATGAAAGCAGGAAATGACTAATCTATTTTGCTCAAATGAAATTACAGGAATGAAATGCTAATCTACGCTTGCAGAATTGAAAATGCGGAATTGAAGTGAAATAAACTACTTAGCAGAAGGTTGTAGTAGAAAATAGAAGAAAAGCAGCAATCACCAATACTCTGACGCTTCCCCGGAAACGTCGCCAAAAAGAGTGGTGAGCCCGAGTATTGTAGCAATAATGTTGCAACTCCTGGAACTCCCTTCTTTAATTATATCAACCCGGTAGTTCGTAACAAACTTGGAAGCGACGGTGTTGTATGCACAAGTACTAGCTCTTGCCGCAACTGTCACTTGGTCAGCTCGCACAAGTCCGTTAGGAGCTTAAGCCAACTTCTATGAGCTCTTAGAAGAATCTTTTTAACTGATGGATGAAATCTAACTCAAAGAAGGCTAATCTACTTGCAGAAAGAAACTGGAAAGTTGAAAGGAAACGTAAACGCTAGCAAACCCTAATTTTATCATCTAGTCCTACTGATGCAAAAAAGAGGATGCAAGCCACTGAAATAGGTGCCATTACTTCTAGGAAGGTAAAATACATGTGTCTAAGCTACTTCTATCTGAAGAAAACATCTTTTTGTATTTTTGAATAAGTTGTCAAAATTATCATGCATGCAATTTAACTGTTGTTTACTGTGCAGAGGTGGATTGGCGAGAGGAAATGCTTGGAGGAGGTCGGGAAGGTTCAGAGAGGGCCTAAGGGGTCCCTAACACCCTTCTAGAGAGTTTCACAAAGTTTGGCTATCAAGAAACCTCATTTGTGAGCTTCTACAGGAAGTCTGTAGGGGTTCTACAAGATGTTCTGGAATTTATACAGGATGTTTTGTAACTTTCTACAGGATGTTCTGAAAAGTGGATTTTGTAGGGTTGATGGAGGAGAAATGGTGGGAAAGTGGAAATGGGGGTTGGATAATGATGTTAAGGGGTTTAGGACCTGGCGCATGAGGCTAAGGAGCGATTGGATTTGGTTCAAGGATGGAGGAAGCGATGATGCACAAGAATGTAGAAATTAGGGCAAGGTGGGAAAAGTATGGAAAATGAAGGGTAGGAATCATGGATTAAGGGTTGGAGCAGATTATCTGATGGATGAAAGGTAGATAGAGAGGTAATATAGGTGATCTGCACACAATTTTCTAAAACTGACCAAACAAAGGCTATGCAAACCCAAGATCTAGCTATCTTGACCTAATTTGACCTAAATAATAGCAAGGAAAATGGACAGCAGTTTATTTGCAACAAAACAATGTGAAATGCTATGAAAACTAAGTAATCAAGACTCTGAACATGTAACCAACTTCTGCAAATAAAAATCGAACACTAATGATTGCATGGCGAAGCAAAGGCTATGTTTTTGTTGGCAACAAGGTCACCTTGATCCCAGCTCCTGATCCCACTGAGGGAGAGGTGAAATCAGAGGTGCTTGATGGCCTTTTTCTGAAGCTCTTCCTTGTTAATAACCTATCAACTCAATCTGAACATAAAAAGTCTTTTTAATCATCAAAAGCAATCTAAATAACAAAGCAAGATTTAAATCTAAATAGCAGATTTTATTCTAAGAATGCAGCAAAGACACATGAAAGTAAACAAAAGAGGTACTGGGCACTTGAGATGGGCCCAACCCTAAGAGCTACAGCCTCCTAAGAGAGATTTAGAGCTGGTGCAAAGCTGGATTCATCTTTATTGAGCAAGAAAATAAGAGTTACATCAAAAACTGTCCACAAGGGAAAGCTTGAAAATGTGCTGAAATGCAAAGCTAATCTACTGACTAAAATCGAACTACAAACTAGCTAACTTCTGCCTACAAAGTGACTAACTGAAATGAGGCCCTAAGCCCTCTTATTTATACAAATTGAGGACCCAAACAACCCTCCTAAAATTTAGGAACTCGGCTGCCAAAACTTGTAGTTAACAGCACTTTTACTAGCACTTGCTCGATTGCCCTTGTGATAATTGATTTGGTGGCCCTTGAACTCCGAGCTGATGGTGGAGAATTCGAGGTAAGGGCCCATAAATGAAGGGGACACCTTCCTACAAATCCTCTCCCTTGTTCTCCCACAAATTTGACTGCCAAGTGCTCATTAAAACCTTTGATTTTGTCTCCAAATTGACCAAAAAGACTACACAAAGCACACATTAGACTTGTTGGCATAATGACTAACCCAATTCACTCTATTGGCATAAATATAATAAAAAAAATGCAATAAACTGATGAGAATGGTGGATTAAGTCGAATTCAGAGGTTGAATGAGCCCATATAATTATCTATTTTTGGGACTCATCACATGGCACATGCATGTGGTTTCTTGGTTATCATTTATCACTTGCATGGAGGATTGCCTAGATTGACAATGGATTTGCCTAACCTTTCCATTTCCTAGATAGTTAAGGAGATTGTGTGTTTATTTCCTTGTTTTGTTTTGGTTGGTTCTCATGTTTCCTTAGCTTGGGTTGAGTTATTAGTTCATGGAGCCTTGGTTGGACAAAATCTTTGGAAGCCCTATAATGGCTTGGGTTGAGTTACTAGTCCTGGAAGCCCTGTAACATCTTGGGTTGAGATACTAGTCCTGGAAGCCTTGGTTGGACAAATGCTCTGGAAGCCCTTGGTTGGTTGAGTTACTAGTCATGGAAGCCCTGGTTGGACAAATGCTCTGGAAGCTTGGAAAATGTTGTGGGTTGAGTTACTAGTCCTGGAATCCTTAGTTGGACAAATGCTCTGGAGCCCAATAGTAGCCATGGGTGGAGTTACTAGTCCTGGGAGCCAGTTGGAACAAACGCTCTGGAGCGCTGGAAGGCTGGGATATAGACCGATCGGATGATGGTTTTGGTGATGTCTGATCATGAGGTGGAATCACTGTTTGACGGGTTGAGGTGGATGGCCTCTGGAAGCCCTAGATGGTTTTTTATTGATGTGTTCTATGAGATCCCACATTCATGCTTGGAATATGGCACGAGGCTGAATGACTGAAGAGAGATTTGGCTCAGCCATTCTACGGTTGAGTGGAACGTGGAAGTCCCATGCTCGGTTTGGATTTTGCATCATTAATGAAAGGTTATTTCTCCTGGTATTTATATGAGTATTATGATGGATTATAAGTGTTGTATATGGTTGTGATTTCATTGATATTTCTATCCCTATTATGCTAGTTATGTATATGTTTTATGACAACAGCTATGTATGGCTCTCATCATGTTTTTACTTGTAAATGAATGAACAATGTATCTATGACCTAATGGATGGAATGACAGTTAAAGTGATACAGAAATAATGCTTCATGGAAAATATCATATAAGTATGAGACCCCTATGCTCAGATTTGTTATTTACACATGTAGGTTGCATATTTACTAAGTGCTTGACAAAATGTTTGTCATGGTTAGGCTTGTTTAGGTCAATCCCTTAATCAAGTTTTGCGTTAGTGGCTTTGCCTCGGTGTCATTTATTTTCTTGGAAAGTCTCATCAAGTTCTAGGCATTAGTTTTGAGACTAGCCGTGAAAAAGTGGCTTAAATCTCGCAGTCTCTAGCACAGAACTGGCTGAAAAAGATTGCAGTCTCTCACTTGTAGGCATTATGGGAGCGACTATAGGGTTCCAGTCACATGCATGCCTTGTCATGGGAGCGAATTTGGGTTCAGTTCATTGAAATGCTAGGTTAACTTAGGTGTTGGGCACCTAGAGTGGTGGATTAGCTCCTAGGGGTCCTGAAGCACCTGAGGGAGGTTTGTAAGGTCCTCTTTTGTCGACTCCATTTCCTTAAGGTTACCTATGAGGTTGAGTCCTATCATAGTGGCCTCTCATCGCATGTTTACCTTGGCTGGCCAGTTGCTTGGGTAGATGTGGGAGGAGGGTGTTACAGAGTGGTATTAAGGCATGGTTGCGCTCTCCTTGGGCTATGAGTTCATTGTGCTTTCATGTTGGTTGCATATGTGTTCCTTATGCATGTAGTCCATGTGCTTGTTGCATTTGCTTGGTGTTGATCATGGTTGTAGTGATGTCGCCATGTGAAGGTTGAAGGTGTTGTCGTGGAGTATGTCTTCATGTGTATATGGTTGATTATGCATTGTTATGCACATCAATGTTCACATGTTATCAAATGCACGTGAGGTGGTTGTTTTTGTCATGCACAAGGTCATGGTTTGTGTAGTTGATATGGTCATGTATTGATGACTCGAATCTAGCTAGAATGGTGTGTATATGGTTTTGCACTCATGTGTTATATGTCTATATGTTGTCATTATGCATGTATGGTCTTGGTTATAATCATGCATAGTAGGTTAAACATGCCTTGTGAAGTCATGGTATGCAATTTAGATCATCATGGTGATATTGGTTGTTATGATGCTAATATGTTGGTTGAGATAGAGCAGGAGTTGTAGATCAACATAATAAGATTGCGGCATTGGACTTTGGGGTAAGAGCATATCATCATACATGTATTGTATGATTGGTATGCAGGTATGTAAGTCAAGGATTGTTATATGCATTAGGGTTATATATGTTACGTTTATGTACATGTATTTTGATGTTATGGTTACATACATAATAGATGATAGTTGATTAGTGTAGTTATATGCACGAGTCAAATAGTCATGAATGATAGTAACCTGTTGTGGTATATATATATATATATATATATATATACATATCTATATATATATATATATATATATATATATATTTAACTTGAGGATTATGTTATATGTTGTTGATGAGTATGTTATAGATTAACTTTTTGTTGTTGTATGCTAGTAACTTGATGATTAGGGTTATTTCATTAAGATCTTGATGTTATATGTATTGTGTTAACCTAGATTGGCCTATGCAGATGATTATGGTTACGATATTTAGGTATGAGTCAACATAATTGTGATATGGTGTTGTAATAATCTAGATTAACTTTTCATATGTGTGAATGATAGTTGTGTATGAGTTATGATGTAAACATGTCAACTAGTGACTATTTTGGATATCATGAACTTATTTATGTTGAGTTAATATGTTGTGAAGTTAAATCATGTTAACTAGATTGATTGTGCATACAAGATAGCCTCCCCTGAGATACATTAAGATATGAGTTTTCTTATGTCGTATATTTGGTGTTGGATTGTTTAATTATGTCGTCTAATTGATTAATTTAACATGGTATGTTTGCAAATTGGTTGAATGTTTGATTAATCACATGATATGAGTATGTGTTCAAATGATCTTGTTTTAAGATGGTCGTACTAACACATATATGTTGAGACAATTGATATGTACTTGAATGTAGTTGACAGTTGTCGCATTACGTCTAATGACTATGAGTTGACTATGGATTATGACATGGTTGTTAGTCTTGGTAAAGGTTGATTTCGAATTGATAGATATGATAGCCTCGATATTTGGAACATGTGGTTAACATGTGTAAACAGTTGTAGGAAACATGCTTGGTATTAGCGTGACAAGGTAACACTTGATGTGTTTATAAAAATAATAGTTGAGTGATGTGACAATACATGGTAAGCCTCAATTGTAGCAAGGTAAATGGTAAAAGAAGGGAATTGGGCAAGAATTAATTTGGCTATGTTTATGAACCTTAATTCCAAACAAATTAGTGTTTTTCACACTGAAATTCTTCTTAACCTTGATTTCGTATGGCATTATGTGGATATGTGTTATATTCATGGAAATGTACTTGATAGGTATATTAGCTAGTCTCTAGTTACAAGTGAATCTCTCAAGGGGATTAGAGTCCCTCGAGAGATGGCGTGGATGCGTTTAGTTACAAAGAAATGTGCTTAGCATTACAAGATAAGGTAATTGGTATATTGTTATGTTATATATGCATTGGGAGTTATGTGTTTATGGTAGTATGATGCAGGGGATTGCATGGCAAGGAGACTACCATGAAATTCTGAAGAAGGCTCGAGTTGAGATTTCCTTTGGAAGCATTGGGAACAATGGGGATTGATTCATGGTGCCTGTTGTTTGTCTTGTGCTTTTGGTCTTTTGCTGCTTTGTTGTGCTTGATTGTGGTTTTGTTTGCATATTGTGCATGGCCATGCCACTTTGTTTGTGGTGTCATATTACTGTTGATTTTCTTCTCGGTCTCTCCTTTATTTTTTTGAGTGTCTTGGGAATTAGTTGGGAAAGGAGGAAATTTAATGGAGCTTGGGGAGAGATGTGTGGTACCCAACATGTAATGTAGGACTCGAATGAAGCTCTGTGCACGAGTAAGCACATTGAAAGGTAAGACTATGACAGTTAGTTGGATTGATTGGGTCCATTGTGGTAAATGGATGATGACAAGACAATCATGAGAAAGGTAACCAGGAAGGGTAAAGTAAATGGATTTGAGGGGTCAGGAGCCTTGGCTGTGTTGGGAATGATTGCTCTAAATGTTGTGCGTTCTATGCACAAATAAGGAAGTTCTCTTAACCTTGACCTTATGTAATTATGTTGGGATCATGATTATGTTGATTTCTATACGTGTATACATGTATATATGTATGTCATTGATTGACTAGATCATTATATTTTATGTTGATGTTTATATGTATGTATGCATATCGTTGCCTGACAAGATCATGATTGTTTATGCTAATGCTTGTATATGTGTAAGTACCTATGTATATGCGTCATTGTCTGGCAGGGTCATCAGGGATCGTTCTTGTGGAGGAATGATTGCTTACGCAGGAAAATGACATGAAGAGGTTCCTGGTCTTACAAGGAATCAATTGGGAAGAGTAGTCATGAAAAATATATGAGGTCAGTATCATGTGGATATGAATTGATATTGTATTCTTGTATTATGCCTATGTTTATGTTATGACAGGTAATGTTGAGGGATGCATCAGCGAAATGAAAGCAGTGTGGTTTGAGACATGTTGGGACAAGCATGGATAAGACACTGGAAGCAAGATTTCTTGGTAGAGACATTGCGCTTTTGGATGTAAGGTATTATTGTAGTGCATATGTTGTATATGTTGTACATGTTGCATCTATGATGTTGTGTGCATGTAGTGTTGTATGCATATAGTGTGTACATGTTGTTATGCAATGATTATGTACAAGGTGGTACAGATGGTGTTGTGTGCATATGGTGCTCTGCGCATTTTGGATATGCGGTGCTGTGTACAGATGATGCTATGTACATGTTGGATATGCAATGCTATGTACATGTGGTGTTGCGTGCATGTTGTACATGTAGTTTTATGTACATATGGTGTTGTTTGTATGATTTTACAAGTGGCGCTCTGTGCATGTGGTGTTGTGTACATGTTGCACAAGTGGCGTTGTGTGTAGATGGTGTTGTGTACATGTCGTGCATGTGGCACTGTGTACAGGTGGTGTCGTGTACATGTCGTGTATGTGGTACTATGTACATGTGGTATTGTGTACATGTTGTACAGGTGGTGTAGTGTACATGTGGCATTGTATACACGTTGGGCAAGTGGTGTCATCTACATGTGATGTTTTGTACACATTGTGCAGGTGGTTGTAGTGTACAAGTGGTACTATGTACATGTGGTACATATGGTATTGGTGTACGTGTGGTATTATGTGTGTGTCGTACATGTTGTGTCGTGTACATGCGGTACTATGTATGTGCATTGTGTAGTCATCGTATCGTGACATGTGTATTCGTTGTGTGGTACTCTGTGTGGGTACATGTATTGTGTGGCGTTGTACGTCATGTATAGATGTATGAATTGTGTTGTATATTAGGTGTATGTGTATGAATTTTGAGGTGTCGCGTGTTATGTGCAGATGTATGTCTTGTGATGTACATTATGTACGTATACATGTTGTGTTGTGTCGTACATCGAACGTAGGAGTATGTATCGTGTTGTGTTGTACACTGGGCGTAAGTGTATATGTTGTATGTTAGGTGTAAATGCATGTATTTCATGGTGTTGTATGTTGTGTGTGGTGGTATGGGTGTGAGGTACACTATATGTGTGTGCACACGATTGGAGAAGGCACTAGGTGTTTGTCAGGTGCAACAACCAATCCAGAGTGCGTAGGAAATAAGGACAAAGGTGGAAGCCGTGGATTGATTAAAGGATAAGTATCAATATTTTATTTCAATTTTATTATGCATGTGATTTATGATTCTAGTCTATGATGATTACATGTGATCTATGATTCTGGTTTATGATGCTTACGTGTGATTTATGATTTTGATCTATGATGGTTGTGTTTCAAGATAACCTGATGTGATATGTTATAAATGATTATTTGGTCAAAGATGTTAATTTGACTTGTTGTGATAGGAAGCAAACATAATTGCAAATGTACTTTATTGACGAACTACCAATGAGGTATGATTTGAAGTTATTTCAATTTATTTTGAATCTAATGGAAGATATGTGCTTGGTATAGGAAGCACGAAAATGCTTAGTTGGATGGTTGAAATCGACTGAAGAATTCGTAGTAGAAGCAAAAGAAATTGGAACATGCAACAATATGTTGGTAAATCACTTCAGGAGTAGGGCCATTATGGGACATTAGTACCCATTAGTGACCATTAACTGCCATGAGCATGCTATGATCAATATGATGATTTTAAGGCAGGGATATGCCTTGGTTTTTGTTTCTTCTGATGCAAGGAAGCCTTGCCAAGGGATGGATTGCCCGGATGGAGGTGCCAATAGAACTTGGAAGGTGAGTGATTGCACGGAAGGGGATGACCGGATTTCCCGAGGGACTGTGTAGCAGAGAAGGGAAGGCTGAGGATATATTTGTTTTGGTCATGAACATTGCTAGATGGAATTATATGCACATTGGGAGTGTGCCCTGGAACAATGAGTCGGTAAATGTTCACTGAGAGGACAAGTGGCGTCGGATTGTAGCATTGGACATTGGATGCATATTTGAATTTGTAGTGGATTTTGGACTTCCTGGGAAGGAGGAGAATCCTGGTATTACCTTGAGGGTGGAGGTGTGAGCCTCTGGATTCCCTTGTTGCAGATGCAGACATCATATCATTTTATTTGTTGGTTGAGCAAATGTATATATGTGTATATTATTGTAAATACTGTATCAAGTTGGTTTATAAAGCTCCACAAGCAGTATGGTTATTTGTTGGGTGAAGCAAATGTGTATGTGTGTATATGTGGTCATTATTGTAAATATCATAATGAGTTGTGTTATAAAGCTTCAATAAACAATATGTTTGTCATTTTTCAATAGTGGTTATTGTAAATACTACAACGAGCTGTGTTATAAAGCTCCATGGGCAGTATGTTTTATTTTCAGCAGTCTTGTTGGTTATAGGTGTCATTGAACACCGAGGACAATGTTCCCCCAAGGGGGAGGGTTTTGTAACAACCCTGGTGAATTCCATGCAAATATATAAGGCCACAGATGATGGGACACGTATTCCAAGCTGAATGGTGGGGGAAATATCTAGTGGGTGTTGATTTGGTTTATTATGGATAAGGAAATTGGGAAAGGCAATGGTTAAGGCTTTGGAAAGGAAAAATGGCATTTTTGGCACATTTATTTGTGAAAATAAAGGAAATTAGGAGAAAAGGAAGGTGAAAGGTCACAGGTTGCATGTGAGGAGGAAATTAAAGGAAAATAATGGAAAATGAAGAAAATAGAGGCCTCATTGATAAAAAGGCTTCTAAGGATCAGTTGGTAATATTTTGACAGGTTTGGTGGTTCTCTCTTATATTTTCTCTCTCTCATACTCTTGGATACTTAGAGTTTTCTTGGAGAACTCTTCGAGGGTGTGGAATACTTGGATTTTTGGAGTAAGAAGGCAAAGGAAGAGCAGGAAAGTGCAAGAGGGCATTGAGATCAGCCACTACAATAGTTGTGTTTGCAGGTACTGAGTTGCATGTATGTTTTCCTCACTAGTTTTGGCATTCATGGCACATGCATGTGGTTTCTTGGTTATCATTTGTCACTGGCATGGAGGATTGCTTGGATTGACAATGGATTTGCCTAGCCTTGCCATTTCCAAGATCGCCATGGAGATTGTGGGTTTATTTCCTTGTTTTATTTTGATTGGTTCTCATGTTCCCTTAGCTTGGGTTGAGTTATTAGTTCCTGGAGCCTTGGTTGGACAAATGCTCTGGAACCCCTATAACGACTTGGGTTGAGTTACTAGTCCTAGAAGCCCTGGTTGGAAAAATTTTCTAGAAGCCCTATAACAACTTGGGTCAAGTTACTAGTCCTGGAAGCCTTTGTTGAACAAACGCTCTGGATTCCCTTGGTGGATTGAGTTACTAGTCCTAGAAGCCCTGGTTGGAAAAACGCTCTAGAAGCCCAGAAAATGCAGTGGGTTGAGTTATTAGTCATGGAAGTGTTGGTTGGACAAACACTCTGGAGCCCGACAATAGTTATGGGTTGAGTTACTAGTCCTAGGAGTTGGGTTGGAACAAACACTCTAGAGCTCTAGAAGGCTGGGATAGAGACCGATTAGATGATGATTTTGGTGATGTTCGACCGTGAGGTGGAATCACTGTTTGATGGGTTGAGGTGGATGGCCTATGGAAGCCTTGGATGGTTTTTGATTGATGTGTTCTATGAGATCCCACATTCATACTTGGAATATGGCACGAGGGTGAACGACTGAAGAGAGATTTGGCTCAACCATTCTATGGTCGGATGGAACGTGGAAGTCCCATCCCGGGTTTGAATTTTGCATCATTAATGAAAGGTTATTTCTCTTGGTATTTCTATGAGTATTATGATGGATTATATGTGGTGTATATGACTGTGATTTCATTGATATTTTTGTCCCTATTATGTTGGTTATGTATATGTTTTATGACAACAACTATGTATGGCTCTCATCATGTTTTTACTTGTAAATGAATGAACAATGTATCTATGACCTAATGGATGGAATGGCAGTTAAAGTGATAAGAAAACAATGCTTCATGGCGAATATCAGATAAGTATGAGACCCCTATGCTCAGATCTATTATTTACACGTGTAGGTTGCATATTTAGTAAGTGTTTGACAAAATGTTTGTCATGGTTAGGCTTGGTTAAGTCAAGCCCTTAATCAAGCTTTGTGTTAGAGGATTTTACTTGGTGTCATTTATTGTCTTGGAAAGTCTCATCAAGTTCTAGGCATTGGTTTGGAGACTAGCCCTGAAAAAGTGGCTTAAATCTCGCAGTCTCTGGCACAAAACTGGTTGAAAAAGACTGCAGTCTCTCCCTTGCAGGCATTGTGGGAGAGACTATAGGGTTCTAGTCACATGCATGCCTTTCATGGGAGTGGCTTTGGGTTTAGTTCAATGAAATACTAGGTTAAATCAGGGGTTGGGCACCTGGAATGGTGGATTAGCTCATGGGGGTCCTGAAGCACTTGAGGGAGGTCTGTAAGGTCTTGTTTTGTCGACTCCATTTCCTTAATGTTACCTAGGAGTTTGAGTCTTATCATAGTGGCCTCTCGTCGCATGTTTACCCTGACTGGCCAATTGCTTGGGTAGATGTGGGAGGAGGGTGTTACATTTTCCTTCAGTAACATAAACAACCGATTTATCTTCAACAACAGAATTATCATCATTGAGAGAAGGAAAACCCATAGACTGATCTAATATAAGAATCCCCCCTTCAAGATGTGGAATAATATTATCTGATTCATAATAAAACTTTTGAGGCACAAAGCATTTGTTCTATTCTTTCATTAATTTCCTCCCAGGGAATTCTACAATTTGCAACAATATGTCTAATTTTACCACATTTGAAGCATTTTATAGTTGTTTCATCAGAAAAAATTCTTTGTTTATCATTCTGTTGTCTATCTCCTAAACATTTCTGCCCCCCTTGCCTCTATAATTCTTCCTACCTCGACCCTTATTGCCCTTAGTATTTTTGATAGATTCTTCTTAAGGTTTTTGGTCTTTTTGAGAAAGATATAAGGCTTCAGTAATAGAATTATGTAATGTTTCTTTCTTTCCAAAAGCCTTCTCTCTTTTTGCAATTTTCCCTACTAATTTGTCAAAATCTAAATCTTTTAATTACCCACTAGTTTGGAGAGATTCCAAGTAGTGTGAATAACTAGGGTAAAGAGATTTTATAAAGGCAATAAGTTGTAGATCAACTTTAACTCCAGTAGATTCAATTTCGTGATTGATGGCTTTAATTTCAGAAGCAAATTTTAACGAATCATTATCTTTCATTTCTATATTATCTAATTGCAACAATATCTGTATTATCTCCAATTCAGAATATGAATCATAAAGCTCTTTTAATTTTGTTATGGCATCATACACTGTTTTACTTTGAGCAATATATCTACTTACCTCTTATGAGGCGAAGTGGAAATTAAGGCATATGCCTTCTTATCCTTACTTTTCCAGATTGCTAACTGTTTCTCCTCATTCGGCTGATCTGGTGCATTCCCTTCTTTTCCTTCACAAACTCCATCCCACAGATCACTAAAAATAAGTGTGTTTTTAATCTTCCTGAACGATTTCTGGTAATTTTCCTTTTCGGACAAAACAATCCCAATTAAAGATACCAAGGAGTTCATTTGCAGATAATTTTATAGAACTACCAAAAAAAATCCGGTTTGATCACAGGCACAAAACTTCTTTTTAAAAAAATTATGTTTCAACCACAACCATAGGCACAAATTTCCTTTAAAAAAAACTCTTTTTTTTTTAAACTTACATATTAGTTCATCTGTCCGCTCCAATCCAAAAAAAAGGTAGTCACCTCTACAACGCAGACACGGGGAGTCACCTTTGCACCGCAGACACATGCAATCACCTCTGCACAGGGTTCAATGCTTTGCCACAACACTGCAACAGTGGATGAGTTTACACTGAGCACGCCTTGTCTCCCTATCTTGGCTATAACCTTCAGTATAACCTCAAATGAGTTCTTTCCAATGTGGTGGTCTTCAACATAGTGGTTGGCCCTCAAACTTGTGGTAGTCTATGAAAATTCCACAATTTATGTGGCAAGTTCGATCAACTATAGGCTTATGCAAAAAGGAAGTCAAGGTGGTGCTATACAACACTCCAAACGCTGGCAGTATTTCTTTGCCACAACGCCGCAGAGCCTCCACAATCACAACGATTTCACCTTTGCACACCACCGACTCTCCTCAGGACACCATCGATAATTCCTGGGAGATTCAAGAAGTCGAACTGGTTAGGGGCATCACCATGCCCTGGAAAAGCCAATGTCGAATCAATGGCCTGCTGGTCAATAATTCAAACATTAAATTTGAATATGACATGAAACCACTCAACCGCTCTTCAAAAACCATTCAAACCAATTTCTCTGGGTCGTTAATGGAGTTTGATCCAACCTCTGATACCATTGTTATAAAGTCTGGAGAATTCCATGACCAAAATGTTGTGTTCTACATTGTCTTATTAATCAATGAAGGTTACATTTATAATTTAAAGAGACAATTATGTCTCCATAACTATAAAAAAATTGGAAATACCTAATCCATACCTATATACTTAATCATAACTATATACGACAAATCCCGAAGGGTTATAACAAAAATGTTAATAAGACGTATACTTTCAAAATAACACAGATGCATATGTACTCTAAAGCTAAATAAGCACTGCTCTTGTGCACAATCTACTAATATCAAATTGCACGTGCACTAACTCCAAAATAGTTTAAAACACATTACAATTTTAAAGATCCCTCCACACTTCCCTAATTCGGCTCAAATCCTGCACATCCCTCATTCTGCATATGGATTTGTTCTCTACATAACCACCGCACACACAAAATCACCTCTGCACAACTTCATCCACACAACTACTTCCAAACTCAACAATGCCCTTCGATCAATCATTGACATTGATATGGGTCCCATATATGGTGGGAAGGAAGATTTCATTGTGAAATATGTTCCTAAATAAGAATTAAAGAAGAGATTTATATATTTATTATTTTAATAAACTTTGGAAAAAACTTTCAGCATAGTGAAAGCTCTGCGCACATGTATTTGTTCTCTGCACATGCTTCCTCTGAATAACATAGTCCATTGTGTGCAAAAATATCTCAAGCTTTCATTATATGAACCTCCGCACTTAGTAGAATCTATTAATAATAAAATAAGCACTGCCCTTGCACACAATCTACTAATATCAAAACACATTACAATTAAAAAGTTTCCTCTACACTTCCCTGATTCCGCACAAATTTCCTCCACACAACTACTTCCACACTCAGTAATGCCCTTCGATTTGTCATTGACATTTGAAACTGATATTAATTAATGCATACATTATGAAATACGTTCCTAATAAGAATTAAAAAAGAGATTCGTATATATATATATATATATATATATATATATATATATATATATATATATATATATATATATATATATATATATATATATATAATTTTAATAAACTTTGCACAAAGCTTTTGACATAGTCAAAGCTCTATGCACATGCATTTTTTCTCCATACGCGCTTCCTCAGAACTGTCAGCTCCGCACAACCACCTTTGCACAACTTCCTTCGCACAACTACTTCCATAGTTGCGAAATACGTTCTTAAATAATAATTAAAAAAGATATTTTCATATTTATTATTTTAATAAACCTTGCACAAAGCTTTCCACACATTTTGGGAATAAGGAACTCAACTAACACCAATGACTAACATGTACGAGTTCCTTTCAATGCAAAGATTGAATTGACTCACTTCGTTTTACAGCACAACGATTCTTCTTCACATGAACTGAAAACATAGTTTATTTAGCACCCCCATCTATGCAAAGGAGCCCCAGTCTCCTCACACATACTTGTTAATAATATTAATTGAAGATTTGTTTAGCACCCCCCACCCATGCAAAAAACCTACAACTGCATGTCACATGGATTGAAAACAAAATTTATTTCATATTGCACAATAAGAATAACTTTTACAGTCCAAAGATTATGATAATTGTTAAAAAAATGATACTAGCTCCCTCTACACTCCCGTCAATGTCATAACACCCCCGTCTATGCAAAGACTCCAAGTTCTCCCGCACATACTCTGTCCTCCGCATAATAAAAGTTCCGCACAACGAAACCGTACCAACTACTACATCGTTGATTAATGTCATAACACTCACTATGCAAAGGACCTCAGTTTTCTCGCACATACTCCGTCTTCCGCAAAAGGAAACATAATAATATTGATTCTACATTTGTTCAGCCCCCCTTTGGAGCCTATGCAAACAACCTGCAACCGCATCAATTCTTGCATCATTGAGTAGAGCACTAACATAACAATGTCCTACAACCACATCAATTCCGATATCATTGAGTAGAGTATTAACATAATAATGTTAGTGTCAAAGCACTCACCAACGCAATGACCACTCACAAAATTAATTGTCAAGCACTTGAAAAGAATGAAAATAAAACACCATTCACTAGGGGAATTATGTCTCATCAGAGCTTCCTCAACCAATGAGAAATTAGAAATAACATTTATTGAAAATTCAAAAAATATTTTTAAATTTATGCAAAAATAGAAATATTAAGCATTTTCTCGAAACTTTGATTAAAATTGTAAAAACACAGCGAAATAATGCATAGTCAACACAACTTGAGGCTATAGCCCATGGCGAGGCAGAGACTGTTAATAATAAAATTTCTATATATTATATAAAATAACTAGAAAATTATTTTTTATTGTTATAGTACTTCAAATATTATATAAAATAACTAGAAAATTATTTTTTATTGTTATAGTACTTCAAGTATCATTATTTTACATTTTGACTTTTTTATTGTTAAGGATTAATTTCAAATGAAGTAAATATTTGTTTTTTTTTTCTCGGCAAATGCTAATTCTATTAACTGTAAAACAAAGTAAAAATACAAGGGGTCGAGGCCTCGGGAATCATCATCTGAGAGCACTCAGAACATCAAAAACTGTCCTAGGTGAAGGAAAACCAGATACCATAAGCAAGAGTGCAGATATAGACACCAGGAATTAACCAAGATAACATGAGGATGAGGTGATATAATTGTCTGTCTAGAGCGCATAACCAGAGAACGAGACCAAAGCATTGCTCAAAATTCCAGAAGATCTTTACATTGCGGCATATCATGGAGAGAAATAAGACCGCCTGTCTGAAGAGGCCGAACCAGAACAGCATCCATAACCGCCGGAACTTGATCATATTAGTCATCCGCAAAACCGAAATGGAATGGGCCCAGATGGCCTCAAATTGCTGCGTCCTCATTCTGAGGCTCCTCCACCACCGGGCAAGCATTATCCTCCCATTCATCATCATATCCAACATTTTCGTCGCCTGGGTGCCTCAACAGGGGACGCGAATCACTATCATTATCTTCCCAGTTCCTCTGGCCAGCGGCATCTAGAGGCAGAGAGGCACTGGGAGTGTCGCTCCTTTCAAGCTTCTCCCCCTTACCTTTCTCCAGGCTTTCCCTTTCCATTACCTGCATGTTGCTCTGACTACCGGCCTCTCTGAAAGCCCCCTGAGGAGGCTCAGACATCATACGCACCCTAATTGGAGGCGGAGATTCTTCTTCAGAGAAGAGAATAGTGATATTGGCAGTGATTACAGGCCTATTAAGATTGCTTTGAAAAGTAAAATGATTGGTCTGAAACCCATGATACGGAGTTGGTCTGCGAGCAAGATTCACAGAGCGGGCCGCCTGCGGTCTACCACGCCCTCCACGACTCCCCCCGAAACGGCTCCTCATACTGTGGCGTACCATGATGAGGAGATTAAGGAGAGGCAGATAAAAGAGAGTAGTTATACAACACAGGAAATCGGAGGCAGATACAAGAGAGTAGTTATACAACACAGGAAACGACTTTAGACAAAGACAACAGGCCAGTAAGTGCGAGGAGAGCGGCACAGGTCGAATGGCAGGGGCATTTGAGAGCTGACCAATGATTCCAGAGACAAATCTGCTATCGAAACACACAACTATCCCAAGCCTGAGATAAACAGAGAACGGAATGCACACAGAGAATTTACCTTTGTTTTCAGAGACCAGCCTGCCCCACAGACCTGCATCCAGCTTCGGCTAGAGACAAGAAGGCGGAACGCTAGCAGTGGGAAGGATAGCCCAGAACGCCATGGTTATAATAGCCAGCGCCTTACCTTGGACAGGGCGAGTAGTAAATACATAGAGCATGCCAAATCTTTTGCTCTGCAGAATATCCATCAAGAACCAAATGAACTTCTGGATTGTCGCGCTCATGAACCAAATGAACTTCTGGATTGTCGCGCTGGTCTGCATCTGGTAGTACCATGCTCGTCCGTCTGTCCAATAAATCATTAAGTCTCATTTATTTCACCCGCATCCGAGTGAAGTAAATATTTGTTAAAATTACATGTTTAAATTATTTTATTCTATGTATTCAATTTTTTTTCCGAGAGGTTCATGCATTTAAAAATGTAATTTAAAAAAAATGAAAAAATAAACATCTTCTCTAAAAGGATGCAATCTTTGAAAGTGCCATTTTTAAAATTTTTCATTATAAAAAAATTACACTTTTGACTCTCACTGAATCTCTCATTAAAAATAATTTCAACATTTCTCCTGCTTGAATATACCAGTCAACTCTAACATTACTCTTCACAAAGAGGGTTAAAAAGGGTTAAGATAACCCGAAATACTATATGCATGTTGTGAGTTGATCAAAATTATATAAGTGCTGAAAGTTTGGGTACAAAACTTGACAAATCCAATGTAAATTGTGAACCGAAAAAGCCATACTCTGATACCATGACTTCGTTTAAAAACAATATACACCACCCCAAATATATCTTCATGCCCTAAACCATAAACCACGTGACGTTCGTAGAGTCAAGATTGAAGATTCAGACATGTGAAAATCTTCAACTGAAGCTCTCAGCCGCACCTGCTTTCATGGCGATGGCAACTCCTATGGCCTCCCACAGATTATGGCAATGGCGCGCCTTTCATTCCTGTACTACTTTCCATCGCATTCACACCACACAATCGCCGTTTCTTAGCATCTCCACATATCGGGTTCACGTCGCAGCAAGAAATTTAAGCCTTGCGGTCAGCGCAGTTCCCCTGCTCACCTCCAGTCCTCAGACTGATGAACAGCAGCAGAAAACCAATAATAGTAATAAGAAGGATCAGTTCTTATTGGGAAAATCAGAAGGTGAACTCCGAAAACTAGCCAAGGAGCTGGGCCAGGTAAGTACTCTGTTCCTACATTATGTGCAGCCTCTATGTGCATGTTTTCCAAGCAACTTCCTCCCCTCCCTTTTTTTTCAGAATTGTTGCTAAATGTAATATTAACACTAGAAGTCTATGCAATATGTATTATCATTAGGGGTGGTTAAATTGATCTTCCTTGTTTATATATTTATTATCATTAGGGGTGGTTAAATTGATCTTCCTTGTTTATGTATGTATTATCATTAGGGGTGGTTAAGTTGATCTTCCTTGTTTATATATGTATTGTAATTGAAAGTCTGGTTTGCTTTCTTACAGCAAACATACCGAGGAAAACAACTACATGATTTACTCTACAAAGCGAAGCTCAAAGACCTTGATGAACAGAATCAGTGTATGTTTCCTTTCAATCCATCTAGCACCGTTGAACTGATTTTAGTTTACTGGCAGTGAAATATAGAGTAAGACACTTAGTTGTGGGGATTCTCAGCAGCTTAACGAAGCAAGCGCATGAAAGCTTGCATTTTTGAGGCATCCTTTGATGTCCAAACCTTAGGTTTACTTCTTGTACGGAAATTAGTGAACATTTCAAAAGTTACCACTGGATATTTTCAAAACATTTCTTTATCAAGAATGTGTTCAGATCACTTGCCATTAAGATGTCTGAAATGAACAGATTTATCGAGCGTTTAATCTTATTTTGTGGACTGTTGAGTTTGATTCCTTTCTGCTTGCAAACATAATAAAATAGTTTGACGCTTTTTTAACGTTTTCATTAAAATCTTTTACTGTGTGCATCTGTTCTTTTATAAAGATGCAGAGTGCTAGGTTTGTAGTCGAGGTTTGATCAAAGCTTACAGGTCCACTTCATTGGCACAAATGTGATCAGTACCACTTAAATTTCGGGAGGATCTTAAGAATGCGGGATGGAAGGTTGGGCGATCATCAATTCATCATGCTGTGAGCTCTGCAGATGGAACTGTAAAGGTGAACTCTTGTCTTAATGCACTTTCTGTAATACCCCAACTTTGAGCTTGTAAAACTAACATGCCGTGTAAACTTTTCATAATTTCATTTAATAAATGTACCTTGATGGGACCTCAGAGAGAAATTCCTGCATAAATGTACCTTGATGGGACCTCAGAGAGAAATTCCTGCATGAGGGAAATAAAGTAGTCTTCATGATGCCGAGATTTTGATGTTAAATATAATGAAAGAAGGTATAGACTATAGGGAAAATCCTATTTCCACTACTATAGGATCATTAATGTGCTCTTACATGCGCAGGAGATAGACTTTTATAACACGCGCAGGGGTAACGCGCCGTTTTTATTTTTCTTATCTAGTTATAAACGTCTATCTCCCGCGCATGTAAGAGCGCATTAATGATCCTATAGTGGTGGAAATAGCATTTTCCTAGACTATAGTACACTTGGTTGCTACATAGTACAATGAAAAATGGGGTTTTCTTGAACTTTACAAGTCACGACATGTGGCACGCACTCAACGATCTGTCATAAATATAGATGGCCCACTATAAACACATCCCAATGTCATCGCACTCAATCTAATGATTAGACAATTATCTACTATTTTTATGTCTAAAATACCTATAAATACTTGGCTTTGAGGAAAAGAAAGAGAGAAATTGCACTTATTAAGGTGAAACCTTGCTGGAGCGAGAAATAAATAGGCATTGAGCAGTTGTTATGAGCAAATTAAGGACATTGTGGCATATTGTTGTGGATCTATGATCCTGAGAATCTGTGATCATTTTGTTTGCAATTACATCCAAGAGGAGATGACAATGGAAGATGGCTATCAAAGTATGCTTATGTATGCTTGTTCCAATGCTCAAGATTGTGTTTGAAGGGTCAAGCTACAACTGTGCAAAGAATTGTAAAAATAAACCTTCGTTCGTGAAGGATTGCGCCTACAACTGTGTGAGAAGGGTGGGAGTTAATGTAGACTCACAATTGTGTGAAGTGTTAAAGTTTGGAATTGCGCGTCAAGGGTTTGGAAGATTGTCACAACAATAGTGTTGTCCTAGTAGATGTATGATATTGTTAGATCTCACAGTGGAAAGGGTTGAATAAGCCATTGTGAACATTGACTATATTGAACTATCTTGCTGAGCTAGTGAGCCCCATGTTTGATTCCACACGGGGATGATATTGTTGGATTCACAATTACACCGAGAGGGGGGCGGGGGTGAATTAGTATAATACAATCTTTTACTTGTTTAAACATTCAAAACACTATAAAGCATCAATCTCATCAACTGAACATGAAACACCAAATATACGTGGAATCCCTTTCAGGAGAAAACCACAAAACTTCTTTAAATAATAATTCTTTGTAGGCACCAAGTTACTGTTACAATAATTTGTAGGCACCAACCTACAAGAGACACCAATCCCTTCAATTTTCAAATTTGTAGGCACCAATTCACAGGAGACACCAATTCCCAATGATTTGCAGACACCAATTTGCAGGAGACACCAATCCCCTCAATTTTGAAATTTGTAGGCACCAACCCATGGGAGACATCGTCACACCAATCCCCTTTGGTTTGCAGGCACCAACCTGTAGGAAACACCAATCTTTTCAATTACTTTGTAGGCACCAACCTACAAGAGACACCAATCATATTTGTTGCTTTGTAATTGCTTTTGCACTTATTATTGGTCGACAATGTCCAATTGGTATGCTCTACGCAAGTCATTGATCCGTTGAACTGGTAAAAAATATGCTTTTAATCTATTCTGAATCGGTCACTCAGTATGCTCTATCATTTGTTCTTCAATGGTTGAACTCTGTGATCTGCCTTGCACTATTCCACCTGCTTCTCTGAACTTTACTTCACTATTTGTGTCTGTGCATTATATTTCTTGCACTAGGCGCTTCCTTCACCCAATTTTCAAACTCTTTTTCTTATGACCAAGCACTTAATGTTGCATATTGGTTCACAAATGGCAAGCACACAATCAAGTGCCTAACTCGCAAGACTTAGCACTCATGTTTCCTCATATGCCCTCAAGACGTGATCACATGCTTATCAGAACTGTGGAACAGATAGAACACCAAAATTTATGTTTATCATGTGCTAGAGTTCAAACCTCAAATTTGACTTTATATCGGCATAAATGAAAAACACCAAATTATTTGAACCTTAGCACCTAGGTTCGAAACTACAAAAGTGCATAGGACCTCATGTTATGACCTAGCACTAACACATATTGGGTAAAGATGATTCAGGGTTCTATCATATGACTTCTTTTTATATTGGTCTTATAGGCCATTGGAGGTTCAACATATCAGCAATCAACCAATATCAGTATATTAGGCTTGTTAGCCACCAAAAGTGGGTAACCCATATGAGAAATTTTTTCTCCTTGCATAGCTAGCTAGCCAACAACCCTATATGATCAACACATTACATGATGCCAGGATCCTCCACTTCTCGCTCCAATTAGATTTCTCTTTCCCATCTAGCATTCCTTCTTGAAGAAAGGTGGGTCATCTATTGGGGGGTACTTTAACCATTTTGTATTCATGTGCTTTCACTTAGTGTTTCGAGCATATTAATATGGATCAAGTGGTGGTCTGGATGATTGATTGATCTTGATTGTATTCTTGTTCCCTCACTTCACCTAGGAGCTTAGTTTTTGGATGTAGTCTAGTGGGACCTCCTTTAAGGCCTTAGGGTTTTAGGAGGGGCGCTATTGGGGAGCCTCTGATTGAAGCAACATGCCCATGATATTTGATATGTACCACTTACTATCTTTCCCTGTATTCATTTCCATTCTTTGGGCTAGTGGTCATTGGTCACAGGGATTAGCACCCTTTCATTATCATCCTTGAGTTTGGGCTAGAAAACTGTCTTGGAGGTTGATGTAGCTAAAAGAAAGAAAAAAAACATAAGAAAGCCATGAAGAAAGAAAAAGATAAAATGTAAAAGATGGTTAGGACATTTGATTAGCACATGGGCAAAAGCTAAACAGGAGCTCTACTCCCATCATTAGCCATCACTCAGTTCCTTAAGTACATGATGCTCATTTATTAAAAGGATCTTTTGTATTGTCCCAACCCTGATGAACGATAAAGTGACTTATCATTAAGGGGTATTAAACCAGCTCACAAAAAGATAGAAAAGAGAGATCCACGCCTTAGAATTCAGCCTCTTCGAGGGGGCAACCTCCTTTACATTACATAAATGAACAATTCTTGGATGATACAAATGACAAAACCTCCTTTCTATATATAGGAGTCTAAGGAGTCACAATATAATCCAGCCGACCTAACAATAATAATATAAAGCCACAAAAATAACAATAGAGGGATTCTATGGGGCACAGAAATAACAATATGGGGGTAATAGGGGCACAACAATATAAATAGGGGGTATAACTATAATAGTAATGGGGTAATCACTAGTATTATAGGGACCCAACATGCCCCTCTCCTTCAAAAAAGGTTATGAAACCAGCTCACAAAAAGATAGAAAAGAGAGATCCACGCCTTAGAATTCAGCCTCTTCGAGGGGGCAACCTCCTTTACATTACATAAATGAACAATTCTTGGATGATACAAATGACAAAACCTCCTTTCTATATATAGGAGTCTAAGGAGTCATAATATAATCCAGCCGACCTAGCAATAATAATATAAAGCCACAAAAATAACAATAGAGGGATTCTATGGGGCACAGAAATAACAATATGGGGGTAATAGGGGCACAACAATATAAATAGGGGGTATAACTATAATAGTAATGGGGTAATCACTAGTATTATAGGGACCCAACATGCCCCTCTCCTTCAAAAAAGTGTTGTCCTCAACGCTTGAGCAGTTCTGGATACTTCTGCATAAAATTCTCATCCTCCCATGTGGAATCTTCAGCGGATAAGTTCTTCCACTTGATAAGATACTCTGAAATTGATCGATTTCGTAGCTGTCGAGTTCTTGTTTCTGTGATTGCTTCCGGTTCCAATATAATTTTTCCTTCCTCATCAAGTTCTGGCAATATTGTTTGAATTGGGAGATTGTCACCTATAACCTTCTTTAAACATGAAACATGGAAAACTGGGTGCAATCGAGAAGCTGCAGGAAGCTCCAATTTGTATGCCATAGTACCAATCTTTTCCAACACCTTGTACGGACCATAATACTTTGGTGATAATTTATTATCCTTCTTAGCTTGCTTTAGGGACATTTGCTTATATGGTTGTAGCCGTAGGAATACCCAATCACCTACATCAAAACTTCTTTCACTGCGATGTTGATCTGCCTGTTGTTTCATTCTATTTTGTGCCAACACGAGGTTATCCTTTAAGAGTTGGAGGACTTGTTGATGTTCGATGTGATGTTCCACTGCCTGAACCTTAGAATTTTCTCTTAAATATGATGTGATGGATGGTGGTTGATACCCATAAAGTGCCATAAATGGGGTCATTTTTGTTGTTGTATGGAAGGAAGTGTTATACCACCATTCAGCTAGAGGCAACCATTTGACCCATTGTGTTTGTTTATCAGATACAAAGCAACGAAGATATCCTTCCAAACATTTTTTTACTATCTCAGTTTGCCCATCAGATTGAGGATGATAAGATGAGCTATGAGCTAACTGAGTACCAAGACAAGAAAATAATTCTGTCCAAAAATTTCCAGTGAAAATGGGATCTCTGTCACTTACAATAATCTTTGGGTTTCCATGTAGCTTTTGAACTGTTTCCATAAATGCAGTAGAAACTGTACTGGATTGAAATGGATGTGATAATGCACAAAAGTGTGCATACTTGGTAAGTCTGTCAACTACCACCATGATGACACTCTTTCCCTCAGACTTGGGTAAACCTGTGATAAAATCCATTGAAACCTCCTCCCAACGTTGGCTTGGAATGGATAAAGGTTGTAATAGACCTGATGTCTTAATTGTTTCAACTTTATTTTGCTGGCAAACCAAACATTCCGCCACAAACTTTTGAATATCTGATTTAAGGAAGATGTTCAAAGGCCTTTGTTGCTTCCGAAGTCCATGAAAATGAATCTTTCTTCAATAATGTTGTTAGAGGTGCTGTTATTCTCCCATAATTCTTAACAAACTTGCGATAATACCCTGTCAACCCAAGAAATCATCGCAGATGCTTTATGGATGTGGGGATTTTCCATTCCTTAATGGCTTTAATTTTGCTAGGGTCTACCTTAACTCCTTCATGAAATACAATATGACCCAAATATTCCACCTCCTGGACTCCAAAGAAACATTTGGATCTTTTTGCATATAATTGTTTCTCCTCCAATAGTTGTAACACCCTGTCAACATGTTCAACATGATCCTTCTAAGACTTGCTGTAGATTAGTATATCATCAAAAAATACTAACACAAATTTTTTAAGGAATGGTTTGAAAATTGAATTCATCAAACCTTGAAATGTTGAAGGTGCATTGGTAAGGCCAAAAAGCATGACCAAAAATTCATAATGACCCTCATGAGTTCTAAATTCTGTTTTCGGAATGTCTTCAATCTTCATTCTAATTTGATGATATCCCGAACGAAGATCCAACTTGGTGAAGTAAATTGATCCATGCAATTCATCCAGTAATTCATCAATAACAGGAATGGGGAACTTATCTTTAATAGTGAGCTTGTTGAGCTCCCTATAATCTGGACACATGCGCCATGATCCATCCTTCTTGTGCACCAATACTACTGGAGCTGAGAAAGAACTTTGACTCGGTTGAATTATACCAGCCTCTAGCATTTCTGCAACCATACGTTCAATTTCACTTTTTTGGACATATGGATATCTGTACGGCCTGATGTTTGGAGGAACACTTCCTGGAATCAGATGAATAGCATGATCATGATCACGCATAGGTGGGAGACCTTTGGGAGTCTCAAATACCTTGGAATGATTGTCCAGGACTTTTTGGAGATCTGGAGAAATAGATGATTCCAATGTGGAAACATCTAGCGAACATAATTGTGCAATTACACCTCTTTGCTCCTTTTTTAGAAGCTTTGTCATTCCATTAGAGCTGATTATCTTTCCTGGTTTCCCTGCAATACCCCTTAATTCAACTTCCTTTCCTTCCACAGAAAATTTCATGAAAAGTTCTTGAAAATTAAAAGCTATTGTACCCAAGGATTGTAGCCATTGGACTCCTAGTACAACATCAGCACCTCCCATTGGAATGGAAATCATTGGGCTAGTCAATACATATTCTCCCATGGATAGCTTGATATTATGGCACTTTCCAAAACAATTTATTGTTCCTCCATTTGCAATCATCACTTGACACTCTGGTGCTAGATATAGGAAGCAATTCAATTCTTTTGCTACCCTACAATGAATAAAATTGTGGGTGCTTCCTGAATCAATCAACACTATTACCTTTTTCTTCTTGATTTTTCCTTCTATCTTGATGGTTTGAGGAGTGGTAATTCCCGCCAATGCATTACAAGATATGGTCGGATTTATTTGTTCTTCATCTAGGCTTTGTTCCTGGAATATATCCTCTTCTTTTGACCTTTCTTGCTCCTTTTCTTCTTCCTCTTCACAATCTATGTAGAATAATTTCTTCTCAGCACACTTATGACCTTTTGTGTATTTGCTATCACAATTGTAACAAAGCCCTTTTGCTCTTTTTTCTTCCAATTGTTGTGGTGTCAACCTTGTAGGTTGTGGAAGACTATGGGCAACAACACTTCCGTCTTTATAGTTGTGAACGGTATGCTTCCTAGTTGTCATAATTTTCCTTTCCATTTTTCTTGCTAACCTGAATGCCTTCTCTAATGAATCAGGTTCCCAAAGGCGCACATCATGTTGGATATTATCCTTTAAAGACCCTATGAACACATCAATCATATGCTCCTCTGGAATATCTTTTACCCCTATGTTCAATTTTTGGAACTCCTCAATGTGCTCCATTATTGAACCCTTTTGTTTGAGACTTATCAATTGGCTAAAAAAAGTGTTGCTTTTTGTATCCTCATAATGTGCTATCAATTCTTCCGTAAAAATTGCCCAAGTGATAAAGTGTTTACGAGAACAAAGCCATTGATAACATACAAACTGATTTGGTTCCAAATATAAAGTTGCCATACGTACCTTTTGTGTGTTTTGCACATTATTGAGATCGAAGAATTGCTCCATCTGTAATATCCATGTGGCGGGATCCTTGCCATCAAACTTCCTCATATCGATTTTTGGAACATGGTGAGTCTTCGATCCAACATTAGAGTCTATGGAATCATGATTAACATTTCTTTTATTCTCATCATGAGTTTCCTTTACTACCTTTTCACCATTAGTGACCCTTTCTTGTAGCAACTTCTTCAATTCATCCATCTTATCATCCATGCCATCAATTTTAGCGTCCATGCCATTCACCTTAGCTTCCATGCCATCCATCTTAGCTTCCATGCCATTTATCTTAGCTTCCACGCCATTTACCTTAGATTCCACGCCATTTATCTTATATTCCACGCCACTTATCTTAGCTTCTGTTAGCTTTTGTGAGCGTGATATTTGTTGCACTTGTTCTTGTAATTTTGATATATCATGTAGCATTTCTTCCTCTTCTTCATGAGTCATGCTAGAGCTTTCAGGTTCTCTACTAGGTGTTTGCATTTTCTTTCCTCGGGGCATCAGTTACCGATAATAATGTTTTACTATGCCCTTTGAATTCCGTTAAACCAAGCTTACACAAAATTAAAAAAAAAACTATACACCTTTTTTCACTTTATAGAAGCCTGATATTGAATCTGATGTATCTCTGTAATTTTGGATCCTCCAATTTTGAAATTGCTACCTGTAGTAGCCTTCTGAGTCCTCTTTCCAATGCCACAAGTCTGAGCCAAATTGGATTCTCCAAGGAAGAGTTATGTGAAATCTCCCACAGTGACTTGCTTTTAGATTGGTTCAATAGAGCGAACTTGTATGACGTGTCATGAGTCCTTGTTTCAACCTTTGAATATGAAACACACATACAAAAAACTAGTCCATCCTCTTTCTGTACCTTCTTACGAAATTTCAATCTGATCCCCAGAGAGAAAGTTATGACGATTTTCCCCAGGTCACCTGTTTTGAATGTAATTGAGGAGTCTGCAAAAAGACCAACTTCCTCAGATCATATATCCGCAAATATCACGCGAAAAGCTCTGAAATTTGGACTCAAGGTTTAGCGCGATTTCTTCTCAAATGGGTTTTTTTTGCGACTTCTGAAACGTCATAGAAAAAAATTTATAGCGAAAATGCCACGATGACCTGTTTGGAGCAGCGAAACCCTAGAATCCAAAGCTCTGATACCAAATGTTATGAAACCAGCTCACAAAAAGATAGAAAAGAGAGATCCATGCCTTAGAATTCAGCCTCTTCGAAGGGGCAACCTCCTTTACATTACATAAATGAACAATTCTTGGATGATACAAATGACAAAACCTCCTTTCTATATATAGGAGTCTAAGGAGTCACAATATAATCCAGCCGACCTAATAAAAATAATATAAAGCCACAAAAATAACAATAGAGGGATTCTATGGGGCACAAAAATAACAATTTTCTAGGTGTATGGAGTGTTTTGAAGACCTGAGAAGTGCAAGAGAAGAGTTTACAGAGAGCAAAGAACACGCACAAGTGAAAACGAGCTAATTCCCGAGTATATTTTCTACTAGTAATTATAGGCAAGTAGAACTTTCTAGGGAAGCCAAAACTATCCAATTGGGGACCATTCCTAAGTGTTTGAGCATGTTAATCTTGAATTTGGCTGCTAAATCAAGGCAGGAAAAGCCAAACTTGAACTTTGAATATGGGAGTTATAAATTTGATGTTAGTTTGGTTGGATAGCAAGTAATGAGAGGGGAGGTCATTGAGGATAGAAATGGAAAATAAGGGACTCCTTTGTGTAGCTATAAATAGTTGGGAAGGCATCTGGACAATTCATGGAACTCTGGGTCATTGGGTATGAGGGTTGTTTCCATTGTTTGTCTATGAAAGAGAGTGGCTTTCACAACTGGGAATTTTCTTGAGATTTTCCCCTAATGATATCATGGTTTGGCTAGGGATGGCCAAATGTAGGAAAGAATGAACACAATTGATCCTATGGTCAGGTGGAAAAGTGCACAACTTTCTTTAGTTGTAGGCAAATTATATCAGATAATTATATGCATTTGTCTTAATTGATGTTGTCTAGTTGTAAATTTCTTTGGTACATTGCCTATTTTAATATTACATGTTGTGTATCATATTATTTGGTAATGATTTTTATATCATGACTGAATGAACTTGGTCCATAACAAGGCTTGTCCTCCAGGATCAATGAGAGTACGTAGTCTACCAAATATACATAAATGGTCTTTTGTAATCTTGTTAGGGATCATAATCTTAGTAAATCTTGAATTGGTTGATGAAACTAATTTTGGTTTGGGAAACATAGTATCATAGAAGCCAAGGACTTGATTTCTAGATGTACATTGGTTGGAAAAATTAGTGTCCAACTTCTAAATTATTATAGTTAGTATTTGACTAAAGAATTATTTAAAAATATACCAGAGTTTTTTAAAGATATGGTTAATAGGAAGAATTTTCCACAGGGATGTAGATTAAGTGGTGATAGAGTGTGGTTTAAGGCATTTCTTGGGACATTGCCAGTTCAAATCCTCGATTAGCCTTGTATGTCGCGTGATGGGTTATGTTGGTATGCCTAGAGGTTAAAGTGGTAATGGACACAATCTAACCCATGTCACACAAGTATGAGTTTGACCTAGTTGCTAATTTCACTTGTTCACAAAAACAAAAACAAAAAAAAGGTGGTCAATAGGAAGGATTCACCTCTATAATTGTAGTGGTTAGAGTCTAACCCATGTTAGTCACACAAGTACAAGATAGACCTAATTTCTAATTCTGCTAATTCATAAAAAAACAAGGTCAATAGGAATAATTCACCTCTATAGAACCAAGTTTCTTAATATAAATTGAGTAGAACTGTAACCTGTAGCTATTTACAATTTTTGCATAACAAGATTCTCAAGGACTTGACTAACATCAATATCCAAATAAAAAATGTTTCTCAGAGTACCGTGTGGTTAAAAAAACATCATTTATTTATGGCACCACTGGCTTTGACATTTTAGATATTGTAGATGATGTTCCTCAATTTGATGCAGGTTTACCAACTTAACATTTTCTCCCCTCCAAGAGTTTAATATTATCTCAACCAAAGATGTGTTTACTCACTCCCAAGATGAAAAACCATTAATTAATAACCTGTTGTTAATTATCAATATTGGTCATTAATCAAATATCCATCAAGTTTGGATCAAAAGGTGATAGATTGTGCAAATACAATTTGGTTGCAACAATCTACTATGCTTGAGTACCCATTGTGCCAATTGCCTTTACAAATCTTTAATGTTTAATAGTGCCCTCAGTGAAAGAGGAGAATGGACACAGTTGAATGCAAGAGAGATTCAAGAAATTCCTGTGGAATGGATTCCCTTTGATTCGGTGCAATTCGAACTCACATTAAGAGTAACTCGATCCACTTAACCAATTTTTAAATTCTTATTTACGGTATTGTCAGGTATAAGAGGGTTTGTTTGGAATGTGAAACCACCGGAAACATAGCCTTCACATGGACAAACAAAAAAAAAGAAGTAAGTAGAAAACCATATAGAAAGAAAGAAAGAAATTATTTTTAAAGTCCATGACGCTCAAGATAGTTTATGGGACAAATTGATGCTCCATCTTATTCTTGTATTCAGCCCTTTTCTATGAATTTCACAATCAATTCTCTCATCTTCTCAACAAAACCCTCACTGAATAAATTATCCCAAGAGCTAGCTGCCAGAATATCTACATAACTTTCCATGTTGTCTTTGAAGACCTCACATTCTAAAATTTAATGCTTTTATGTTTCCATTTTTCCGAAAAAGAAAAAAATACATACTCTTTCCTCCCCACTTATTTTGACATTTTCCAGCACCTTGTTTCACAACGGATTTGATGAGAATTATTCCTTAACGGTGCAATAAGAATTTTAGCTCTCCAAGAAATATTGGCCCCTATGTACGTTTTTTGTTGATGATTATGAGTAAGATTAAACTCTTCAATATAATATTTTTTCTTTCTCCCTAACTCTTTATTCCAAATACACTTATGGAATACATCACTTGGGTTAATAAATTTCCACTATCCCTTGGTGAGTATGGTAGCTATTTTCTTTAGATTGGGAAAAAAAGAGGTGGAGAGATATTACATTTCCCACCTGGGATCTTAGCTTGTCATATTAAGAGGAGATCTAAGGACCCATATAATGCAAGTGTTGAGTTGTGAGAAGGAATGTTGAATGAAGTGCCGAGGTGAAAATTTCGAGATCCCGCCTCTCTAACAACAATCCAAGGACTCAGTTTATTACATTCAATAATCCTCTCACTTCTTTATTTCAATAAACATATTTTTGAGTTGATTATCTCCACGCCAACTCATTAAGCATTTTTTGAGTTGGTTATCTCCACACTGACTCACATTTGTATTTCAATCACTCATATTTTATATTTGGGCTATGACTAGTCTTTATAAGGAGATGTGCATTTATAAACCTGATCTCATATTATATTCAAACTTTCTTTTGAGTTTCACTCTCTTAGGTGCACATGTGATGGTTATCCATAAATCCACTTATATTTGAGCATGTTTGATTGTAATTAATCTCTTTTACATAAATGGACTTGGCTCTTTTCACTCACTTTAGTGACAATTGATATTATTTAAGGTGGGTATTCGAAGCCACTTTATTACAAGATGTTTTTTCCAACACCACTTTATAAGAATGATTCAATATCACTCTCCTATTAGATGCATAGGATGGCAGGGATATGTATTATTTCCCTCCTCATTTGGATGAACATGTTAGTGATAATGGTTTTTAACATATGCGACAATATGTAGCATCAATTATTCTTATTTAAGATGTCTATTTTGACACCTCTTAAGATATAAAGTTCAATGATACCACTCTCTTAGTAGATGAGTGGTATGGAAAGGATATGACTCCCTGCCCTCGTCCACTTATGAGTAGGTCAATCTAATTTCTTTATAACAATTAAATATATCAATAGTTTTTTCTTAACTTATGTACAAGTTGTTTCTATGATTACCTCATCAAATGAACTATCTAATAGTACCACTTTCAAAGAAGCTGCATAGTGGTGCAAGGATATATCTTCCCAAGCTTTTCCATTTGATGAACAGATCAATAGAAATGTTCTCTAGTATTCGAACAATTTGTTGATAGTGTTTTCTCAAGGTATTGGATCCACTTGTGTATTGTGTTTTGTCTAATCTTTAAAAGAGAGTAATAAACCAAATTAAAAATAGTTATAATCTTAATTAGCCATGTGATGTCTAAATCTTTAAAAAAGATTAATAAACCAGTTTAAACAAAGTTGCAATCTTAATGAGAGACTTCAAAAGGAGACCAAAAGCCTATATTTTTGGGTTAAAAACACCAAAATCAACTCTCAATCAAAAATAGTGTTACTATTAGCACCATTTTTTTAAAGTCAAAATTACTACATTTTGTAACCATGGCCTTATAAACCTCATAATGGTTCCAACAAAAGCATTAAAATAAATCCTCAAATCTAAAAGTGACACCTACAAAAACATATTTTTTTGGTTTAGGCGGTGGCGGTCAAAATTACTTCTTTCTTTAAATGATGACCTTTAACAATGTGTATACGGTTGCAAGAAAACACTTACATCAACCCTTGAATTGAAAAATGACATTATTAGTAGCACTCTCCTTTTTGGAAACTATAGTTACAATTTTGTTGAGATTCATGGACTTGAGAAATTGAGTTCTTTCCCCAAAAGCTTAACCTCAATATTTGAATTAGTTTAAAACACCCTTGATATTTTTTCAAGCTTAAAATTGCAATTTTTTTGAATTATAATATAAAACAAAATTATTTAATATATATATATATATATATATATATATATATCAAAGTATTTTACCTTTTAATAAAACTACATTTAGATGACTTAAAAAACAAAAAACACATCTTTTACCCTTATTTAACCCTTTTTAATTAACCATTAAAGAAGAACTATTCAGAAACTAAATTTAAAAACAAATTAAAAAAACTGAATTAATTAAAAAACACACACACGCACAATGTGATCTCTGAAATTGGCCGCACACACCACCACCCCCGACTCGTGGGCCCCACACCTCATTGCTCCTTTCGTCAATGAAACACATGGAAGATGATCTTTGAAATTGGCCCCACACATCACAATGTCTGGCTAATGCACCCCGCATCTCGTCACTACTTTCGTTAATGGGTACGTGGAGAATTAGAGAGGGTGAGACCGTTAGAGGCAACAGGGGGCTAAATGGGAAAGGTCGAGTTTGGATCAATTTTTTTACCTTGAGATAAGAACATTTATGTCCAACTAATGACCACAAAGTAGGTCAAAGGGGTTGTTGAGTAGAATGATGTCCATACAATGCAGGAGAACCAAACGGTCTCCTATAAAAAATACAATGCATGAATATAAAAGGTACAATGCAGGAACATAAAATATACAATGTATGGAATGCCTTGACAGAGAAGATTCGGGCCTAACATCCGAGGTTGACTGAAGAACACTGAAAAAAACTCCACAAAGTTTTATGTCCTGATGAAGGGCCAGTGGGAGGTGCGGATTGTCCACTAAATCATTGTCTGGGGGAGTTCGCACATTGTTGAGGTCTGGAGGACCTAGTCTGTCTCCCAGGGATGGATCTGAGACAGTTTTGTTGCTGAGATCTCGTGTGGCAGGGTGAGGTCCCATAGATCCTCACTGGTTTAGAGTCTGGATATGAAACGGTATCAATCGTTCTCTTTGTGCCCCTGTCTGAAGGTAGTACCCTGAAAAATGTCGTGATCCTCTGTGTGGGGTCTGGTCTGATGGGAGGCTGAAGAATATGCACTCGGAACCTGAGAGCCTCCTGCATATATAGGGCCAAACATCTCTGATTGGGATATCTGAAAAAGTTTGCGAGGGTCTGAGAGTCTCTAAACAAGAAATGGAACCTTCCTCTGATCTCATAGTAGATAGGACATCCAAAAATGAAGTGCACCTCAGTCTCTACTTCCTGTAAATGAAAAACCTGGAATATTTTGTTTGGTCTATCAATCTGGTGGTCCGTCTCTACTCGAAGTCTATGAGAACCTACTCTCAACTGACCTATAGGAATGCAAAGAGCATGCATCTAGTGGTGAAGCGTATGCTTGCGCTGAATAATGAACTTGTCTCTCAACTCTAAGAAGTGCTCAGCATAGAAGATCATCTTTGTGCACAACCCTCCTGTAGGATTGACTTAGGTGACCTAGACGAACTGCATGTAGATGTCCTCCTTGATAATCTTGTTCAACTCTTGTCTAGTAGGTAGAAGGTGACTAGGAGCATCCAAGGAATATCGAAAAGGATGGAGACGATCCAACTGAATTTCGACTGACTCTAAGAGATCTAAAACTTTTGTAAACCAACATCTAGCCTGGACCGAGGGAGTATAACGGGAAATAGTCTCAGAAGAGCGATATGCCAATTAAGGGTATCAGTCCCTACTATTTATCGAGTCTGCAAATCCCCGGACATGATGCAAGAATGAGACTAAATTGAAGATTGTCTCATGCCGAAAGGGCTGAGCTCCAAACTCTGCAAGGATGATGTGTTGAGGTACTGTTTGTTTGAATCTAATGATGTGGCGAAGAAGAAGAATATGGACTCTCTCAACTGAAGCCCAATCTGACTTAACTAAATATAGCCCCCAAATCACTGAGCCATATAGAACAGTGGGACAGATCAGGGCGTCCATGAGGCTCATCTTGGATGAGATGTCCTGGAAGTGATATCGAAAGCATTGTCTCTTGAGAAGGGCTAAGGATCCATATCCTTTTTTGATCCGAGACTAAAGCGTTGCTCGCAAACTGAAGCGGGGACCTGAGAATTGCACCCCCAAGTACAAATACGTGCTGGTGATCTCAACCTCCTCCCCTCTGAATAGGAAGTGAAGGTCTGACTTTTTCTTCACCCCATTGAAGATCATAATCTTGGTTTCACCCAAGTCGACCATCAACTGTCGAAGATTGCAAAACAGAGCTAAGGCATCCAGTTGCCTCTATTATCCTTCTGGAGATGAGAATAGGAGGACCATGTCGTTAGCAACGAGTAGAATAGATATCAGGACCGGTGAATAAGGCAGCCATCAATGTCCTGGATATGCTGGTGTAGAAAAGGCTCCAGCTCATCAATATAGATCCTAAACAAGGTAGGGGACAATGGACAACCTTGTTTAACCCCAATAGTGCTTCGGATGAAATCAGACATCCCATGAGCCATGCGAAGATGACCAAGGAAGGACGCATATAGGCGCTTAATAGTTGTCAATAGGGTCGCCAAGATGCCAATATCTTTGAGTCTCTAGAGTAAGGCTTCCCTTGGAATAGAGTCAAAAGCTTTCCGAAAATCTACGAAACAACAATAGATTTTCGAAGAGCGATGTTGTGCCTCCTTAATCACGACGTGGAGGGTGAAGATGTGGTCAATGGTCTGATGAGCTAGTCGAAAACCTGTCTATCCCCTAGCTCTAAGTTGTCTTTGCTCAAGGTCACTGGAGAGATTCCTATGTAGAATAGTAGCATACAACTTCAAGAACGTGTGGCCCACCATGATCGTTTTGTAGTTATTGGCATTTGAGTTGGAGCCTAATTTGTGGACCAGATCGATGATCTGGTGTGACCATGTTGGTGGAAAACCTTCATGGACTACATGGTTAAAGATATCATCCAAGTAACTAACTAAAGCACGGAAACCATGTTTAAAGAAATCTGCTTGGTAGCCTTCCTCATCGACTGCTTTGTTGTTGTTCATCACCCAAATGGCCTCTCTAATATCTTTGTCTGAGAATAGGTATAGGAAGGGGGTGGGGAGGTAACATGAATTTGGCCCTGCCCCGTAATATCATAAAGGTTGGAATTGTGAGAGAACATGGATGTATGCTCGAGGTCAGATGGAAGAGGGGAGCGTCGGGGAAGGATGGTATGCTAGAATTGTTTAGGGGAGTGTGTTGGCAATATTGTCATTGATGGCGAAGGGGCATTGAAGGAATGCAAGGAGCGGCAACAAGCATAAAGGGAAGGAGCAACGAATACTAAAAGAAGGCAAGGAAGGAGGAGGAGTTGTGATACATTGAAATGTTTTGATAATGTTGCAGAGATTGCTATGTTGAAGAATTTGTTGTGATGTAAAATTGTTGATTAAGTTGAATTGTTGTGATGCAAAGGCAAGACCCCAAGGCAAAGGCAAAGATGTTGCAAAGATTGTTGTGATGCATTAATGATAAATATCGATATATGATGTTGGCATTAGGTTGATGCATTTAATGATTACATGTGGCTGAAATTAATATTGGATGGATTATTTATTTTTGTTTTCTAATATTCATGATATGAAGAGTTTGGAAACGAATGAGTGGAAGGTAAAGGGTCAAGCCTATTCACTTCATATTCCTATATGGGATACAAACAACCAACAAACTATCTTTATAAAATATGTGATTTTGGAAGGCATTGAGAAGGTTAGAAAATGGGAGAATGTGAGGGAGATGATTAAGCTATTATGCATTAGTTACCTGGTACTTATGAAGCTGATGTGAAGCAGATTTGAAGGGAAGAAGATGCAAAAATTATGACCAGGTAAACCAATGCATTGTTATTTCTTGTTTGCATTAGGAGATGGTAGTCTCCT
>CM062817.1:232639496-232894496 GCA_031772625.1 Pinus tabuliformis
GAGCTTTTCTTGAGCGAACCTTTCACTCTGCAGAAAGCACCACACACTGCTTTTTTACTCACAGAAAATTATTTGTACACTGCTTAGTCCTCTTCAGAAAACTTGATAATTACGGTAAATATACTTAACTTTTGTTTTTTAATTCCAAAGTGAGTAATTTCATTCACACTATCAACAAGGTTTCATTTGGAACCCAATTCAATATATACGAAAAAAATGGTTAATATTCGATAGTGTTGTCCAACTTGACATAATTTCAAAGCATTAAAATCTAAAATCTAAAATCATGATTTTCAAAGCATTGAAATATTAATATTAACGCATATTTTCAAAATTAACACAAATGTAAAGCTTTGAAACTTTCACTATGTTTTTTAAATCATTAAAATATTAATATTAATGTATAAATTGTTACTAATTGACTTAATCGATAGAACGGGAAGGTTCATTCAAATTCGAAAACATGACACGTCTAATGTTGATGTTTATTAATAGTCTATTGTTAATATGATTCTAGTGAAGAGTGCATAAGAAGAGTCAAAAGTTTTATTGTATGTAGCATTCATGTGCCTTTTCTTATCTATACATATGGATTTTGTCGACAGCTCCGCACTTCACACATGTATTCGTTGAACCTTGTATCTTAGAATTATAGGGAAATGTGAAAATGCAGAAGCTTAAATTATGCAATGAGACAATCAATGTTTTCACCGTACAAAGTGTCAAGCGATAGCAAACTTATTTTTGCAAAGCTTTCAACATGTGCAATGCCATTATGGTAGAATGTGTCGAAAGCAATTTGTGCCACCAAATTTTTAGTTATTGTTTATGAATTCTCTATGTACAATGAAATATTCCGGCACAAGGAAAGTTGTTCCCAAAAAGCTCCACCGCTAATTAATTCATTAAAGATTGCATAGTGCCACACAAAACTATCACAATCAAAATCACATAAAATTGTTATATCAATTTCGTTTCGAAATACAACAAGAAACTTCCATTATGTACAATGGAGAGAAATGAGGAAAGCGTAATAAAATGCCTTTCTGAACTACCATAGTCTAGACAAATTTAAAAATATGATGACAATGAACATTATTCATGTTTCATAACAAACAAAACTATTTTCGTGTTTCGTATTATTGACATATATGTATCGATGACATAATATAGGTGCTAAGAGCATAAGTTTTTAACTTTAAGCAACACAATCACAGTAACAAGAACTGTATCGAGTTTTAAATTTCAATCATCATAGCTATGATTAAAATAAATAAATATAGTACAAATGCATTGAAGATCAAATGAAAAGCATTAATAATTATGATTCTCAATGGGAATCACTTATATCAGTAATGAAATGCTCAATGGCTTAGTTCATTGGCTCGTTCACTATGTTATTATGGCATCTTCTCTTTAACTACCTGCTCCTGCATCTGGGAAAAATAAATGCGTGAACCATAATATGGAAAAAGAGAAGTGCAAAAGAAAACAAGGAAGTGCATTCAACCACTAGACTATGTGACATTAAGAAAATTAACAATTCATGATGACTGAATAATGAATGTGAAAAGATTAAAGGACAATTACAATTTGTGAAATCGTATACACTAATTGTTTCACTATCAATTGTCTTATGGATGCATGGCTCATTGAACCAACGTCTTTAACTTATATTTAATGAATTCTTTCATTGGTCCCATTGTAATCTCTACCCTTGCATGTCGATTGAATAATTGATTTTCGATCTCCATCGCCTCTTCTTGTAACTAAGCAATTAACACATATTTCTTGTCATTAATCCTAACAAATCCAAATAGACATTGATAATTTCTTCTAAAGTAAAATCAATTATATCATTGAATTGTTATTCTATTGACTATTTTTATCTTATCCAATTCAAATGTTAGCGTATCTTTTGTAATCAATTCAAAATTTCATACGATGCATGGGTCGTCCTCATCTTGAAAAATTTACATGGCCTTTAGAAACACATCATTTCTTCTGTTCTTTATGCTCTCACATTCAAAAATAATATTTTCTAGTGTATTGATTCTTCTAGACCATCCAAGTTTGATTTGCCTCATTTGATTAACATTTGGCAGTTCTTTGTTTTTCTTGTCCATACTAGACAACAATTCAAGCCTTTGACTAAGAGCAAGTAAGTCATTATTAACAAAATGCTTGTCTTTGTTAATATTATTTCTCACCAAATTGAGAAATTAGTTGATTTCCTGTGCTAACCGTAGCAAAACCAAAACCACCTGCCATGCATCTTTAATGGTTTCTAACCTTTGGCATATATTAGTGACAATATGACATTTGATTGCATCAACCAGTTACAGAGATCTAATAGATCCATGAGATGTGCTAGCAGTGGGAATTGTAGATCGTTGAGTCTATATTGTGACTAGAGTCATCAACAAAGGACCCAGATTTAAAGCATTTTCTAGCTCTTCTATTGTTGCTTTCAGTACTAGGTTTTTTGCTTCCCGTTTCTCAATAGAAATTGCAAGCACATTCTCGATAGCTTCATGGAATGTCAAAACACTCGTGGCTATATTTCTATACATATGAACATTTGTTTCTACTTTATCAATAATTTTTTTACTATGCATCCTTACTTTTTCAATTTTCAATATTTTATTGTCCTTGTTATAGTTTACATATTGAAAAGTGGCAAACTGAACATCGAAAATAGAAAATCCTTTGGCAATTTTCTCTGTTATTTTTTATTTATTTATTTTCTTTCGTTCAAAGTAGTACTAACCCAATCAAGCAGTGAAGCTTCAATTTCCCCTTTGATAGCTTCTTTAACGCTTCTTGTTTGCAGGGGGCTTTTGTATTTTTCCAATTCAGTCATGTGCATTTTCTCTATAATAAATGTTTCATGAGGCTCCTTGTTATCTCTGACAACTAATAGTTGACCATGAATAAGATTTGCAACTTCAATATCTTTTCGTTTTCTTTCACTTAAAGATGAAGCTAGAGCAATTTCGGATATGCAAACAAAATATTGCACAAGATTTTTGCCTCTTTGTTTCAGTGTTGATACTTGCTTCTTCAACATTTTTTATAATAGTCATTACTACTTCTTGATTATTTCTTAGAGCACTATGACTTTTTTCACTTTCACTTGCAACTTTTGACAACAAGCTCTCGCATTTGATGGCACCTAGATGTGCAATAAATAATCCTTTTGGATCAACGTCTCACCGGCCTTCAACTTCTTCTAAATTAAAACAATGCAAAGACTTCACAACCTTTCCAAGGTGGCTTCCATTCTTCACAATTACCAATCCAACAGTAATGGCAAAGAAATAAATTGTTTCTTCTTTTTTCTGTTCAAATTTAACTTTTCAATCGTAGTATTTCCTACAGATTTCGACAACAAAAAATTTGTCCATAACGATTCTTAGAAGCAATAATGGTTTACCTCAAAGTCCATAAACTTGAATAACCATATTATTTCCTATTTTTTCATGTATCCCTTTTATCCAGAGGATAACTTGTGTTTCTCCATATATTCGATGGGTCTCTTGTCGAATTATCATGCAAATAACTTGCTTTGAAAAAATATCTTGAATTAGACAAAAAATTGAAATGGTTTCCTACCTCCACAATATGGGATAGTGAAACTACATCTGTTCTTTTTCAAAATTGAAATTAGGGTTATGTGGAAAGTCATCAAAGGTATGACTCGACATGAGGCCTGTCATTATATACGCCATCATGAAGAATCTACCACTTTTAACAAATTCACTAATTGAAAAGACAATTAATTTGAAATAAGATGAGCCCAGTCAAATACACAATTTTTTTATATGAATAATGGATCATATAGAGAATGGATCTTGGGACATTGGTCGTAATTTCTTGTCCCATTAAACATGCATACAATGAACATAACTCTCTAAAAGGTTCTCTAAACAAAGTAATATTAGAGAGGAAAGATGTTAAGGAACCTCAGAAGCTGGCGAAACGAACTCTTGTATGATTTTCAAGCCACTTGCCTGTAATGCTCAAAGTTATTTGCTTTTGACAAATCTAAGCACATATACGAAATCGATAGCTTCAATATCAGCCTAAGTGTCTCTAAAGTCAAAGAAATACAAGTATATTTGTATGGTATCCTAATCGTTTTTGTTGTTCAATCAAATTTCTTTGCGCATAAATAAATTATTTCTCTAAAATCAAATACTTCTGGAACACATTAAGCATTCACTAATCCAGTACACCAAATATTATCGCTATTCTTCTCCTATGCAGACAGATTGACATATCGTTGATACACAACCGACCACTGAAAGCTCTGATCGATGAGTGCAAGTGACTTAATATTATCAATGTAAATAACCATTGTCTTTCCCCTCGAAGCCATTTATGCTCTGTACTTTTAAATTATTCTGCCAAACATCAACATTTTCAATGTGTGTTAGGTATAGATCATCGATATGCTAAACAACCACTTCCTATTACTACTCTGCGTGTGAAATCTCTTCCAAAAGACACTTTCAATATATAGTAATTCAATAAATCAAAGTCTGCATTTACAAGAAATAGTAGAAATAATTCGCATAATCTAAACTGTCACAATTTTGGACAAAAAATAGTAGAATTTTCGACACAATTTGTAGAAAATCGGGCACAGATTTTTGGAAAATTAGATTACAGTTGTCAAGCTTCAAGATTTTCGGTATCAGAGTAATTGTTGATAGTACTAAATTTATGCTTTTTCCGTTTCCACTATCTGTTACTATTTTGCATGTGAAATTTGTTTGATGAAACATTTTAAATAAATAACAATTCAAAAACGACAATGCAGACGTTTATGAGAAATAGCAGAAATAGTTTAAAAACAAATCTCGAAATTAAGAGACTACTCCATGTACGAAACAAATTAAATGTGAATATTTTCAACTAGCTTACAGGTTGTCAACAATCACATCCATTACTATATCAATGTTAGTTTAGAGGTAATAACATTTACATTCCCAATTACATGTTGATTCGTTTATTCGCCAAAACGATATCGAAAAGTTAATGTCATTATGTAGTGTACGAAAATGAGGAAACCACACTCCACACAATGAAAGTGTTTCTTCTTCTTCTTTTTCTTTCTTTCAATTCTACATAACATAGTTTTTTAATTTCGTGCCTCCCGCATTGATTACAGTCACCATAAAACTTCATGAACAACATTATTAATTATTTTTTTGTAATTGATAAAATTTATTATTAAGTATTATTATTTAATTTAGTTTTATAATTTTTAAGTTTATTGTTGTTTAATAAAAGCTTTCGTTGTGCGGAAGTAGCTTCGTGTGCATAATGTAAGCTTTATTATGGGCTTGGGGCAAGAAAATATTTGCACAGTGAAACAAGTTTTTATATATGGCATGAGTTATATAATTATTCACTTCCGCATATGCGTTTGTTCTCCACATAACCTCTGCACATGCACAACCACTTCTGCACAACTATTTCCGTACTCAATATCGCTCTAAAAATACTCATTTACAATTGACTACTGCAACTTTATGATTTACAATATAAGCTTTAATATGAGCTTCAAACAAGAAAATGATCTTCAAAATAAAACAAGTTTCTATATCTAGTAGGACTTATTTAAATACTTATTTGCTTTGAGTAAACAAACTATATATGTCTATAACCAAAATACTTACAAAGATTGGTTTACAATTGACTATTACAAAACGAAATATGCAGTTTTTTCACAACGCTTCAAAAAACAGATCCCATAGTTTAATGTATTATTATTATTATCATCATCATCATCATCATATGTTTTTGTGTGGAGCTTTTACTCCTGGAAAGAAGTTTCATCTACACAATGAAAACTCTCATTCTAAGCCCTATAGAAGGAAAAATCACACAATGAAACACTGATGTGTGCAATTCTCGCTTTTGTACATGCATTCTAAGTAAAGAGAGTTTGCACAAAATAATCAGGCTTTCTGGCTTAGTAGCCTTCAACAGTTATCAACATAGTTACAACAACTATAATTATATTCAAACTCAAATGTTAGCCATAACAAATGCAATAGATATATAACAACCAAAACTTTTGCCAAGCGTTCATCTCCATTGTAAACAGAACTGGAACAAACTAAAGAGTCTTTGTGCTTCACAAGCCTTGAACAATAACCAACATAGTTACATTAACAACAATTGTATTCATACTAAAATCCTAATCGCTATAGCTATCATTCAAATAAACAACACAAATGCAATAGGTATCTTTGAACCAAAACTCCTGCTAAATGTTTATTTTCACTGCTGACAATTTTCATACCATTTCATAGAATATAAAAGCTCAAAATCATAGTCTCTTGAACTTATGTTCAATCAATGATATTGAGAAACTCTAAAGAATCAATAGTAATACAAGTTCACATATAAATCATTGTCTAAGAATTATTTATATAACTGGTAAAAAGTTTCAGTATAGAACAGAATAAATAGAAATCCATTCTAATTATCATTCATGACAAAACATTAGCTAATATATAAAAGCTCAAAGAAAATATTGGAAAAGAGGTGTTCAATTATTGTTTTTTGTACAACGTTCGAGAACCCAAGTCCATACAACATCCCATGTGAAACATTATCTCGGAATTGTTTACATAGTTAGTAAACATACCGATAGATAGAAAAGACAATAATCAGAATTCAAATAAGCTATGATTATAGAGCCATGGTCTAAAAATTAGCCTTTGTTGCATAAAATATTTATGAAAATTCTAATACTTCAGTCGCAAAGCTAAATGCATTCATCCCAATGGGGTTTGTGCGATTGAAATCCCATCGACTATAATCTCTAAAATTCATTTGCAACAAATAACAAGGAACTGCATTCAAGAACTAGACTATTCCATCATAACACACACAAAAAATTTCAATAGTAAAATGCTTTGATGACAAAAATAAATGTTCCAATTTATTAAAACACTCATAATATGCAAAAGCATAGTCTAATATTCTTTAGCCCTAAGCTATCTTTCGGAATCAGGCTTCCTGAAACAAATTGCTTCACTTTAGCTTCAATTAATTATTTCATCGAAGTGACAATAATTTCCTTCTTATCACATTCATTGAATATCTCCTCCTCAATTTCTCTAGCTTCTTCTTGCAATTGCAAAACTGAGGCAGATTACTCTTCGTTAACACTAACAAAAGTAATTAACCATTTACTAATTTCCTCTGCAGTAAAATCAGTTATATCATCGAAATTTTTTCCTGTGATTGTTTTAGCTTCTTCAAAGCAACCATTAGCTTATCCTTCGCAATTAATCCAGACTCATATGTAATGCAAAAATTGTTTAAATCCTAAACAATCACTACTGCCTTGAGATACACATCTGGTCTTCTATGTTCTATGTCTCCACACTCATAAATAATGTCCTCCTATGTTCTAATTTTCTAAGACCACGCAACCCTGCTCTGCCTCATCTTATCAACATCAAACAACCCTTGTTATCTTTTTCTAGTTCGGACAATGAATTAAGCTTCTGACTAAAAGTTAATAAGTCATTGTCTACAAATTTCCTGTCATCTCACTTTTGACCAACTTGATAGAAGACTTAGTTCTCTACTTTAGATGTCATAGATCAAAAGCAACTTGTCATGTAGATTCAATAATCCACAATCTTTAGGATATATTACTAATGATATATGATTTCACCGCACTCAAAATATTGAAAGTTTCTCAAATCTATGAAATCCGCTGAGACTAGAAATTGCCAATGGTAGTCCACGTATTACTAGTGGAGTCTTCAACAAAGGACTGCTCAAAGTATCTTCTACCTCTTTTATTTTTTCCTTCAACTTCATATTTTCTACTTGTCGTCAACTAATAGAATTCACAAGCACTTCACCACTAGCATGATGCAATTTCATTAGCCCCGCATTGCAACTGGAGACAAATCAACATTCATTTATGCCCAATCAACAACCTTTATGTCGGAAAGTTGTACCCTTTCAATCTTCAATCTCTTACCACCCCTGTCATAATTTGTTTCTTGAAATGTGACACAACCATTGTTATGCAACCAGCTCACAAAATAGAAGAAAAGATAGACCAACGACTCCAAAATCAACCTCTTCTAAGCAGAAAACTCCTTTACATTACGCAAATGAACAATTATTGGATGATACAAATGACGGGACCTCCTTTCTATATATAGGATTCTAAGTGGTCCTAATATAATCAGAACCTACATAACAATAATATTGTAGGGGCACAACAATAACATCAATGGGCTTCTATAAGGCACAATAATAACAACATGGGGACTACATGGGCACAACAATACAATAAGGGGGTTTCACTAATAACGATAAGGGGCTACACTAGTAGTATAGGGACCTAACATGCCCCTCTCCTTCAAAAAGTGTTGTCCTCAACGCTTGAGTAGTTATGGATGCTTCTATATAGAATTTGTGTCCTCCCATGTGGAATCTTCAGCAGGTAAGTTCTTCCACTTGATGATATACTCTGAAATTAATCAATTTCGTAGCTGTCGGGTTCTAGTTTTTGTGACTACTTCAAGTTACAATATGATTTTTCCTTCCTTGTCAAGTTCCGAAAATATTGTTTGAACTAGGAGCTTGTCACCTATAACCTTCTTTAAGCATGAAACATGGAGAATTGGGGGCACTCGGGAAGATGCAGGAAGCTCCAATCTGTATGCCATAGTACCAACCTTTTGCAACACCTTGTAAGGACCATAATACTTTGGGGATAATTTATTATCCTTCTTAGGTTGCTTAAGGGACATTTGTTTGTATGGTTGTAGCCGTAAAAATACCCAGTCGCCTACATCAAAACTTCTTTCGTTGCTATGTTGATAGTCTATTGTTTCATTTGATTCTATGCAAAAGTAAGGTTATCCTTTAAGAGTTTGAGAAGTTGTTGTTGATGCTCGACGTGATCTTCCACTGCTTGAACCTTAAAATGATTGTCCAATACTTTTTGGAGATTAGGAGAAATAGATGATTTCATTGTTTGAGCCTCTAGTGAACATAATTGTGCAATTATGCCACATTGTTCTTTCCTTAGAAGCTTTGTCATGCCATTAGAGTTTATTATCTTTCCCAATTTCCCTGCGATACCCCTTAATTCAACTTCCTTTCCTTCTAAAAAAAAAAATTCAAGAAAAGTTTTTGAAAATTGAAAGCTATCGTACCCAAAGATTGTAGCCATTGGACTCCTAGTACAACATCAGTAACACCCATTGGAATGGAAAGAATTGGACTTTTCAACACATATTCTCCCATGGATAGCTTGATATTATGGCACTTTCGAGAGAAATTTATGATTCCTCCATTTGCAGCCATTACTTGACACTCTGGTGATAGATATAAGAAGCAATTCAATTCCTTGGCTATCTTACAATGAATAAAATTATGGGTACTACTCGAATCAATCAACACTATTACCTTTTCCTTCTTGATATGCCCTTCTATCTTGAGAGTTTGAGGAGTGATAATTCATGTCAATGCATTACAAGATATGGTCAGATTCATTTCTTCTTTCTCTGGGAGTGGTTCCTATTGTATATCATCTTATTTTGACGTTTCTTGTTCCTTCTCTTGCTCCTCTTCCCCATTTATGTAAATTAATTTCTTCTTAGCACACTTATGACCTTTAGTGTATTTTCTATCACAATTGTAACAAAGCCCTTTTTCTCTTTTTTCTTCCAATTGTTGTGGTGTCAACCTTGTAGGTGATGAAAGGCTAGGAGCAACAACACTTCCATCTTTATAGTTATGAGTGGTAGGCTTCCTTGTTGCCATAATTTTTCTTTCAATTTTTCTTGCCAACCTGTATGCCTTCTCCAATGAATCAGGTTCCCAAAGGAAAACCTCATGTTGGATGTTATCATTTAAAGTCCCTATGAAGACTTCAATCCTATGCTTCTCTGGAATGTCATTTACCCTTATATTCAATTTTGGAAGTCCTCGATGTGCTCTGCCATTGAACCCTTTTGTTTGAGATTTATCAATTGGATAAAGAAGGTGTTGCTCTTTGTATCCTCATAATGTGCTATAATTTCCTCCTTGAAAATTGATCAGGTGACAAGTGGTTTACGAGAACAAATCCGTCTATACCATACAAACTGATTCGGTTCTAAATATAAAGATGCAAAACACACCTTTTGTGGCGGTTGCACATCATGTAGACCAAAATATTGCTCCATCTGTAGTATCCAAGTTATCAGATCCTTGGCATTAAATTTCCTCATATCTATATTTGGAATATAATGGGTCTTTAATACAATGTTAGAGTCTATGAAATCATGATTAACATTTCTTTTGTTCTCATCATGGGTTTCCTCTACTACCTTTTCGGCATTAGGAAGCCTTTTTTGTAGTGACTTTGTCCCGCCTTGCTTCAAACCTTCCATGTCTTTCCTCAAATCTTCCATGTTGCCATTCAATTTTCCTTCTATACCATTTATCTTATTGATCATATCTTCAATTACATTCTTCAAATCATCCCTCCAATTTTTCTTACTAGGTGTTTCTATTTTCTTGATTCAAGTCATTCTTTTTCTTTCTTTTAGGAGCTCGATCTTGAATCTGTTGTATCTCTAAAATTTTAGATCTCCAAGGTCTAAAATTTTGACCTGTCGTAGCACTCTGCATCCTCTTTCCAATTCTACCTTCTCCAAGAAAGTGTTATGCCCAATCTCCTAAGATGACCTGATTATATACTTTTCAGTAGAGCGAACTTGTACGAAGTGCCATGTGTCACTGTTTTGACCTTCCGAACTGAAATCGATACATAGAAAAATAAAGTTCGTCCTCTTTCTGTACCTTCTAATGAAATTTCAATTTGATTCTCAGAGAAAACATTATGACTATTTTCCCCAAGTCACATGCTTGAGATATAATTGGGGAGCCTATAAAAACCCTAACTTCCTTGGATCATATCTTCGAAAATATAGCGAGACAAGATCTGAAAATTGGCCCCAAGGTTCATCAATATTTTGGCTCAAATGGGTTTTAATGTTAGATTCTGAAATGTCGTAGAAAAAATTTTATAGTGACAATGCCATGATTACCTGTTTGAAGCAACGAAACCTTGGAATCCAAAGCTCTGATACCAATTGTTATGCAACCAGCTCACAAAATAGAAGAAGAGATAGAGAAACGACTTCAAAATTAGCCTCTTCGAGGGGGAAACCTCCTTTACATTACACAAATGAACAATTCTTGGATGATACAAATGACAAGACCTTCTTTCTATATATAAGAGTCTAAGTGGTCCCAATATAATCAGAACCTACATAAAAATAATATTGTAGGGGCACAACAATAACATTAGTGGGCTTCTATAGGGCACAATAATAACAACATGGGGACTACATGGGAACAACAATACAATAAGGGGGTTTCACTAATAACAATAAGGGGCTACACTAGTTGTATAGGTACCTAAAAACGATCATCAAAAGTAATGTCCTCTTCGACAATTTCCTCCATTATTTTATGATTTTCTTGCAAACAAGTACTAACCCAATTAGGTAGTACAACTCTCTAAACTTCCATGTCCGTGACTTCTTCAATGCTCCTTATTTCAAGTAGACTCTTGGATATAAATTATTCAACCACGTGAAACTTTCTAGAGTTACTCTACGAAGAGGCTCTTCATCATCTCCGCCACCTGATAGCTTATCGACAACCAATTTTTCTCTTCCAATAGTTCTTCTCCTTTTTTTGCTAGCATATGGAGTCATAATAGTACTGTGTTTGGAAGATTGAGATTGTTAGGTCCCTATAATACTAGTGATTACCCCATTACTATTGTGGTTGTATCCCTTATTAATATTTTTGTGATCCTATTGTCCCCATATTGTTATTACTGTGCCCCATAGAATCCCTCTATTGTTATTTTTGTGCCTTTATATTATTATTGTTAGGTCGGTTGGGTTATATTGTGACTCCTTAGACTCCTATATATAGAAAGGAGGTTTTGTCATTTGAATCATCAAGGAATCATTCATTTTTGTAATGTAAAGGAGGTTTCCCCCTCAAAGAGGCTGAATTATAAGGCGTTGATCTATCTTTTCTATCTTTTTGTGAGCTAGTTTCATAACATTTGGTATCAGAGCTTTTGGATTCTAAGGTTTCACTGCTCCAAATAGGTCATCGTGGTATTTTCGCCATAACTTTTTTTCTGCGACGTTTCAGAAGCGAAAAAAAAAACCCATTTAAGACGAAATTGCACTGAACCTCGAGTCCGAATTTCAGAGCTTTTTGCACTATATTTACAGAGATATGATCTGAAGAAGTTGGTCTTTTTGCAGACTCCTGAATTACATTCCAAATAGGTGACCTGGGGAAAATCGTCATAACTTTCTCTCTGAGCATCGGATTGAAATTTTGTAAGAAAGTACAGGAAGAGGACGAACTGTAGTTTCTTGTGTATATTTTTCAGAGCCAAAGGTCGAAACAGGGACATGTGGCACGCCGTACAAGTTCGCTCTACTGAACTAGTCTATAATCAGGTCACTGTGGGAGATTTGGCATAACTCTTCCTTGGAGAATCCAATTTGTATCAGACTGCTGGCATTGGAAAGAGGACACAGAGGGCTACTACATGTCACAATTTAAAAACTGGATGATCCGAAATTACAGAGATACATCAGAGGCAATATCGAGCTCCTACAAAGTGAAAAAAGGTGTGTAGTTTTTTTTATAAATTCTTGCTTAAGTTTGGTTTGAAAAATTATTTTGAAGGAATTCAAAGGGCATAGTAGAGAATTATTATCGGTAACTGATGCCTCAAGGAAAGAAAGTGCAAACACGTAGGAAGCAACCTGAAAGCTCTAGCATGACCCATAAAGACGAGGAAGAAATGCTACATGATATATCAAAATTACAATACCAAGTGCAACAAATGTCAATCTCACAAAAGCTAACAAAAGCTAAGATAAATGGCGTGGAAGCTAATATGAATGGCATGGAAGCTAAGATGGACAATTTGAAGATAGATTTGAACACAAACTTGAAAACAGGTATGGCAAATTTGAAGACAAATTTGACAAATTTTCTACAAGAAATACTTACTAATGGTGAAAGGGTAGTAAAGGAAACTCATGATGCGAACAAAATAAATGTTAATCATGATTTCATAGACTCTAATGTTGGATTGAAGACCCACCATATTTCAAAAATCGATATGAGGAAGTTTAATGGCAAGGATCCGGCAACATGGATATTAAAGATGGAGCAATTTTTCGATCTCAATAATGTGCAAAACACACAAAAGGTATGTATTGCAACTTTATATTTGGAACCAAATCATTTTGTATGGTATCAATGGCTATGCTCTCATAAAAAAATATCACTTGGGCAATTTTTACGGAAGAATTGACGGCACATTATGAGGATACAAAAAGCAACACTTTTTTTAGCCAATTGATAAATCTCAAACAAAAGGGTTCAATAATGGAGCACATTGAGGAGTTCCAAAAATTGAACATAAGGGTAAAAAATATTCCAGAGGAGCATAGGATTGATGTGTTCATAGGGACTTTAAAGGATAATATCCAACATGATGTTCGCCTTTGGGAACCTGATTCATTAGAGAAGGCATTCAAGTTAGCAAGAAAAATGGAAAGCAAAATTATGGCAACTAGGAAGCATACTACTCACAACTATAAAGTTGGAAGTATTGTTGCCCCTAGTCTTCCACAACCTATAAGGTTGACACCACAACAATTGGAAGAAAAAAGAGCAAAAGGGCTTTGTTACAGTTGTGATAGCAAATACACTAAAGGTCATAAGTGTGCTGAGAAGAAATTATTCTACATAGATTGTGAAGGGGAAGAACTAAAGGAGCAAGAAAGGTCAAAAGAAGAGGATATACTCCAGGAACAAAGCCTAGATAAAGAAGAAATGAATCCGACCATATATTGTAATGCATTGGCTGGAATTATCACTCCTCAAACCATCAAGATAGAAGGATAAATCAAGAAGAAAAAGGTAATAGTGTTGATTGATTCAGGAAGTACACACAATTTTATTCATTGTAAGGTAGCAAAAGAATTGAATTTCTTCCTATATCCAGCACCAGAGTGTCAAGTGATGGTTGCAAATGGAGGAACAATACATTGCTCTGGAAAGTGCCATAATATCAAGCTATCCATGGGAAAATATGTATTGACTAGCCCATTGCTTTCCATTCCAATGGGAGGTGTTGATGTTTTACTAGGAGTCCAAGGGCTACAATCTTGGGTACAATAGCTTTTAATTTTCAAGAACTTTTCATGAAATTTTCTGTGGAAGGAAAGGAAGTTGAATTAAGGGGTATTGCAAGGAAACGGGAAAGATAATCAGCTCTAACAGTATGACAAAGCTTCTAAAAAAGGAACAAAGAGGTGTAATTGCACAATTATGTTCGCTAGATGTTTCCACATCGAAATCATCTATTTCTCCATATCTCCAAAAAGTCTTGGACAATCATTCCAAGGTATTTGAGACTCCAAAAGGTCTCCCACCTATTCGTGATCATGATCATGCTATTCATCTAATTCCAGGAAGTGTTCCTCCAAACATTAGGCTGTACAGATATCCCTATGCCCAAAAGAGTGAAATTGAACGTATGCTTGCAGAAATGCTAGAGGTTGGTATAATTCAACCTAGTCAAAGTTCTTTCTCTGCTCCAGTAGTATTGGTGCATAAGAAGGATGGATCATGGCGCATGTGTCCGGATTAGAGGGAGCTCAAAAAGCTCACTATTAAAGATAAGTTTCCCATTCCTATCATTGATGAATTACTGGATGAATTGCATGGATCAATTTACTTCACCAAGTTGGATCTTCATTCAGGATATCATCAAATCATAATGAAGACTGAAGACATTCCGAAAATAGCATTTAGAACTCATGAGGGTCATTATGAATTTTTGGTCATGCCTTTTGGCCTTACCAATGCACCTTCTACATTTCAAGGTTTGATGAATTCCATTTTCAAACCCTTCCTTAGAAAAATTGTGTTAGTATTTTTTGATGATATACTAATCTACAGCAAGTCTTGGAAGGATCATGTTGAACATGTTGACAGGGTGCTACAACTATTGGAGGAGAAACATTTATATGCAAAAAGATCCAAATGTTTCTTTGGAGCACAAGAGGTGGAATATCTAGGTCATATTGTATCTCATGAAGGAGTTAAGGTAGACCCTAGAAAAATTAAAACCATTAAGGAATGGAAAATCCCCACATCCATAAAGCATCTGCGAGGATTTCTCAGGTTGATAGGGTATTATTGCAAGTTTGTTAAGAATTGTGGGAGAATAGCAGCACTTCTAACAACATTATTGAAGAAAGATCATTTTCATGGACTCCAGAAGCAACAAAGGCCTTCGAACATCTTAAATAGGCAATGTGCCAAGCACTGGTCTTAGCTACATAAGACTTCACAAAAACCTTTATTGTGGAATGTGATGCTTCAGGAAATGGAATCGGTGCTGCAAGATGAAAGACCCATTGCTTTTGAAAGTCATCCAATCAAGGGAAAGTTTTTACACAAAGCTATTTATGAGAAGGAAATGTTGGCAATACTACATGCACTTAAGAAATGGTGACCTTACATAATGGGAAAACACTTCAAGGTAAAAAGGGATCATGATAGCCTTAAATACTTTTAAGAACAAATATTATCCTCTGAAGAGCAAAAAAAGTGGGTCACAAAGATGTTGGGTTATGACTTTGAAATCATCTACAAAAAAGGAAGCAAAATGTGGTGGTAGATGCACTCTCAAGAAAGGATGAGGATGTGGAAGCATTGTTGTGCGCCATTTCTATTATCCAACCAGATTGGATAAACGAAGCAAGGGAGGAATGGAAGAATGATGTAGAAGTGTGGGAACTTATTCGAAAGTTACAACAAGATTCCAGTACATCTGATACATTTAGCTGGCAAAATGATTCGTTATGGTACAAAGATCACTTATACCTTTGTAAGAATTCCCAACTCAAGCAAAATATTCTTATGGAATTGCACACTTCTCCCTTAGGAGGGCACTCAGGATTTTTAAAAACTTACCACATGCTTAAGAAGGAATTTTTTTGCGATGGCCTTAAATCGAATATTCAAAAGTTTGTGGTGGAATGTTTGGTTTGCCAACAAAATAAAGTTGAAACAATTAAGACCCCGGGTCTGTTACAACCTTTATCCATTCCAAGCCAACGTTGGGAGGAGGTTTCATTGGATTTTACCACAGGTTTACCCAAGTCTGAGGGAAAGAGTGTCATCATGGTGGTAGTTGACAGACTTACCAAGTATGCACACTTTTGTGCATTATCACATCCATTTAAAGCCAGTACAGTTTCTACTGCATTTATGGAAACAGTTCAAAAGCTACATGGAAACCCAAAGATTATTGTAAGTGATAGAGATCCCATTTTCACTGGAAATTTTTGGACAAAATTATTTTCTTGTCTCAGTACTTAGTTAGCTCATAGTTCATCTTATCATCCTCAATCTGATGGGCAAACTGAGATAGTAAACAAATGTTTGGAAGGATATCTTCATTGCTTTGTATCTGATAAACAGACATAATGGGTCAAATGGTTGCCTCTGGTTGAATGGTGGTATAACACGTCCTTCCATACAACAACAAAAATGACCCCATTTATGGCACTTTATGGATATCATCCACCATCCATCACATCATATTTAAAAGAAAATTCTAAGGTTCAAGCAGTGGAACATCACATCGAGCATCAACAACAAGTCCTCCAACTCTTAAAGGATAACCTCGTGTTGGCGCAGAATAGAATGAAACAACAGGCAGATCAACATCGTAGCGAAAGAAGTTTTGATGTAGGTGATTGGGTATTCCTATGGCTACAACCATATAAACAAATGTCCCTCAAGCAACCTAAGAAGGATAATAAATTATCACCAGAGTATTATGGTCCGTACAAGGTGTTGCAAAAGATTGGTACTATGGCATACAAATTGGAGCTTCTTACAGCTTCTCGAGTGCACCCAGTTTTCCATGTTTCATGTTTAAAGAAGGTTATAGACGACAAGGTCCAGTTCAAACAATATTTACAGAACTTGACGAGGAAGGAAAAATTATATTGGAACTGGAAGCAGTCACAGAAATAAGAACTCGACAACTATGAAATCGATCAATTTCGGAGTATCTCATCAAGTGGAAGAACTTATTCGCTGAAGATTCCACATGGGAGGATGAGAATTTTATACAGAAGCATCCAGAAATACTCAAACATTGAGGACAACACTTTTTTGAAGGACAGGGGCATATTAGGTCCCTATAATACTAGTGATTGCCCCATTACTATTGTAGTTGTATCCCTTATTAATATTGTTATGCCCCTATTGTCCCCATATTGTTATTACGGTGCCCCATAGAATCCCTCTATTGTTATTTTTGTGCCTTTATATTATTATTGTTAGATCGGCTGGGTTATATTGTGACTCCTTAGACTCCTATATATAGAAAGGAGGTTTTGTCATTTGAATCATCAAGGAATCATTCATTTGTGTAATGTAAAGTAGGTTCCCCCTCGAAGAGGCTGAATTCTAAGGCGTAGGCTTTGTGCCTCTTTGATTATATCTTTCTCATGTCCGAATGATCTCTTTTTCAATGATCTATTCAACATCTGCTAGCATTTTTTCATCTTTTGTTGATACATTGTGACTTTCCTCGCTTTGCTCTCTATTTCTCGAAAACAAGTTCCCGTACCTTATAGACTTAAGGTGTTCCATGAAAATTCTTCCTCTATCAAAGCCTTTAATAGCTTCAGCTTCACTTAAGTTAAAACATCTAAAGAATTTACAAAAACATTAGCATGAATTGTATTCTTCACAATGACTTTTCCAACAATAATTGGAAAAGAAATAAATTGTTTTTTCTTTCTTTTTTCTGTTCAAATATAGCTAGCTAACGTCGATATTGCTTGCAAACTTTAGCAACAAAATACCTATCTATAATCAACATTGGCAATAGCAATGGCCTAACTTCAAAACCATAAGTTCGTATAACCACATTGCATTATATTTCCTCATAGTCCCCTTTGCCACATAGGAAAGCCTCAACCTCTGCAGATATTCGAGAAGGCTCTTGTCCAGTTACCATGAAATACTTGCCTTACAAACACATCCTAAATTAAACAAAAATTTAAAGAAGCTTTGTACTTCCACAATATAGGATATCATAACTACATTGGTTCGTCACGAAATTTGAATCTAGGATTATAGGGTAAAATGTCAAACACATGCCTTGACATGAGAAGTGTTATCATATATTCCATAATAAAGAAGCCATTGTTCTTGGGTGATCTATGCAACTGAACAACTAATTCATTCGAAATGACATTAGCCCAATCGAAAATACAATTATTTATGTATTTCTCATAAAGCACATAGAAAATTCATTTCAAAACATGTGTTGTACTATCTAGCCCTATTACGCGGGCAAAGAACCAACAAAATCCCTAAACAGTTTCCTAAGCAAAGAAATATATACAAGAGAAAGATTGGAAGGAACCTCAAAAGCTGGAGAAATGAATTCTCACACAATGTCATTTTCAATTCCTTTTTCCTCCACGAAACTATTCACAGTGAATAATTCTAAATGCTTGTTTGGTTTCAATAACTTGAATAACTATCTGAATGCACTGGGATCCAAAGGAACCTTTGTTTCTCATAGCTTAATTGCCCTCTTTCTTAAATCAAAATGATTCGCACAAAGATAAACAATTTCTCTTAAATTAATGAACTCCATAACACACCTGGCATTCACTAATCCGGTACTCCAAATCTTGTTGCTTGTTTTCTCTTCCATTGACAGATTCACATATCACTCATACATTCTTGACCAGTTAAAGCTATCATCGATCTCAACAAGTGAGTTAATGGTATCACTGCAAATAGCTTCTTTCCTTCGCCTGCTACCAATTTTCTGTTTACAGTAAAAGAATACTCTATCAATGAATAACATATTCAAATCTCATTTCAGTTTACAATTCTTTGTTTTCTTCACAAACACTAGCTGTTATTATTACTCATCTGAAAACTATTACACGTGACACTTCAAATAAATAGTAATTAAAGATACCAAAGACAATTTTTATTTTTTTGTAAGCTTGCTAGGACTCTCTGATTTTTCGAGTTTACATGTTTTACATGTCCATTACTCACTCCACTACGGGGGGAGGGTAGCACAAGATTTGAACCCAAGATCTCCGGTTCAGTGAGACTTCATTCCACAGTCATCGCCACTTGAGCTACCCCATGCAAATGATACCAAATCCAACTTTTATAGACAATAATAAAAAAAACAAAAAAATTCGAAATTATGAAAGCATACTATCCATTTACTTTGCACTTTGCCCCTGCTTCAAGATTATTGATATGCGTGTCGTAAGAAACAAAAACTTATGATATACAATAATAGGCGTTGTCTACCGAGGCAGTAGATTTTCCCACATGGTCAAAAATCACCACAATCGACAACACGAGTGTTTGAATCATGTTTTATGACAGTGGAAATGGATTCAACATCATCAAAAACCCCATAGACAAATTTGCCCATACCGCCAAAAATCACCGCAATTCAAAATTATTTTTTTCAACAAAAATTTGATAGCACGAGTGCTGACACCCAATATTATGAAAGTTGATAGATACAACAAAAATAATAATAATAATCCACCATATTTGATCAGGAACGTGCTGGAATTTCCATTATTTTTCCAATCAAATTTGAAGACTCATAAAATTATCAATAATAGCTACAAATAGTAAACTGTGCAAGGACATTCACAAATAAATATTATGCCAACATGTATTCAACTACCTTCTACGATGAATCGACTTGACAGTTGGTCCCCGCTACTCTGTAAAACCGAACCAAATTTGGTTTATGAATGAGTTGACGCACCTATTTCTCGCAAAATTTGACACATAGTTTCAATGTAGTGGGAACCTTATTCCACATAAATGGATTTAATTTTAAACTCTTTGATTTTTGTGGATGTGGAAATAATTTAATTACTAAAAGTTGATAGTTGTAATCTTGAGTTACAAAAGATTCTACCATATTTTATCAAGAACACGTTGAAATTTGCATTGTTTATTCAGTCAAATTTGAAGACTCGTAAAACTATGAATAATAGCTACAAATAGTAAATTTACCTTCTAGGATTAATCAACTTGACAGTTGGTCTCCACTACTTTGTAAAACCAAATCAAATTTGATTTACGGATGGCTTGACACACCTATTTCTCACAAAATTTGATACACAGTTTCGATGAAGTGGGAATCTTATTCCACAAAAACAAATTTAATTTTAAACTCTTTGACTTTTGTGAATGAGAAAATAATTTAATTACTGAAAACATAAACTTTCATTCATATTGTAACAGACACAACTACAAAAAGCAACTTGTAAACTAGAAATAACAATTGTTTTATCAATTAAATACTTATTACTATTATGCAATATTAGATTGTGTCATTTTAACGAATGCCAACAAGCACTACTCTATGTGATAGAACGTATGTGTCGAACAAAGATGAGAAACTTTTATACCTTGTGTGTATCAGTATATTGAATAAAGACGTGCGCGTGTACCTACTCGATAAATTAAGTGCTTTCTGTTAATAAGAGAACATACATTAGAACAATTAAAAATCTTGATGATATAAAATGCCACTTACATTAGGATTCATTCAAAATAAAAAACCAACGACATCGACTAAACTACACAAGTCAAGGAACGAAAATTAACACTATGTCACATACTTTTGACATAACACAAATGAATATACTATTAGATGCGTTAAAAGTGCTACACATGACACGTTGAATAATTAGAAATTGAATAAGCCAAAGCTAATCACAATCCACTGATTTAATATTAGCGTTATACATGTCATAAGAAACATAAATTTACCATACAAAACAAGTTCGAACTAACTATAATCATGATAATCAACTAAGAAACTGCCAAATACGAACAAGAAACCGACAAAGGTGAATCTATTTAAAAGCTTGCAGTATTGTAGAGCTTCTATATTTCTGCACTATTGCTATCATCCACGATTTAACATAAATGTATCTCATACATACATCATCTTCGACACATTCTTCATTGATGATAATGAAACTTTTTTCTTAGCTCTGTATTAATTGAGAGTGTAACCTTTGATTAATTAATTAGTTTTGTGCAACTATTCTTCTGTAAAGTTATATCTGCAAAAGTTCTAAATGGGAAAGAGTTTAAAAATTAGCCAAAGAAACGCTCTTCCCAATGCGTAAAGGAGTTGCATCTTCATACAACTATTAACAAATGTGTGTGCAAACAACTTTCACTTTACGAAGAGCAAAAATCGTGGTGGTTTGAGCATTGGTTGTTTTCTAGATTCATGGTTTATTGTATAATACATCTTCGATTTTCAATTGAGCATGAACGACATCTCCAATTTGTATTAACTTTCATTGCTTTATGTTGAGAATTTGTTGTTTTTCATACGATATTCAAAGATTCCATTCAAACACAATTGAAATTTGAAGGTGCGTTCATCTATGCAACGACATATTTATGCAAGACAACAAAAGTTCGAACAATACTCCAAGCTCTTAAACACAATTTGAAAAGAGAAAACACTACATGATTCGCTACTCGAAATACGTAAATGATTAGAAAAGGCTCCTATTGATATCAACAAATAGCTTCTTTCCTTCCTCTATTAACGATTTCAAAATTCTTGTCGATTTGTTTCCCTATAAATCACCACATGTATGTCACGAAATCACTATATTGGAGATAAAGCTGACATCCAAATCTCTTTATCATTCCAATGTCTATCCTGTCATTAGTATTTATTATTATTATTATTAATTCACAAATATAACGATTAGAATGAGTTATTTTTTGAAGACATGTTTCCCTAGAAATCACCATCCGGTACTATTTTGCATCTGAAACACACTACAAAGACAAAGTTTCCATCCAAATTTTTTATTGTCACAATATTTGTCTTTTGATTAATAGTAAACATGCTTGCGATTAAATACCAATCCTATTAAATGTAATTGAGGTGCTTTGCTTCATTAAGAAGAGCTCGAGGCAGAGGAAAATGGCAGACTAGGGTTTCTGACAAACCCTTACACGGTGCAGAGACAAAGCAAGCAATCTCTCAAGACTAAGAAATATTGCTGCCAGTGCAGGTTTGGCAGATCTCGTAGCCACAACCAATGAACTTCCCGATGGGAGAGGCAACAAAGCCTCCCCCCACAAGCCACAACAATGGAGATCGGCCACTTGATGGCAGAAATGAGAAGACATCAACTGAAAATGCAGAGCAGCCAACGGAACAGCCCTGCTGATCCGGATTTAAACAGGAACGCAATAAAATACAGAGATAACCATAAACACAAAGATGCAGCGGAAATAATACTTCATTTCATTAATGGAAAGTACTGAAATATGCTTACAACCAGAAATGGAAATAAACCAGCTAGGGCGATGGTAGCTTATCTCTGAGAAGAGATGTGCGGCTACATGCCTCTGAACTGTTCCGAACTGTGTTACAATGAGGCTCCAAGGCCAATTTATTGTTGAGAAACAATTGAAAACCCTTCACATCCTGAAACCTAACCCTAGAAGATGAAACGCCAAATTGTGGGCCCCGTTTGGGTAAATTGGTACATCAATTTCCCGGGGTCGTAACTTTGGCATACGATCTCCGTTTGACGTGTACGATAGCTCGTTAGAAAGATCTATCCGAGTACTACCACTTTGGGAGGCAACATCGGTCCATGGACCCATGTTGCCCCAAATTCCCAAAAAAGCGTCGTTTAGGGCCTCAAAACGGCTCCGAAAGTTCAGGACCCGAAAAAACTGCTAAAAATAGTAAACTGTGCTACAATTTAGGAAACTGAAAAAGCTGAAAGAGACATTTGTGGGGGTCCAAATGGGATAGGTGGGTGGCCACCAACATCCACCTGGATCATTCCTCCCCCCTTAGGAAGCAATGGTCCCCATTGCATTGAGTTCCTCCATCTGCTGAACTTGTCCTGCAATCTCTGATGTGTCCAGTGATGGTGGGAAGCATGGTCGACGATGGTCCACATTGAACATTTGGTGCAGGCGAAGGAATGGAGGAATGATGTGCTCCAAATCATTGTTCCCCATAGCCTTGGTACTGTTGTAAGGACCATGTCGGAGTGGTCTGAGCTTCTGATGGGTTCTGGTAAGGCGTTCTTTATGTCGATGCAACCAGACTTTGTTGCCCACCTGAAACTTGTGTGGTACCCATGTGGGTGAGGAGAAGTTGTTCCTGTGTTCTGTCATGACCGTATCCCTTTGCTGCTGCTGCTACGTGGAGGAACCCTTTGCAGGGGTCATGGATGTAGCAAAGATCTTCCCCTTACTTTGGGAGTGAACCAGACAGATGAATTTCCTGGTCTGTGATATGAGCTTGCTGCCTTTTTTAGCAGTGATCAAAGATGTGGCCGTAGGTGGGGCTACCTCCGGTATCCTATATAATGAATTATTTAAAGAAATAATGACAGCACGAGGCCTGGACTCATACACAGCATGTCGTCTCCACAAGTATGGCTGGCCTAATAATACATCACAAACATCCAGAGGTGTAACATCACACAATACCTCGTATGTGAAGGGTTTGATGCTGTAGGGAAGGCGGCACTGCTGGCGAACTTTCAGATCTCGTCCTTCATGAAGCCACCCGATACTGTACGGCTATGGGTGTGGTGTAGTCGGTAAGCCCAACCGCTTCACGACCTATGCTGAAATGAGGTTCTTTTGGCTGCCACTGTCGACAATGAATTGTAGCGGCGAACCCTTCAACCACATCTGTGAGTGGAAAAGACGCTCCCCTTCCTCTAGATTTTCGGGCTCATCTTTCTGGATCTTGGCGGTGGCAACAGTGGCGCTAGGATCCGCATCAATGATCTGCTTCCCTTTGCTATTCCTCTTGTCGGGTTCTGGCTCAGGGTCGGAACATGCATCTGATTCGGAAGCCTTCAACTCAGCCACCAACAACTGCTTGGTCCGACACTCACTTGTGTTATGAGTGGGACTCTTGTGGAACTCACACCACTTCCCTGTGTCCTTCTTCGGCTTCATGGTGTTGTTATTTTCTTACGGCTTCAACGGGTTCTTGGGTCACCCTGCCTTGGCTTTGTCCTTTGGGCTTTGGATTTGCAGATCCAAAGTCTCGCTTCTTCTGTTTGAACTTTTTCTCAATTTTGACAACGTATCGGTATGTTGTGCCGAGTGAGGGGATGTTCAAGAACACCATCTCTTCTTGGATGTATCTGTGTAGGCAGCCGCGGTATTTGAGTACCAGATGCAGCTCAGAATCTTTGATACCCAACTGTGTGCGAAGGGTATGAAAAATGTTTGTGAACTCTGGCACATCTTGGTCTCGTCCCTGCCGCAGTGTGGTCCATTTGATGTATTTGTCCTCATAGCTTCCGACAGGGTAGTACTGCTCTTTCATGGCATCCCGGAAGTCATTCCAAGTGGGTGCGGCTGAAAATAGTGAGCCTGTACTTTCATCCTTCTACTCGCAGTAGGTTTCCCACCAGTCCTTGACGTGGGGGGCTGCTTTGAGAAGAGCGAAAACAATCTTTTCCCGATTTGAAAATTCGTGAACAGAAAAATACCCATCTAGCAGATTTAACCATTTATCTATGACATCTGCGTCTATTTGACCCTCGAAGATGGGGATTTCAAAATTAACTTGTACCTTAAATGGTGTGGCGTTACCAGAGTCACTGTTGGACGCCGATGCGTCGCCTCTGGGTAGCCACTGAAGGATCTGCGCAAAGTTATCCATCATCGCGTTCCTTTGCCGCTCGAGCGCTTCTTCGAGCAAGATTTTGATAGGATCTCCTGCCCCCTCGTCTTTCTTCTCATCCGCCATGGGAGGCCGTCGGGATTTGCGATGCTGGTCTTGCAAAGGTTCAACCAGTTCAAGCCCTAACTCCTTATATCCCGACCTCGTTGGGGACATGCAAAGAAAAAACAGAGAAAAAGCAGACCGCTCTGATACCACTGATCCAGATTTAAACAGGAACGCAATAAAATACAGAGATAACCATAAACACAAAGATGCAGCGGAAATAATACTTCATTTCATTAATGGAAGTGCTTACAACCAGAAATGGAAATAAACCAGCTAAGGCGATGGTAGCTTATCTCTGAGAAGAGATGTGCGGCTACATGCCTCTGAACTGTTCCAAACTGTGTTACAATGAGGCTCCAAGGCCTATTTATTGTTGAGAAACAATGGAAAACCCTTCACATCCTGAAACCTAACCCTAGAAGATGAAACGCCAAATTGTGGGCCCCGTTTGGGTAAATTGGTACATCAATTTCCCAGGGTCGTAACTTTGGCATACGATCTTCGTTTGACGTGTACGATAGCTCGTTAGAAAGATCTATCCGAGTAATACCACTTTGGGAGGCAACATCAGTCCATGGACCCATGTTGCCCCAGATTCCCAAAAAAACGTCGTTTAGGGCCTCAAAACAGCTCTGGAAGTTCAGGACCCGAAAAAACTGCTAAAAATAGTAAACTGTGCTACAATTTAGGAAACTGAAAAAGCTGAAAGAGACAGTTGTGGGGGTCCAAATGGGATAGGTGGGTGGCCACCAACATCCACCTGGATCACCTGCGCAGCAACAAGAGAAGAACGAACAAGCAGATCTGGATAAGGAAACAAGAAATAACCCTGCAGCATCTGAGCAATCAAAGAAGGCAACGTCGTCCACCTGCAAACCCATTGCAACAGTGCGACCCAAGATTGAGTTACCTAGTCACAAAATCAATGCACAAATACAATATATGAAAGACCATGCACAGATAGGTAAATTTATAGGCTATTGGCCCACCGAAAAAGCTCTGCAAGGATGGATAACCTCAAAGTGGAAGCCCAAGGGACATGTTACCCTACAGCTAGGCCCCAAAGGCTTCTTCACAGCCATCTTTAACTGCATTGAAGACAAAAATCGCGTCCTAGATGGAGGACCCTATTTCTTTAACGCAGCAGGTCTATATTTAAGAGACTGGATCGAAAGATTCAATCCAGACAAGGAAGACTTCAGCTGGGCACTAGTTTGGATTCGAATGTACTCCTTACCTCTGGAATACTAGGATGAAGAATCACTTAAAGCTATTGGTAATGGGTTAGGAGAATTCATAAAGACTGCAGAGGAAACAAAGCTTCGCCGGTACACCTCATATGCTCGTATCTGCGTTTACATGAAACTTGGCAAGGCGCTCACGGACTCGGTAAGTCTCCTTCATGATGACTTTGAATGGATTCAACCCATAGACTATGAACATGTACCTTTCAGATGCAGGAAATGCCACGCCCATGGACATCTATTCTGTGACTGTCCTTTAAATACCCCTCCTAAATCTACAGACAATGGGGGAAAATATGATGTGGAAGGGTTTACCAAAGTTGCCAGTAGAAAGAAGCATAATAAAAAACCTCCTACAGCACCAAAAAATGTAATACCATCCTCTGATGCGCCATCCTCAAGCAATAGTTTTGACATTTTGTCAAACCTAGATATGCCTGAATCAGATCCTTCCATGATAGCAAAGACAACCTCTGCACCATCCACCAAAATTTTTGTTGTACCTATCCATAATGAAGCGAATCAACCATCATTAGCAAACAACTCGGATCCGCCACCAACAACCTCGCAACCCATTCCCATCCAAGATCACCACAAAGCCCTCTGGTCCGCAAAAGGAATGGAAATTGATAATCTGTTAACAGACCCTCTCAAGTCAACACACCACATGGAGGATAGCAGTGAACAAAGTTTAATGGAAGAAGAACCTAAAAGCTTTGATCTAGGGGACCTAGACATTTTCAGTCTAGAACAAGCATGCAAGAGGAAAGAGTTCGACACAATACTAGATAGGCAACTTAAAAATCTGGAAGTAGTACTCTCAAGAGTGCATCAACACGGCACATTGGGCATACAGCAAGGAGGTAGATGGGATGGGAAACACATTACCAAAGATGGGAAGAATAGAGGTAGAAAGACAGATCTACAACGTACCATCCTCATTGGGGAAATGCTAGTGGAGTTCGGAAGGTGCTCCAAGTTGACTAAATACTACCGTTCCTTACCTACTGGTCAACCATGAAGCTCATCTCATGAAATGTGCGAGGACTTAATGGTCCTGGGAAATACAGGATGATAAAGAACATGATTCAGCAAGAACAACCACATATTGTATTTATGCAAGAAACAAAATGTAATACTAGCACTTTAGCTTCCATCTTATCCAAAGCCTGGGCGGGATGCCAGACTGTTATGGTAGACACAATAGGAGCTTCGGGGGGGCTTGCTATAGCTTGGAACACACAGCACGTCTCCCTTATAGATTTCCATGCTTCTCACCATTTTATCCAGGCAACTTTCCACCTCATTGGAACCAACATACATGGCCACTTGACAAATGTATACTTCCCCCAAGATACAATGCAAAAGAACACGCTGCTAAAAACGCTGGAAATTCTTAATTCTACAAGAACTCATCCACTTTGGATCACAGGCGGTGACTTCAACATGATCACTCGACTGGAGGAAAAACTAGGAGGCAGAAGGAAGCTGGACAGTGAAAGTAGGAGCTTCAAAGAATACATTCAAAACAACTGGCTAATTGATTTACCATTTGATAATGGTACTTTCACATGGAACAATAAAAGGATGAGTACTCAACAAATCTCATCCAGGTTGGATAGATATCTTATTTAGATAACTCTGTACATTTACGTGGTGATATTTGCGCCTCAATACTCCCCATTGTTGGCTCGGATCATTGGCCTATTTCCCTGCAATGGAAGAATCCTAGAAATTCAAACAAGAAACCATTTAAATTTGAAGCTTTTTGGATCACTCACCTTGAGTTCAAAAATATGGTCAAATCAGCGTGGGAAAGCTTTATTCCCAATGGCGGCTCAAATATGTATCAATTCCAGCAGAGATTGAAGCATATCAAAAAGCAAATCAAGACCTGGAATCACACTACTTTCGGTAATATCTTTCAAGATCAAAAAGTGCTCGAGCAAAGTATGAGAGAGCTACAGCAGAAGATCATTACAGGGGGCAGAACCGAGAATCTAGCAAGTCAAGAACAAGATCTTCTCACACAATTGGAAGAAAGAAGGAAACAAGCAGAAATGCTCTGGAAACAAAAGTCAAGAATCAGATGGCTAAAAGAAGGGGAAAGAAATACCAAATTCTTTCATTGCACAACTATTCAAAGAAGAATGAATAATACCATCTCGCATATTCAAAATCCACAGGGAGACAAAATGGAGAAGCAAGAAGATATTGAGAAAGAGCTCACTAATCACTTCAAAATAGTACATCAAGAGCCGCCTACAGATAGACAACCTGCAATAAATGAAATACTTCAACATGTTCCCAGAATTATAACAGAGGAGCACAATCAAATCTTGCTACAGCCGGTTACTCTGACGGAAGTAGAAGAGGCTTCAAATCAATTGAAAGCTGGGAAAGCTCCAGGACCTGATGGTTTTACTTCCAACTTCTACCATCACTTCTGGGATTTAATCAAAGTAGAAGTTTGGAATGTGGTAGAAGAATCACGCGCTATGCATTGGCTTCTTCCATCTCTCAATGCGACATTCATCGCTCTCATCCCCAAAGAAGCTCAGCCAAGTACTCCGGAGAAGTTCAGGCCCATTGCTCTATGCAATGTAATATACAAAATCATTTCGAAAGTCATTGCCAATCGCCTCAAACCGCTCCTTCCTCTTCTCATTTCACCGGAACAATCTGGCTATGTTGAAGGACGTCAAATCTTGGATGGCATCATTTTGACTCATGAAATCATCCATTCCTTAAAGAGAAACAAACAGGGTGGTATGCTTCTGAAAATCGATCTTTCTAAAGCCTTTGACAAACTTAGCTAGTCCTATATTAAACATATGCTGACTGCCTTCAGATTTAGTCCGACCTGGGTTAGATGGCTTATGAACCTCATAATCTCCCCCTTCTGCTCCATCCTAGTTAATGGAATCCCCTCCAAACCCTACTCCCCATCCAGAGGAATCCATCAAGGTGACCCATTATCCCCATTCCTCTTTATTATTATGGCAGAAGGTCTAGGTCGCCTTATAAAGCAGGTTGTTCAATCTCACGACCTTAGAGGCATCTCTGCCCATGGAACCTCAGTGATAACACATCAACAATTTGTTGATGACAATATGCTATTTGGACACCCTTCTGTCAGTGAAGCCCGCACCTACAAAGCTCTGCTAGAAACCTTTTCAAGAGCCTCAGGCACCACTATCAATACTGCCAAATCTCAAATTTTCTTTTTCCACACTCTTGTAGCCACTCAAAGAATAATCGCCAGAATCATCGGATTCTCACAAGCTAAACTTCCATCTAATTATTTGGGTGCTCCACTGATAGACTCAGCCTTAAAGCATGCATCCTGGCAACAACTCATTGAGAAAATTGAAAGTCGCCTATCGTCCTAGACCTACAGAACCCTCAACATGGCTAGCAGGCTCGTTCTAATAAAAGTAGTTTTACAATCCATGCCTCTCTATCTCTTCTCTATTCTTGCAGCTCCGAAATGGGTGCTCAAAAAAATCAAAACTTTGCAACGCAACTTTTTATGGGGCTCCACAGGGCAAAATCAAAAGTGGGCATTAGTAAAATGGGACATGGTCTGCACACCAAAAAGGCAGGGAGGTCTAGGATTGTGAGACCTGCAACTCAGCAACACATTAATGGGAGCACGAATATGGTGGCAATGGGTTTCTAGCCCACAGAAGCCATGGGCACAAATCTGGACTGCAAAATATGTGAACAATCGTCCGCAGGAAGAGTTGATAAGAATCACTACCACGGACACAGGATCTCTAATCTGGAATGCAGCAAAACAACACAGAGAGCTTATACAAAAGCACAGCTTCTGGGAGATATGCAAGGGGAGAACTGTGCATTTCTGGATGGATTCTTGGCAACAGAGACCAAAAATTGCAGAAATCCTACCCTTCACAAATCATAATGGAAACAACATCAACCAGACTGACCATGTAGCACAATTCTGGACTCAAAGTACCAATCAGGGTTTCAGGCAATGGAAACCTACTGCACAAATAATACAGCAAGAAACTAAAGCCTATAACTTGGAGCTACACAAAGAACTCACCAGCAGGAAAATCAGATGCAACACTGGAAAAGATGTTCTGAGATGGGGATATACTCCTAGAGGAACATACACAACAAAAGAAGCATACAAGCTGATGCTCCAAACACAAGAACCAGTTGATCCTGCTTGGAATCGCATATGGACTACAAGGATATGGCCAAAAATCTCTACTTTCACATGGCTACTCTATCATCAAAGAATTCTCACTTGGGACAACTTAATTAAAAGAGGATTCCAGGGACCCTCCTACTATCCTAATTGTCAAAATCATGAAGAAACTATTCAGCACCTCATGGACTCCTGCCACATGGCTAACCAATTATGGGAAAAACTTACTTTCAGATGTCAACGACCCTGTAGAATCTTAGGGGATATAAAAGGCACCATTCACAACTAGACTCCAGAGCCTTACAATAACAAAATTCTAAATGAGCTATGGACAATTATGTCGGGCTTCCTTTTCTGGACGATCTGGAAGGAAAGAAACAAAAGAATATTCAAAAATCAAAGCACTACTTTGGAGATCATCTGGACCAATTTATGTCAGAATATTCAAGAAACTCTAGCTCTCCAACAGTGGAGTGCTGAGGACTTTCCCACCCAGGCATAGGAATAGAGCATATGGGCCAACTGGAAATTAAAGCTCCCGCAGGCACAAATTGATCCCAACAGAGTAAGCACTATCAACAAGCAGCCCTCACATTGGAATCCCCCCCCAAAAAATGTGATAAAGCTAAATTTTGATGGGGCCTCAAAGGGCAACCCAGGTAAAGCAGGACATGGTGGCATCTTCAGAGATCACGAAGGCCAACCTTTGCTAATATACTTTGGCTCAATTGGATGGGACACAAATAATTCCGCGAAAATGGAAGGATTGTGGCAAGGTATGAACTTAGCACACCAACATAATTTTCATCCTATTATCATAGAAGGGGACTCCCAAATTCTGATACATATGGTTACCCAAATACAACTGGGAATCACAGCTTCGAGAGTTACTACCAGCTGGAGACTAGTGGCCAGGCTTGAACTAATAGAGCAATGGATGAAAAACAAACGAGCTACCACATTTATTCACGTCAAAAGGGACAACAACAAGGTAGCCGATCTCTTGGCAAATATAGGAGTTGAACAGGATCAAGTCCTACATTCCGGCACAATCAACATTTTACATGACCAATCTCAATTACAAGCTTGCACTGACCTGGTGCACAAGGATGCACATCTCTCGGATGCGGGTGATCAACAAGTATAAGGAGGTGGCATGTGGCTAGACCACATGGCCTTCCGTAGATTGGCACAATGGTCCAAAATTTGCATTCACAACAACCATAAATGCACTTTACGCGGGCGCCATCTCCAACTTGTTAACAGTCACCCACCTCGGCTCTGTGCAAACATGAACCCTTGGGAGAATTTCACCTCTGCATCTGTCCATCAACCTTTGCCTCTGCCCTCAAGCCGCGACAGCACCCAGCTCCTGCACAACCATCGGGAGACGCTGCCACCTCCTTTGTTGCATTGATTTCGGCTCCAGCATTCACTTCACCCACAGCCTGGATTGCCAGTTTATTTTCCATTCGGCCCTTGCTGCTAATCCCTCCGCTGAGCAGCTACAAATTCAATAGTGTCTCTGCACCACACTGTGCCCAATTCCAAAAGGAATTCTCATACTCCTACAGACAACATGCCAAGATTATGACACCATATGCGTAGCCGTAGGGGAGGGAGTCGAGGGAGCCTGAGTTGCCCCCAGCATTCTCCTGCTTCAGACACCACTTCCTCCCTGGTAGAGCAGGCCCCTAGGTGTTACCCAAATACTCATAGTGGAAGAGGACACCTCCATTTGGTGCCCTCTGCCTCGCCTCCCAGCAGCTTTCCTTCCATTTCTGTTTCATCTCCCAGAGGCACTCCACCCCATCCTCAGCTGCAATCCCAGAATTCCCGTTTCACCTTCCGCTCTACCCTGAACAGGCCCATCATCACGGCCACTATATCCATTCTCTTTCACGAGGCGAAGCAGATCATAGAGGAACAGGCCACAGAAGCTGCCGAACACACCAGAGCAAGGCACTATGAGTGGTGGTAGCACCAGAGTCATTGGGGTACAGGATATTGCAGGTGGTGGACGCACCATAGATGGATGCAGCCACACCAAAGCCAAACCAGCCATGGCTCATACGAGCATCCAAGGGGCAGGGGAGCAGAACAATGAGCAGAAGACGAGACGTGTAGGGAAGGGGGTATTGGACGAGGTTATGGACCCTTACTGTTGTTTCATCGAGGACGAACACCCGGCAATGCAGGTAGGCAACAGAGAGATCTCGTAATAGGCAGGTGGCGACATGGATGAGTACAAGTCTTTCACCGTGGAGGAACAGTCGCCGTCTCCGCCTTGCTCCTAGTCAACCACTTTGCTTGCCGTGTGTCTGCCACACAGTATGCCACCTGTCTGCCACTCAGTTTGCCACGCATCTGCCACACAGTCTGCCACACAACATGCTACGTGTCTCTTCTCTCAGGTTTTTGGAACTCTGATTTCTAGTTTTTTTGTTTCAATGGTTTGTGGTTCTGAGGAAAAAAACTATTGGTTTTAGGCTCTTCAGTTAGTTTTTTGTCTCATTATGAACACTGATAACAAACTGGGCACCTCGCTGGTTTCCCCCGAGTGGGCAGCAAGCTAATTTTTTGAACTCATTTTTGCTAAGGACTGGTTTTCCTTCTTGGGCAGTCCCGAACTAGACTTTGCTAGTTTTTGCCATTCCTCAGTCATGGTTAAGTACAGGCTAAGGCCTCAGTGTACGATATCTTTTCTTCAGTAATAGAATTAGCCTAACTTAGAAAAAAAATACCAATCCTATCAGCATTCAATTCGGTGACTACACACCTACCCACACATTCAGAAAACCACATAAGCACTAAAACATCAAATCTAGAAACATGCTTTTTGTCTACTTTCAACATAACACAAATGCATATGTGTGGGGTTGTAGAGAAAATCCAATGTGCGCAAAAGGCTCTCAAGCTTTCATTGTTCGAACCTTCGCACTTTGCACAATCTATTACAGACATGATTTTCAAAGCATTATAATTGTTATAGAGTTTGGATAATTCCATGACCAAAATGATGTGTTCTACATTGTCTTATTAATCACTGAAGGTTACATTTATAGTTGAAAGAGACAATTATGTCTCCATAATTATAAAAAAAATGGAAATACCTAATCCTTAACTATATACAAAAAATCTCGAAGGATTACAACATTTGCCCCCTTAATCTGAAGGGACATCTGACATACCAAGTAAAGATCTAAACTTTTCGAACTTTTCACACCCCAATGCTTTGGTAAAGATATTTGCAATTTGTTTAGATGTTGGACAATGTGTCAGATGAATTGTTTTGGCCTCTACATTATGTCAAATCAAATGATACTTGGTGTTGATATGTTTGGTTCGATCATGAAACTTTGGATTCTTGGCCAATTGAATTGCAGAAGAGTTGTCAACAAATAAATGAGTTGAAGCTTTTTGTTTCTCCTGCAAATCTTCAAGTATTTTCTGAAGCCAAATGATTTCCTTAGTGGCTTGAGCTACTGCAACATATTTGACTTCAGTGGTAGAATCAGCAGGAACAGATTGCTTGCGTGATCTCCAACTGATGGTTGTTGATCCAAGATTCATCAAATAACTAGAAGCAGAGACTCCATTCTCTTTATCTCCATCAAAATCAAAATACCAACAAAATTGAAGTCTAAAACTTTGGAGTATTTGATGCCGTAAGTTTGGGTTCCTTTTAAATATTTAAGAACTCCTTTTTTTGCTACCCAATGCCCCTCACAAGGATGATGCATAAATCTAAAAAGTATTCCAACAACAAAGGTTATATCAGGACAAGTAATAAATAAATAAATCAAACTACCAACAAGTTGCCTGTATTTTGTTGGATCTTCAAATGGTCTGCCTTCATTTGAAGAGAGTTTCAATTTCTTCTCCATTGGAGTATCAACGTTATTACAATCCATCATGCTATATCTGTTTAATAACTTTCCAACATATTTCTTCTGAGAGATGAAAATATGTTGTGGTTTTTTATCAACTTCAATTCTTAGATAATAATGAAGTAAATCTAAATCTGTCATGTCAAAATCCTTTTTCAATTCTTTCTTAATATATGATATATATTCATCATTATTCCTTGCGATCATAAAATCATCAGCATATACAACTGATCTTCCAACTTTCTTAACAAAAAGAGTTGCATCATCTAGGTCAAAATGCTTATAATTTAATTTAAGAAGATGTTCAGTTAGTTTCTCATACCATGCACGCAACACTTGTTTCAAGCCATACAAAGACTTCATTAGTTTGCATACCTTTTGTTCTTTCCCTTTAACAGAAAAACCTTCTCATTGAAACATGTAAACATATTCTTTCAAATCTCCATTTAAAAAGGTAGTTTTAACATCCATATGATGAATTTTCCATTCTTTCTGAGCTACAATGGTAAATAGAGATCTAATAGTGCCCCATTTATTTGTAGGAGAAAACGTCATTGTATAGTCAATACCCTCTTTCTATGCATATCCCTTTGGTACAAGTCTTGCCTTGTGCTTCTCAAGTGAACCATCAACTTTATAATTAGTTTTGTAAATCCATTTGCAACCAATAGGTTTGATGTCAACAGGAGGATCCACTAGCCTCCATGTGCCATTTTTATGAGAACATCATATTCCTTTTGCATTGCATATTTCCATTGATCATAACTAGAAGCTTCTTCAAAACAAGTAGGTTCACAATCCACAGAAAAATTAAATTCACAATGATAATAGTTACCTGAAGAACTTCATGTCTTAAACTCATCATATTTCTTTGGAAATGTTCTGATACGAGTTGATCTTCGCAAAGGTTGTGTAGGAAGTTTCTCATCTTCTTCATCTATCTCAGTTCTTCCCGTCTCTGTCCCCGTCATCTCTGTAGAAACACATCCATCAACTAATTTTCTGTAACAACCCTAGTGAAATTTCCATATAAAAATATATATATAAGGCCACGTATGATGGGACATGTATTCCAAGTTGAATGGCGGGGGAAACATCCTAGTGGGTGTTGATTCAGTTTATTATGGATAAGGAAATTGGCAAGGGAAATTGCTAAGGCTTTGGAAAGGAAAAATGGCAATTTTGGCACATTTATTTATGAAAATAAAGGAAATTAGGAGAAAAGGAAGGTGAAAGGTCACAGGTTGCATGTGAGCAGGAAATTGAAGGAAAATAATGGAAAATGAAGAAAATAGATGCCTCATTCATAAAAAGGCTTCTGAGGATTAGTTGGTAAGATTTTGAGAGGATTTGGTGGAGCTCTCTTCTATTCTCTTTCTGTCATACTCTTGGATACTTAGATTTTTCTTGGAGCACTCTTGGAGGGTGTGGCATACTTGGATTTTTGAGCAAGAAGGCAAAAGAAGAGCAGGAAAGCGTAAGAGGGCATTCGAATCAACGACTAAGACAATTTTGCTTGCGAGTACCAAGTTGCATGTATGTTTTCCTCAATAGTTTTGTCATGCATGGTGGTGAGCCCCAGTATTGCAGTAATAATGCTGCAACTCTTGGAACTCCCTTCTTTAATTTTATCAACCCGGTAGTTCGTAACAAACTTGGAAGCGACGATGTTGTATGCACAAGTACTAGCTCTTGCCGCAATTGTCACTTGGTCAGCTGGCATAAGTCTGCTAGGAGCTTAAGCCAACTTCTATGAGCTCTTAGAAGAAGCTTTTTAACTGATGGATGAAAGCTAACTCAAAGAAGGCTAATCTACTTGCATAAAGAAACTGGAAAGCTGAAAGGAAACGTAAACCCTAGCAAACCCTAATTTTACCATCTAGTCCTACTAATGCGAAAAAGAGGATGCAAGCCAATGAAAGAGGTGCCATTACTTCTTGGAAGTTAAAATACATGTGTCTAAGATACTTCTATCTGAAGAAAACATCTTTTTTGTATTTTTGAATAAGTTGTCAGAATTATCATGCATGCGATTTAACTGTTTTTGACTGTGCAGAGGTGGATTGGCGAGAGGAAATGCTTGGAGGAGGTCATGAAGGTTCAGAGAGGGCCTAAGGGGTCCCTAACACCCTTCCAAAGAGTTTCACAAAGTTTTGCTATCAAGAAACCTCATTCGTGAGCTTCTACAGGAAGTCTGCAGGGGTTCTACAGGATGTTTTGGAATTTCTAAAGGATGTTCTGTAACTTTCTACAGGATGTTCCGAAAAGTGGATTTTCTAGGGTTGATGGAGGAGAAATGGTGGGAAAGTGGAAATGGGGGTTGGATAATGATGTTAAGGGGTTTAGGACCTGGCGCATGAGGCTATGGAGTGATTGGATTTGGTTCAAGGATGGAGGAAGCGTTGATGCACAAGAATGTAGAAATTAGGGCAAGGTGGGAAAAGTATGGCAAATGAAGGGTAGGAATCATGGATTAAGGGTTGGAGCAGATTATCTGATGGAGGAAAGGTAGATAGAGAGGTAATACAGGTGATCTGCACGCAATTTTCTAAAATTGACCAAACAAAGGTTATGCAAACCCAAGATCAAGCTATATTGACCTAATTTGACCTAAATAACAGCAAGGAAAATGAACAACAGTTTATTTGCAACAAAATAATGTGAAATGCTATGCAAACTAAGTAATCAAGACTCTGAACATGTAACCAACTTCTGCAAATAAAAATCGAACACTAATGATTGCATGGCGAAGCAAAGACTGTGTTTTTGTTGGCAGCAAGGTCACCTTGATCCCAGCTCCTGATCCCACTGAGGGAGAGGTGAAATCAGAGGTGTTTGGTGGCCTTTTTCTAAATCTCTTCCCTGTTAATAGCCTATCAAATCAATCTGAACATAAAAATCCTTTTTAATCATCAAAAGCAATCTAAATAACAAAGCAAGATTTAAATTTAAATAGCATATTGTATTCTAAGAATGCAACAAAGACACATGAAAGTAAACAAAGGAGGTTTCGGGCACTTGAGATGGGCCCAACCCCAAGAGCTACAGCCTCCTAAGAGAGATTTAGAGCTGGTGCAAAGATGGATTCATCTTTATTGAGCAAGAAAAGAAGAGTTACATCAAAAACTGTCCACAAGGGAAAGCTTGAAAATGTGCTGAAATGCAAAGCTAATCTACTGACTAAAATCGAACTACAAACTAGCTAACTTCTGCCTACAAAGTGACTAACTGAAATGAGGCCCTAAGCCCTCTTATTTATACAAATTGAGGACCCCAACAGCCCTCCTAAACTTTAGGAACTCGACTGCCAAAACTTGTAGTTAACAACACTTTTACTAGCACTTGCTCGGCTGCCCTTGTGATAATTGATTTGGTGGCCCTTGAACTCCGAGCTGATGGTGGAGAAATCGAGGTAAGGGCCCATAAATGAAGGGGACACCTTCCTACAAATCCTTTCCCTTGTTCTCCCATGAATTTGGCTGCCAAGTGCTCATTAAAACCTTTGATTTTGTCTCCAAATTGACCAAAAAGACTACACAAAGCACACATTAGACTTGTTGGCATAATGACTAACCCAACTCACTCTATTGGCATAAATATAATAAAAAACATGCAATAAACTAATGGGAATGGTGGATTAAGTCAAATTAGGAGGTTGAATGAGCCCATATAATTATTCATTTTTGGGGCTCATCATCACCCCCTACTGAAAGTGTTGCTCATCCTCTAAGCAACTAATCTATCTCCTCATCTTTGATGGCCTTAGTGGCCTCCCTGTCATGCCAAGCTTCTGAAGTGATGTCCTCTTCTCGATCATGAAACCATGCTTTTCTCTCTGCTTCTTTGTTATGAAACCAGCTCAAGAAAAGATAGAAAAGATAGATCAACGCCTTAGAATTCAGCCTCTTCGAGGGGCAACCTCCTTTACATTACATAAATGAACAATTCTTGGATGATACAAATGACAAAACCTCCTTTCTATATATAGGAGTCTAAGGAGTCACAATATAATCCAGCCGACCTAACAATAATAATATAAAGCCACAAAAATAACAATAGAGGGATTCTATGGGGCACAGAAATAATAATATGGGGGTAATAGGGGCACAACAATATAAATAAGGGGTATAACTACAATAGTAATGGGGTAATCACTAGTATTATAGGGACCCAACATGCCCCTCTCCTTCAAAAAAGTGTTGTCCTCAACGCTTGAGTAGTTCTGGATACTTCTGCATAAAATTCTCATCCTCCCATGTGGAATCTTCAGCGGATAAGTTCTTCCACTTGATAAGATACTCTAAAATTGATCGATTTCGTAGCTGTCTAGTTCTTGTTTCTGTGACTGCTTCCGGTTCCAATATAATTTTTCCTTCCTCGTCAAGTTCTGGCAATATTGTTTGAACTGGGAGCTTGTCGCCTATAACCTTCTTTAAACATGAAACATGGAAAACTGGGTGCAATCGAGAAGCTGCAGGAAGCTCCAATTTGTATGCCATAGTACCAATCTTTTCCAACACCTTGTACGGACCATAATACTTTGGTGATAATTTATTATCCTTCTTAGCTTGCTTTAGGGACATTTGCTTATATGGTTGTAGCCGTAGGAATACCCAATCACCTACATCAAAACTTCTTTCACTGCGATGTTGATCTGCCTGTTGTTTCATTCTATTTTGTGCCAACACGAGGTTATCCTTTAAGAGTTGGAGGACTTGTTGTTGATGTTCGATGTGATGTTCCACTGCTTGAACCTTAGAATTTTCTCTTAAATATGATGTGATTGATGGTGGTTGGTACCCATAAAGTGCCATAAATGGGGTCATTTTTGTTGTTGTATGGAAGGAAGTGTTATACCACCATTCAGCCAGAGGCAACCATTTGACCCATTGTGTTTGTTTATCAGATACAAAGCAACGAAGATATCCTTCCAAACATTTGTTTACTATCTCAGTTTGCCCATCAGATTGAGGATGATAAGATGAGCTATGAGCTAACTGAGTACCCAGACAAGAAAATAATTCTGTCCAAAAATTTCCAGTGAAAATGGGATCTCTGTCACTTACAATAATCTTTGGGTTTCCATGTAGCTTTTGAACTGTTTCCATAAATGCAGTAGAAACTGTACTGGCTTTAAATGGATGTGATAATGCACAAAAGTGTGCATACTTGGTAAGTCTGTCAACTACCACCATGATGACACTCTTTCCCTCAGACTTGGGTAAACCTGTGATAAAATCCATTGAAACCTCCTCCCAACGTTGGCTTGGAATGGATAAAGGTTGTAATAGACCCGGTGTCTTAATTGTTTCAACTTTATTTTGTTGGCAAACCAAACATTCCGCCACAAACTTTTGAATATCTGATTTAAGGCTATCCCAAAAAAATTCCTTCTTAACCCTGTGGTAAGTTTTTAAAAATCCTGAGTGCCCTCCTAAGGGAGAAGTGTGCAATTCCATAAGAATCTTTTGTTTTAGCTGGGAATTCTTACAGAGGTATAAGCGATCTTTGTACCATAACGAATCATTTTGCCAGCTAAATGTATCAGAAGTACTGGAATCTTGTTGTAGCTTTCGAATAAGTGCCCACACTTCTTCGTCATTCTTCCATTCCTCCTTTGCTTCGTTTATCCAATCTGGTTGGATAATAGAAATGGCACACAATAATGCTTCCATATCCTCATCCTTTCTTGAGAGTGCATCTGCCACCACATTTTGCTTCCCTTTTTTGTAGATGATTTCAAAGTCATAACCCAACATCTTTGTGACCCACTTTTGTTGCTCTTCAGAGGATAATCTTTGTTCTAAAAAGTATTTAAGGCTATCATGATCCGTTTTACCTTGAAGTGTCTTCCCATTAGGTAGGGTCGCCATTTCTTAAGTGCATGGAGTATTGCCAACATTTCCTTCTCATAAATAGCTTTGCTTAAAAACTTTCCCTTGATTGGACGACTTTCAAAAGCAATGGGTCTTTCATCTTGCATTAGAACAGCACCAATTCCATTTCTTGAAGCATCACATTCCACAATAAAGGTTTTTGTGAAGTCCGGTGTAGCTAAGACCGATGCTTGGCACATTGCCTCTTTAAGATGTTCAAAGGCCTTTGTTGCTTCCGGAGTCCATGAAAATGAATCTTTCTTCAATAATGTTGTTAGAGGTGCTGCTATTCTCCCATAATTCTTAACAAACTTGCGATAATACCCTGTCAACCCAAGAAATCCTCGCAGATGCTTTATGGATGTGGGGATTTTCCATTCCTTAATGGCTTTAATTTTGCTAGGGTCTACCTTAACTCCTTCATGAGATACAATATGACCCAAATATTCCACCTCCTGGACTCCAAAGAAACATTTGGATCTTTTTGCATATAATTGTTTCTCCTCCAATAGTTGTAGCACCTTGTCAACATGTTCAACATGATCCTTCCAAGACTTGCTGTAGATTAGTATATCATCAAAAAATACTAACAACACAATTTTCTAAGGAATGGTTTGAAAATTGAATTCATCAAACCTTGAAATGTTGAAGGTGCATTGGTAAGGCCAAAAGGCATGACCAAAAATTCATAATGACCCTCATGAGTTCTAAATGCCGTTTTCGGAATGTCTTCAATCTTCATTCTGATTTGATGATATCCTGAACGAAGATCCAACTTGGTGAAGTAAATTGATCCATGCAATTCATCCAGTAATTCATCAATGACAGGAATGGGAAACTTATCTTTAATAGTGAGCTTGTTGAGCTCCCTATAATCTGGACACATGCGCCATGATCCATCCTTCTTGTGCACCAATACTACTGGAGCTGAGAAAGAACTTTGACTCGGTTGAATTATACCAGCCTCTAGCATTTCTGCAACCATACGTTCAATTTCACTTTTTTGGACATATGGATATCTGTACGGCCTGATGTTTGGAGGAACACTTCCTGGAATCAGATGAATAGCATGATCATGATCACGCATAGGTGGGAGACCTTTGGGAGTCTCAAATACCTTGGAATGATTGTCCAGGACTTTTTGGAGATCTGGAGAAATAGATGATTCCAATGTGGAAACATCTAGCGAACATAATTGTGCAATTACACCTCTTTGCTCCTTTTTTAGAAGCTTTGTCATGCCATTAGAGCTGATTATCTTTCCTGGTTTCCCTGCAATACCCCTTAATTCAACTTCCTTTCCTTCCACAGAAAATTTCATGAAAAGTTCTTGAAAATTAAAAGCTATTGTACCCAAGGATTGTAGCCATTGGACTCCTAGTACAACATCAGCACCTCCCATTGGAATGGAAAGCATTGGGCTAGTCAATACATATTCTCCCATGGATAGCTTGATATTATGGCACTTTCCAGAACAATTTATTGTTCCTCCATTTGCAATCATCACTTGACACTCTGGTGCTGGATATAGGAAGCAATTCAATTCTTTTGCTACCCTACAATGAATAAAATTGTGGGTGCTTCCTGAATCAATCAACACTATTACCTTTTTCTTCTTGATTTGTCCTTCTATCTTGATGGTTTGAGGAGTGGTAATTCCCGCCAATGCATTACAAGATATGTCGGATTTATTTGTTCTTCATCTAGGCTTTGTTCCTGGAATATATCTCTTCTTTTGACCTTTCTTGCTCCTTTTCTTCTTCCTCTTCACAATCTATGTAGAATAATTTCTTCTCAGCACACTTATGACCTTTTGTGTATTTGCTATCACAATTGTAACAAAGCCCTTTTGCTCTTTTTTCTTCCAATTTTGTGGTGTCAACCTTGTAGGTTGTGGAAGACTATGGGCAACAACACTTCCGTCTTTATAGTTGTGAATGGTATGCTTCCTAGTTGCCATAATTTTGCTTTCCATTTTTCTTGCTAACCTGAATGCCTTCTCTAATGAATCAGGTTCCCAAAGGCGCACATCATGTTGGATATTATCCTTTAAAGACCCTATGAACACATCAATCCTATGCTCCTCTGGAATATCTTTTACCCTTATGTTCAATTTTTGGAACTCCTCAATGTGCTCCATTATTGAACCCTTTTGTTTGAGACTTATCAATTGGCTAAAAAAAGTGTTGCTTTTTGTATCCTCATAATGTGCTATCAATTCTTCCGTAAAAATTGCCCAAGTGATAAATTGTTTACGAGAACAAAGCCATTGATACCATACAAACTGATTTGGTTCCAAATATAAAGTTGCCATACGTACCTTTTGTGTGTTTTGCACATTATTGAGATCGAAGAATTGCTCCATCTGTAATATCCATGTGGCGGGATCCTTGCCATCAAACTTCCTCATATCGATTTTTGGAATGTGGTGATTCTTTGATCCAACATTAGCATCTATGGAATCATGATTAACATTTCTTTTGTTCTCATCATGAGTTTCCTTTACTACCTTTTCACCATTAGTAAGTATTTCTTGTAGAAAATTAGTCAAATCTGTCTTCAAATCTGCCATGCCTGTCTTCAAATTTGTGTTCAAATCTATCTTCAAATTGTCCATCTTAGCTTCCATGCCATTCATCTTAGCTTCCACGCCATTTATCTTAGCATCTGTTAACTTTTGTGAGCGTGACATTTGTTGCACTTGTTCTTGTAATTTTGATATATCATGTAGCATTTCTTCCTCTTCTTCATGAGTCATGCTAGAGCTTTCAGGTTCCTTACTAGGTGTTTGCATTTTCTTTCCTCGGGGCATCAGTTACCGATAATAATGCTCTACTATGCCCTTTGAATTCCTTCAAAATAAATTTTCAAACCAAGCTTAAGCAAAAATTTAAAAAATCTACACACCTTTTTTCACTTTGTAGGAGCTCGATATTGCCTCTGATGTATCTCTGTATTTTCCAGTCATCTAGTTCTGAACTTGTGACCTGTAGTAGCTCTCTGTGTCCTCTTTCCAATGCCACAAGTCTGACCCAAATTGGATTCTCCAAGGAAGAGTTATGCGAAATCTCCCACAGTGACTTGATTATAGACTAGTTCAGTAGAGCTAACTTGTACGACGTGCCGCGAGTCACTGTTTCGACCTTTGGATCTAAAAAACACCCACAAGAAACTACAGTCTGTCCTCTTTCTGTACCTTTTTATGAAATTTCAATCCGATCCTCAGAGAGAAAGTTATGACGATTTTCCCCAGGTCACCTGTTTTGAATGTAATTCAGGAGTCTGCAAAAAGACCAACTTCCTCAGATCATATATCCGAAAATATCACGCGAAAAGCTCTGAAATTCGGACCCAAGGTTCAGCGCCAATTCTTCTCAAATGGGTTTTTTTTGCGACTTCTGAAACGTCACAGGAAAAAAGTTATAGCGAAAACGCCACGATGACCTGTTTGGAGCAGCGAAACCCTAGAATCCAAAGCTCTGATACCAAATGTTATGAAACCAGCTCAAGAAAAGATAGAAAAGATAGATCAACGCCTTAGAATTCAGCCTCTTCGAGGGGGCAACCTCCTTTACATTACATAAATGAACAATTCTTGGATGATACAAATGACAAAACCTCCTTTCTATATATAGGAGTCTAAGGAGTCACAATATAATCCAGCCGACCTAACAATAATAATATAAAGCCACAAAAATAACAATAGAGGGATTCTATGGGGCACAGAAATAATAATATGGGGGTAATAGGGGCACAACAATATAAATAAGGGGTATAACTACAATAGTAATGGGGTAATCACTAGTATTATAGGGACCCAACATTCTTCCCACTGCCTGTGCTCCGTTTCCTAGAGAATTCTCAGCTTCCTATAGAACTGTCTCAGCATCCTGTAGAGAGGTCTTTGTGTCCAACATTTTCATTCTTTCTCTCCAGGCGGATGTCTACGGGCTTCCCTGTTCATAGGTGATGGATGCCTTTGAGGGAGGCTCCTCCTTTTGTTTAGCTTTTGTGTCCTTAACGACAATTTGCTCCTTTGACTGTGGTTTGGGTCTGCCCACTTTTATCTGTGTGCTCCTTTTTCACTTTAAAGTACATGGAGGTTTGCCTCTTTCTCTTCCTTTTTGGTCTTGGAGGTGTGCTAATGGTGGCAAGCATGGCTGCTGCCTCCCTGGTCAAAATCTCAGGCGATTTTCCCTTTTTGTTCCTCTGTTTCTAGACTTCCTGTAGAAAGTCCTGTGCTCACTGTTTTCTATCTTCCTGTAGAAACGGTCTTCTGGCTTCCTGTAGAAACGGTTTTCACTGTTTTGGCTTGCTTGGCTGGGGGTGCCTTCTCTTTTGATTTTGCTGTGATTGCCTTGGGTGTGCCCTCACCTGCTTGGACTTTTTCAGTCCTCTCTACCCCAATTTGCAACCGTTTCTCCCTTGGCATTTGTGCCTTTATCCAACCCACAATTTTGGGCTCAGCAGCTTGGCCTTTCTCTTATTTCTCTTCTTGCTTTTTTCTGTGGTGGTCTATCCTGGGTTTCCTTACCCTTGGCTTTCTCCTCTGATTTTTCTTGACCTACTAGGGGACCTTCCCATAGTTGTTTCTCTTCAGAAATCTATGTTATGTCTGCCCCTTGAGTTTCCTGTTGCTGTGACTAATTTTTCAGCAGTGCATTTTCCTCTTGTAGTTGGGATTTTTTTTTCTTTTTTTAACGCTTTCACTGTGTCTCATCATGGCCAACTTTCCTCTTAATTCCTTTAGCTTTTCCATGTGGTGTTGAGTGTTTTTTCCAACAAAATGCTCAGGTGAGAAAGCAAGTAGAACTGAAAACAGAGGGATCGCTGAATTTTCATCTTTTTCTGAAACCAAATAAGGAATTTCCCATGTGCCTCTCCTTACAACATCAAATTGCAATATTTCCCTTTGTTTTAAACTCCTTTTATCCCGAATTTCACTCTCTGCATTTGAAAAGGGATTTTTTTTTTTTTTTTACAGAACAGTGGATAAATAACACAGGTTCTTTTCACAGAGAAGGTTCTTTTCACACAGTCTAGTTTCTATGGTTGCATGTATTTTCTTTACAGTAGAATTTGAGAAAGAAGGAGACAGACTTTGAGTGCAGAGAAGAAAACAGAGAACTGTGTAGAACTCAGGGAAAATATGCATGCAGACTTTTAAACTTCACTCTTTTTTCAATCCACTGTTGTGTGTTTAATCATTCAAATAAGTCATATGCAGATATATTTCCCCGAGCCTACCTCATTTCAAGCTCGAATTTTGACAAAAATCTCGGGTTTTCCTTCTGCAGAGCTGTTTTCTACGTTTCCTGTAGAAGACTTCCTGTAGAATGGAACTGCGCTTCCTGTAGAGCCCAACAGGCGGGATTTTTTTTTTTTAAACGGCAAAAATCTCGTGAAATCAGGCAGGAATCTTGCAGAGGACCACTAGTTAACTGATCTGGACGTGGTGGACGTGTGCTCCAGTTGTGACCGCAGTTGAACAGAGGGTGGTGAGAGTCAGCCGAGCATCATTTAATTTTGGCGTGATTCATGGTGAGGGAGTGCAGTGGCCAGGCGTACGTGGCCACATGCAGACGACAGTGCTGTGATGAGCTGCATGTCCTCTTCTCGTTAATCAGTTGCACTAGAGTTAAAATCTCTACCACTGTCTGTTTTTTTTTTTTTTTAATTTCCCGTGACTGACTACACACATGCGTTAATGATCCCTAGATGAGTGCAATTAGACTTGCTACCTTTTTCGTTGAATCCCACCATCTTATTCGTTTAGGTAGTTCTTAAATTAGATTCATGCAACAGAGGAATGAGGTTAGTCACATACCTGGAAGTCGAATGGTTGTTGTGAGGTGCAGTGGCTTTTCATTTGCTCCATGCATTGGTTTCTGTGGTTGCATGATGCCTTGGTGGCTGATTCATGGCTATTTTTTCTTGGGCAGGTATCCTCTGGCCGGATCCATGCTGCAGAAGTTGGCTTCACGTTCAGATCTGCACCCTTAAGCTGCTGATGTCGAATTTTCACAGGACAGAAACTTTCTTTCGCCATTTCTCCCGAACAATAGATCGGATCAATCTGAAACTTGCTGAGCATGTTCCTATCATCATTATGCACCTCCCATAACAAAATTGCAATCAATGGATGCACAGATTTCGAGAAAAATGGAAAATGGCTAAAGATTTCAGAGATCCATTTCTCGGAAACCGTGCGTCGGAATCGACTGAAACTCCTTGGGTAGGTGACTATCACCCATATGCATCTCCCCATGAAACAAGTTTTGAAATAGATGCACGGATAGGGAGAAAATGCAAAAATGGCTGGAGGTGATGGAGGCTGATTTCTTGGAAACCGTGCACCGGAATTGGCTGAAACTGTTCAGGCATGTTTCCATCATCCCTGTACAACTCCCTGTGAAATGGTTTTGCAAATGGATGCACGGTTTTCAAGCTAAGGAAAAAACAAATTTCAGCACTAGGTATTTTTGCTTCAAGGCATTCTGCAGTTTTGTTGCATGGTAAGAAAAATGAGCTCGGGCTATAATGCAAACTTGGAATTCATTGATGTAGAGTCTAGATGGAGCTTGTACAGGTAGAGCGTGCGAGACTTCGTTGCTTATCTTGTCACTTAAGAATTCTTGCTGTCAATCTGAGGCAAACAAAGTTTCTTGTATGACTGTGCAGGAACACATAACCAGGTGGGTGCAATGGAGGTGGAAAGAGATGGAACAGGGCGCCACATGGTGTTGGATTGCATAAAGGTGTGGCTGTAGGCCCAACAAACTAATCCCAACCATCAGATTCCCTTTCAAAATTGAATTTGGCTCGTCCGAAGGTTCTACAGGATGTTGGCTGTAGGCCTAACAAACTGATCCCAACCATCAGATTCCCTTTCAAAATTGAATTTGGCTTGTCTGAAGGTTCTACAGGATGTTTCTTGTAGAAATTCAAAACTTCCTGTAGAAACACCTGGAACATCCTGTAGAAAGCCCAGAACTTCCTGTAGAAAGCCTAATCTTGACCTGAATGTGACCAAATCCTAGGAGAGGTGAGTGGCCATGGAGGGAGTGTCCGAAGGGATGTCCTAGAGCCTGGTACGGACTTCTTTCCTCATTTTGCGCGCCCCTCTTTTCCTGCAAAGTATTCACTACAACCTGCAATTTTTCACAGAGATTAGTCCTCCTTTCTTTTCTTTTCTTTTTTTTTTTTTTTTAAAAACAACTAGGGCACCTCGTGGAGGTTTTCACCCTAATTGCCTGCCCTGGGAGCCTCCAAGGGAGGTTTTCACCGATGGATCTTATTCTCTTTTTATTTCCTCTTCTTTCCAACCCATTGACCGCCTCATGGAGGTTTTCGATCAGTGAGCCAATCTGAGGTGCCTCCGAGGTCGTTTTCACCTTAGATTTTTATTTTTCTCTTATTTTCATTTTTTCTTTTTTCTTTTTTTTCCTACCCTACCCTACCTGAAAAACAAAATCATTTTCAAGTGTAATAATACTTCCAATGGAGCCATGTGCACATCGAGATTAGAGACAAAATGATGTGGAGGCTTGAAATGCATGCTTTGACAGCTATCCAGATTTCAGAGACCAAATGATCTGACTTTGAAGGGATCAAACATAGCTGAGGAAGCGAGTACCACTGCAACTTAGTGACGATCCGAAAGCATATCTCAATATAGCTCTGATATCCTTGGTCCTTTTGCTTATCTGTATCATGTTTCATGTCACCATCTACCATGACTTTCTCATCTTCCTCTTTTTGCTGATCTTTCTCTTGAATACATGGAAGATTTTATGATAACCATGAGGGAGCTTTCTTGATCTATGATTCTGATCACTTCTCTTCATCAAGTGCAGCCCGTGGTTCTTTGATCTTTTCTTTTGAATCTTCTTTTGCCTTTGGTCCTTCAATGTTGTCAATATAATCTCTGTTTTGCAATACTCTTCCTGAGCTATGCTGAAGATCATCGAGCTCAAGAGGAGTCATTTGGACATTTTGTGCCTCAACTTTGCAATTGGGTTGAGCTAGTGCAATGGGAAGGTGTGGAAATGGTGGTACGGATAGTTGAGTGGGGGTGTATATTCGAGATGGATGTGGATGGGGTTGTGGTTGGGCAGCCATTTGGGGTTGCCTTGGTGGAGAAGCAGGCGATGATTGTGGATGAGCAGGTGGTGGAGGAAAAGAGCGGGAGGAGTGTTGTACTGGGGCCTCCACCCCTGATAAGGTGCATTCCACTGAGGTTGTGGCTAAGCATAAGAGTGACACGAATGAGCAACTGGTTGGGCATAATATGGACCTGTGAAGGAAAAAGGAGGAGGTGTGAACCAGGAAGGGTGAGTAGGGGGACCCCAAGAAGGTATGGAAGTGGTTTGATATGGGTCATAATAGGTCTGGGATGTACCTTGCATTCCCTGCTGGTAGGGTATGGGACCATGTGGCCTCCTTTGGTTCATATAATAGAGTGATTCAGTGGCTCCTTTGTCTCTCTGGTATGCAGCTTTAAGTCCAGGCAAGGAAGGGCATTGACTCGTAGGATGGTATTCTTCACAGATGAAACACACTTCTAGAGAGTGCATTGGACATTCATTCCTAGGATGCTTTCTAGTGCACCTAGGACAAAAAATGGCCAAAGCCCTCTTGGCTTCTTCTTGCTTCTTTTGAATCTGCAAGGTATCTAGTTGCATGGCAAGAAACTGCCTTATCTCGCTCTTGAAATCTTCCATCTGATTTGCAAATTCATTTTTGGATAAGGTATTGCTCCCAACATATCTGCTTGTAGCCATTTTCTCCAGAGGAATGTTTTCTTCTTCTTCTTCCCTTGAGGTTCTTCAAATATGTCATGCTGTCCACCTAAGGGTTCTTTACTCACAGCCATCAAAGAAGGGAGAAGGTTGGCCGTGTGAAGCAGTGGGGGCGTTGTGCAATCATTTTTCTGAATTATCTCTACTCCTACAAGGCATGAAAGGAAATATTTTTGGTTGATTTTTGTATTTTTCTACTTGTACCTATAAAACGAAAATAGATTGAACTGCAACTAATTATCTTGTTGAAATGAAAATGCATAATTGAAATGAAAGCAGGAAAGGATTAATCTATTTTGCTCAAATGAAATTTCAGGAACGAAATGTTAATCTACGCTTTCAGAATTGAAATGCTAATCTACGCTTGCAGAATTGAAATTGCGGAATTGAAATGCTAATCTACGCTTGCAGAATTGAAATTGCGGAATTGAAATGCTAATCTACGCTTGAAGAATTGAAATGCTAATCTACGCTTGCAGAATTGAAATTGCAGAATTGAAATGAAATAAACTACTTAGAAGAAGGTTGTAGTAGAAAATAGAAGAAAAGCAGCAATCACCAATACTCTGACGCTTCCCCGGCAACGGCGCCAAAAAGAGTGGTGAGCCCCAGTATTGCAGCAATAATGCTGCAACTCCTGGAACTCCCTTCTTTAATTTTATCAACCTGGTAGTTCGTAACAAACTTGGAAGCGACGGTGCTGTATGCACAAGTACTAGCTCTTGCTGCAATTGTCACTTGGTAAGCTGGCACAAGTCCGCTAGGAGCTTAAGCCAACTTCTATGATCTCTTAGAAGAAGCATTTTAACTGATGGTCGAAAGCTAACTCAAAGAAGGCTAATCTACTTGCAGAAAGAAACTGGAAAGCTGAAAGGAAACGTAAACCCTAGCAAACCCTAATTTTACCATCTAGTCCTACTGATGCGAAAAAGAGGATGCAAGCCACTGAAAGAGGTGCCATTACTTCTTCAAAGGTAAAATACATGTGTCTAAGCTACTTCTATCTGAAGAAAACATATTTTTGTATTTTTGAATAAGTTGTCAAAATTATCATGCTTGCGATTTAACTGTTTTTGACTGTGCGGAGGTGGATTGGTGAGAGGAAATGCTTGGAGGAGGTCGGGAAGGTTCAGAGAGGGCCTAAGGGGTCCCTAACAGAGAGTTTCACAAAGTTTGGCTATCAAGAAACCTCATTCATGGGCTTCTACAGGAAGTCTGCAGGGGTTCTACAGAATGTTCTGGAATTTCTACAGGATGTTCCGAAAAGTGTCTTTTGTAGGGTTGATGGAGGAGAAATGGTGGGAAAGTGGAAATGGGGTTTGGATAATGATGTTAAGGGGTTTAGGACCTGGCGCATGATGCTATGGAGCGATTGGATTTGGTTCAAGGATGGAGGAAGCGTTGATGCACAAGAATGTAGAAATTAGGGCAAGGTGGGAAAAGTATGGCAAATGAAGGGTAGGAATCATGGATTAAGGGTTGGAGCAAATTATCTGATGGAGGAAAGGTAGATAGAGAGGTAATACAGGTGATCTGCATGCAATTTTCTAAAATTGACCAAACAAAGGCTATGCAAACCCAAGATCAAGCTATATTGACCTAATTTGACCTAAATAACAGCAAGGAAAATGAACAACAGTTTATTTGCAACAAAATAATGTGAAATGCTATGCAAACTAAGTAATCAAGACTCTGAACATGTAACCAACTTCTGCAAATAAAAATCGAACACTAATGATTGCATGGCGAAGCAAAGACTGTGTTTTTGTTGGCAGCAAAGTCACCTTGATCCCAGCTCCTGATCCCACTGAGGGAGAGGTGAAATCAGAGGTGTTTGATGGCCTTTTTCTAAAGCTCTTCCCTGTTAATAACCTATCAACTCAATCTGAACATAAAAATCCTTTTTAATCATCAAAAGTAATCTAAATAGCAAAGCAAGATTTAAATTTAAATAGCATATTGTATTCTAAGAATGCAGCAAAGACACATGAAAGTAAACAAAGGAGGTTTCGGGCACTTGAGATGGGCCCAACCCCAAGAGCTACAGCCTCCTAAGAGAGATTTAGAGCTGGTGAAAAGCTGGATTCATCTTTATTGAGCAAGAAAAGAAGAGTTACATCAAAAACTATCCACAAGGGAAAGCATGAAAATGTGTTGAAACGCAAAGCTAATCTACTGACTAAAATCGAACTACAAACTAGCTAACTTCTGCCTACAAAGTGACTAACTGAAATGAGGCCTAAGCCCTCTTATTTATACAAATTGAGGACCCCAACAACCCTCCTAAACTTTAGGAACTCGACTGCCAAAACTTGTAGTTAACAGCGCTTTTACTAGCACTTACTCGGCTACCCTTGTGATAATTGATTTGGTGGCCCTTGAACTCCGAGCTGATGGTGGAGAATTCGAGGTAAGGGCCCATAAATGAAGGAAACACCTTCCTACAAATCCTCTCCCTTGTTCTCCCATGAATTTGGCTGCCAAGTGCTCATTAAAACCTTTGATTTCGTCTCCAAATTGACCAAAAAGACTACACAAAGCACACAGTAGACTTGTTGGCATAATGACTAACCCAATTCACTCTATTGGCATAAATATAATCAAAAACATGTAATAAAATAATGAGAATGGTGGATTAAGTCGAATTAGGAGGTTGAATGAGCCCATATAATTATCCATTTTTGGGGCTCATCATCACCCCCTACTGAAAGTGTTGCTCATCCTTTGAGCAACTAATCTATCTCCTCATCTTTGATGGCCTTGGTGGCCTCCCTGTCATGCCAAGCTTCTGAAGTGATGTCCAATTCTCGATCATCAAACCATGCTTTTCTCTCTGCTTCTTCCCACTGCCTGTGCTCCTTTTCCTAGAGAATTCTCAGCTTCCTGTAGAACTGTCTCATCATCCCGTAGAGAGGTCTTTGTGTCCAAAATTTTCATTCTTTCTCTCCAAGTGGATGTCTACGGGTTTCCCCGTTCATAGGTGATGGATGCCTTTGAGGGAGGCTCCTCCTTTTGTTTATATTTTGTGTCCTTAATGACAATTTGCTCCTTTGACAGTGGTTTGGGTCTGCCCACTTTTATCTGTGTGCTCCTTTTTCACTTTAAAGTACATGGAGGTTTGCCTCTTTCTCTTCATTTTTTGTCTTGGAGGTGTGCTAATGGTGGCAAGCATGGCTGCTGCCTCCCTGGCCAAAATCTCATGCTATTTTCCCTTTTTGTTCCTCTGTTTCTAGACTCCCTGTAGAAAGTCCTGTGCTCACTGTTTTTTGTCTTCCTGTAGAAACGGTCTTCTGGCTTCCTGTAGAAACGGTTTTCACTGTTTTGGCCTGCTTGGCTGGGGGTGCCTTCTCTTTTGATTTTGCTGTGGTTGCCTTGGGTGTGCCCTCACCTGCTTGGACTTTTTCAGTCCTCTCTGCCCTGATTTGCAACCGTTTCTCCCTTGGCATTTGTGCCTTTATTCCACCCACAGTTTTGGGCTCAGCAGCTTGGCCTTTCTCTTGTTTCTCTTCTTGCTTTTTCTGTGGTGGTCTGTCCTGGGTTTCCTTACCCTTGGCTTTCTCCTCTGCTGTTTCCTGACCTACTAGGGGACCTTCCCGTAGTTGCTGCTCTTCAAAAATCTATGTTATGTCTGCCCCTTGAGTTTCCTGTTGCTGTGACTAATTTTTCAGCAGTGCATTTTCCTCCTGTAGCTGGGATTTTTTTCTTTTTTATAATGCTTTCACTGTGTCTCATCATGGCCAACTTTCCTCTTAATTCCTTTAGCTTGTCCTCCATGTGGTGTCGAGTGTTTTTTCCAACAAAATGCTCAGGTGAGAAAGCAGGTAGAACTGAAAATAGAGGGATAGTTGAATTTTCATCTTTTTCTGAAACCAAATAAGGAATTTCCCATGTGCCTCTCCTTACAACATCAAATTGCAATATTTCCCTTTGTTTTAAACTGCTTTTATCCCGAATTTGACTCTCTGCTTTTGAAAAGGAATTTTTTTTTTTTTTTTTTACAAAACAGTGGATAAATAACATAGGTTCTTTTCAGAGAGTAGGCAGATATGCAAATTCGTTTCTTTTTTTTCACACAGGTTGGTTTCTATGGTTGCATGTATTTTCTTTACAGTAGAATTTGAGAAAGAAGGAGACAAACTTTGAGTGCAGAGAAGAAAACAGAGAACTGTGTAGAACTCAGGGAAAATATGCATGCAAACTTTTAAACTTCACTCTTTTTTCAATCCACTAATGTGTGTTTAATCATTCAAATAAGTCATATGTAGATATATTTCCCCGAGCCTACCTCATTTCAAGCTCGAATTTTGACAAAAATCTCGGGTTTTCCTTCTGCAGAGTTGTTTTCTGCGTTTCCTGTAGAAGACTTCTTGTAGAACGAAACTGCGCTTCCTGTAGAGCCTGACAGGCGGGAATTTTTTTTGAAAAATGGCAGAAATCTCGAGAAATCAGGAAGGAATCATGCTGAGGACCACTGGTTAACTGATCTGGACGTGGTGGACGCGTGCTCCAGTTGTGAATGCAGTTGAACAGAGGGTGGTGAGAGTCAGCCAAAGATCATTTAATTTTGGCGTGATTCGTGGTGAGGGAGTGCAGTGGCCAGGTGTACGTGGCCACATGCAGATGGCAGTGCTGTGATGAGCTGCATGTCCTCTTCTTGTTAATCAGTTGCACTGGAGTTAAAATCTCTACCACTGTCTATTTTTTTTTTAATTTCCCGTGACTGACTACACACATGCGCTGATGATCCCTGGAAGAGTGCAATCAGACTTGCTACCTTTTTGGCTGAATCCCACCATCTCATTCGTTTAGGTAGTTCTTAAATTAGATTCATGCAACAGAGGAACGAGGTTAGTCACATACCTGGAAGTCGAATGGTTGTTGTGAGGTGATGTGACCTTTCATTTGCTGCATGCAATGGTTTTTGTGGTTGCATGATGGCCTCGTGGCTGATTCATGGCTATTTTTTCTTATACAGGTATCCTCTGGCCAGATCCATGCTGCAGGAGCTGGCTTCACGTTCAGATCTGCACCCTTAAGCTGCTGATGTCGAATTTTCACAGGACCGAAACTTTTTTTCGACATTGCTCCCAAACGATAGATCGGATCAATCTGAAACTTGTTGAGCATGTTCCTATCATCATTATGCACCTCCCATAGCAAAATTGCGATCAATGGATGCACAGATTTCGAGAAAAATGGAAAATGGATGAAGATTTCAGAGATCAATTTTTCAGAAACCGTGCGTCGGAATCGGCTGAAACTTCTTGGGTAGGTGACCATCATCCATATGCATCTCCCCATGAAACAGGTTTTGAAATAGATGCACGAATAGGGAGAAAATGCAAAAATGGCTGGAGGTGATGGAGGCTAATTTCTTAGAAACCGTGCACCGGAATTGGCTGAAACTGCTTAGGCATGTTGCCATCATCCCTATACAACTCCCTGTGAAATGGTTTTGCAAATGGATGCACGGTTTTCAAGATAGGGAAAAAACAAATTTCAGCACTAGGTATTTTTGCTTCAAGGCATTCTGCAGTTTTGTTGCATGGTAAGAAAAATGAGCTCGGCCTATAATGCAGACTTGGAATTCATTGATGCAGAGTCTAGATGGAGCTTGAACAGGTAGAGCGTGCAAGACTTCATTGCTTGGCTTGTCACTTAAGAATTCTTGCTATCAATCTGAGGCAAACAGAGTTTCTTGTATGACTCTGCAGGAACACATAACCAGGTGGGTGCAATGGAGGTGGAAAAAGATGGAACAGGGAGCCACATGGTGTTGGATTGCATAAAGGTGTGGTTGTATGCCTAACAAACTGATCCCAACCATCAGATTCCCTTTCAAAATTGAATTTGGCTCGTTCGAAGGTTCTACAGGATGTTTCCTCTAGAAATTCAAAAATTCCTGTAGAAACGCTTGGAACTTCCTGTAGAAAGCCTAATCTTGACCTGAATGTGACCAAATCCTAGGAGAGGTGAGTGGCCATGGAGGGAGTGTCCGAAGGGATGTCCTGGAGCCTGGTACGGACTTCTTTCCTCATTTTGCGCGCCCCTCTTTTCCTGCAAAGTATTCACTACAACCTGCAATTTTTCACAGAGATTAGTCCTGCTTTCTTTTTTCTTTTATTTTTTTTTTTTTGAAAACAACTAGGGCGCCTCATGGAGGTTTTCACCCTAATTGCCTACCCTGGGTGCCTCCAAGGGAGGTTTTCACCCAGGGATCTTATTCTCTTTTTATTTCCTCTTCTTTCCAACCCATTGACCGCCTCATGGAGGTTTTCGATCAGTGAGCCAATCTGAGGCACCTCCGAGGAGGTTTTCACCTTAGATTTTTATTTTTATCTTATTTTCATTTTTTCTTTTTTCTTTTTCTTCCTACCCTACCCTACTTGAAAAACAAAATCATTTTCAAGTGTAAGAATACTTCCAATGGAGCCATGTGCACATCGAGATTAGAGACAAAATGATGTGGAGGCTTGAAATGCATGCTTTGACAGCTATCCGGATTTCAGAGACCAAATGATCTGACTTTGAAGGGATCAAACATAGCTGAGGAAGAGAGTACCGCTGCAACTTAGTGACGATCTGAAACCATATCTCAATATAGCTCTGATATCCTTGGTCCTTTTGCTGATCTGGATCATGTTTCATGTCACCTTCTACCATGACTTTCTCATCTTCCTCTTTTTGTTGATCTTTCTCTTGAATACATGGAAGATTTTATGGTAACCATGAGGGAGCTTTCTTGATCTCTGATTCTGATCACTTCTCTTCATCAAGTGCAGCCCTTGGTTCTTTGATCTTTTCTTTTGAATCTTCTTTTGCCTTTGGTCCTTCAATGCTGTCAATATAATCTTTGTTTTGCAATACTCTTCCTAAGCTATGCTGAAGATCATCGAGCTCAAGAGGAGTCATTTGGACATGTTGTGCCTCAACTTTGCAATTGGGTTGTGCTACTACAACGGGCAGGTGTGGAAATGGTGGTACGGGTAGTTGAGTGGGGGTGTATATTCAAGATGGATGTGGATGGGGTTGTGGTTGGGCAGCCATTTGGGGTTGCCTTGGTGGAGCAGGAGGCGATGGTTGTGGATGAGCAGGTGGTGGAGGAAAAGAAGCGGGAGGAGAGTTGTATTGGGGCCTCCACCCAGATGAGGTGCATTCCACTGAGGCTGTGGCTGAGCATAAGAGTGAGACAAATGAGAAGCTGGTTAGGCATAATATGGATCTGTGAAGGAACAAGGAGGAGGTGTGAACGAGGAAGGGTGAGCAGGGGGACCCCAAGAAGGTATGGAAGTGGTTTGATAGGGGTCATAATAGGTCTGGGATGTACCTTGCATTCCATGCTGGTAGGGTATGGGTCCATGTGGCCTCCTTTGGTTCATATAATAGAGTGATTCAGTGGCTCCTTTGGCTCTCTGGTATGCAGCTTTAAGTCCAGGCAAGGAAGGGCACTTATTCGTAGGATGGTATTCTTCACAGACGAAACACACTTCTAGAGAGTGCATTGGACATTCGTTCCTAGGATGCTTTCTAGTACACCTAGGACAAAAAATGGCTAAATCCCTCTTGGCTTCTTCTTGATTCTTTTGGATCCGCAAGGTATCCAGTTGCATGGCAAGAAACTGCCTTACCTCGCTCTTGAAATCTTCCATCTGATTTGCAAATTCATTTTTGGATAAGGTATTGCTCCCAACATTTCTGCTTGTAGTCATTTGCTCCAGAGGAATGTTTTCTTCTTCTTCTTCCCTTGAGGTTCTTCAAATATGTCTTGTTGTCCACCTAAGGGTTCTTTACTCACAGCCATCGAAGAAGAGAGAAGGTTGGCCGTGTGAAGCAGTGGGGGTGTTGTGCAATCATTTTTCTGAATTATCTCTACTCCTACAAGGCATGAAAGGAAATCTTTTTGGTTGATTTTTGTATTTTTCTACTTGTACCTACAAAACTAAAAGAGATTGAACTGCAGCTAATTATCTTGCTGAAATGAAAATGCAGAATTGAAATGAAAGCAGGAAAGGACTAATCTGTTTTGCTCAAATGAAATTGCAGGAATGAAATGCTAATCTACGCTTGCAGAATTGGAATTACGGAATTGAAATGCTAATCTACGCTTGCAGAATTGAAATTGTGGAATTGAAATGCTAATCTACACTTGCAGAATTGAAATTGTGGAATTGAAATGAAATAAACTACTTAGCAGAAGGTTGTAGTAGAAAATAGAAGAAAAGCAGCAATCACCAATACTCTGACGCTTCCCCGACAACGGTGCCAAAAAGATAGGTGAGCCCCAGTATTACAGCAATAATGCTACAACTCCTGGAACTCCCTTCTTTAATTTTATCAACCCGGTAGTTTGTAACAAACTTGGAAGCGACGGTGCTGTATGCACAAGTACTAGCTCTTGCCGCAGCTGTCACTTGGTCAGCTGGCACAAGTTCGCTAGGAGCTTAAGCCAACTCCTATGAGCTCTTAGAAGAAGCTTTTTAACTGATGGACGAAAGCTAACTCAAAGAAGGCTAATCTACTTGCAGAAAGAAACTGGAAAGCTGAAAGGAAACGTAAACCCTAGCAAACCCTAATTTTACCATCTAGTCCTACTGATGTGAAAAAGAGGATGCAAGCCACTAAAAGAGGTGTCATTACTTCTAGGAAGGTAAAATACATGTGTCCAAGCTACTTCTATCTGAAGAAAAAATCTTTTTGTATTTTTGAATAAGTTGTCAGAATTATCATGCATGCGATTTAACTATTTTTGATAGTGCAGAGGTGGATTGGCGAGAGGAAATACTTGGAGGAGGTCGGGAAGGTTCAAAGAGGACCTAAGGGGTCCTTAACACCCTTCCAGAGAGTTTCACAAAGTTTGGTTATCAAGAAGTCTTATTCGTGAGCTTCTACAGGAAGTCTGCAGGGGTTCTACAGGATGTTCTGGAATTTCTACAGGATGTTATGTAACTTTCTACAGGATGTTCCAAAAAGTGGATTTTGTAGGGTTGATGGAGGAGAAATGGTGGGAAAGTGGAAATGGGGGTTGGATAATGATGTTAAGGGGTTTAGGACCTGGCGCATGAGGCGAAGGAGCGATTGGATTTGGTTCAAGGATGGAGGAAGCGATGATGCACAAGAATGAAGAAATTAGGACAAGGTTGGAAAAGTATGGAAAATGAAGGGTAGGAATCATGGATTAAGGGTTGGAGCAGATTATCTGATGGAGGAAAGGTAGATAGAGAGGTAATACAGGTGATCTGCACACAATTTTCTAAAACTGACCAAACAAAGGCTATGCAAACCCAAGATCTAGCTATCTTGACCTAATTTGACCTAAATAACATCAAGGAAAATGAACAACAGTTTATTTGCAACAAAATAATGTGAAATGCTATGCAAACTAAGTAATCAAGACTCTGAAAATGTAACCAACTTCTGCAAATAAAAATCGAACACTAATGATTGCATGGCGAAGCAAAGACTATGTTTTTGTTGGCAGCAAGGTCACCTTGATCCCAGCTCCTGATCCCATTGAGGGAGAGGTGAAATCAGAGGTGCTTGATGGCCTTTTTCTAAAGCTCTTCCCTGTTAATAACCTATCAATGCAATATGAACATAAAAATCCTTTTTAATCATCAAAAGCAATCTAAATAACAAAGCAAGATTTAAATCTAAATAGCATATTTTATTCTAAGAATGCAGCAAAGACACATGAAAGTAAACAAAGGAGGTACTGGGCACTTGAGATGGGCCCAAACCCAAGAGCTACAGCCTCCTAAGAGATATTTAGAGCTGGTGAAAAGCTGGATTCATCTTTATTGAGCAAGAAAAGAAGAGTTACATCAAAAACTGTCCACAAGGGAAAGCTTGAAAATGTGTTGAAATTCAAAGCTAATCTACTGACTAAAATCTGACTATAAACTAGCTAAATTCTGCCTACAAAGTGACAAACTGAAATGAGGCCCTAAGCCCTCTTATTTATACAAATTGAGGAAACCAACAGCCCTCCTAAACTTTAGGAACTCGGTTGCCAAAACTTGTAGTTAACAGCAATTTTAGTAGCACTTGCTCGGCTGCCCTTGTGATAATTGATTTGGTTTCCCTTGAACTCCGAGCTGATGGTGGAGAATTTGAGGTAAGGGCCCATAAATGAAGGGGACACCTTCCTACAAATCCTCTCCCTTGTTCTCCCATGAATTTGGCTTCCAAACCTTTGATTTTGTCTCCAAATTGACTAAAAAGACTACACAAAGCACACATTAGACTTGTTGGCATAATGACTAACCCAATTCACTCTATTGGCATAAATATAATCAGAAACATGCAATAAACTAATGAGAATGGTGGATTAAGTCGAATTAGGGGGTTGAATGATCCCATATAATTATCCTTTTTTGGGGCTCATCATCACCCCCTACTGAAAGTGTTGCTCATCCTCTAAGAAACTAATCTATCTCCTCATCTTTGATGGCCTTGGTGGCCTCCCTGTCATGCCAAGCTTCTGAAGTGATGTCCTCTTCTCGGTCATGAAACCATGCTTTTCTCTCTGCTTCTTCCCACTGCCTATGCTCCTTTTCCTAGAGAATTCTCAGCTTCCTGTAGAACTGTCTCATCATCCTGTAGAGAGGTCTTTGTGTCCAACATTTTCAATCTTTCTCTCCAGGTGGATGTCTACGGGCTTCCCCGTTCATAGGTGATGGATGCCTTTGAGTGAGGCTCCTCCTTTTGTTTAGTTTTTGTGTCCTTAATGACAATTTTCTCCTTTGACTGTGGTTTAGGTCTACCCACTTTTATCCGTGTGCTCCTTTTTCACTTTAAAGTACATGGAGGTTTGCCTCTTTCTCTTCCTTTTTGGTCTTGGAGGTGTGCTAATGGTGACAAGCATGGTTGCTGCCTCCCTGACCAAAATCTCAAGCAATTTTCCCTTTTTGTTCCTCTGTTTCTAGACTTCCTGTAGAAATTCTTGTGCTGACTGTTTTCTGTCTTCCTGTAGAAACGATCTTCTGGCTTCCGGTAGAAACGGTTTTCACTGTTTTGGCCTGCTTGGCTCGGGGTGCCTTCTCTTTTGATTTTGTTGTGGTTGCCTTGGGTGTGCCCTCACCCACTTGGACTTTTTCAGTCCTCTATGCCCCGATTTGCTACCGTTTCTCCCTTGGCGTTTGTGCCTTTATTCCACCCACAGTTTTGGGCTCAACAGCTTGGCCTTTCTCTTGTTTCTCTTCTTGCTTTTTTCTGTGGTGGTATGTCCTAGGTATCCTTACTTTTTGCTTTCTGTTCTGTTGTTTCCTGACCTACTAGGGGACCTTCCCGTAGTTGCTGATCTTCAGAAATCTATGTTATGTCTGCCCCTTGAGTTTCCTGTTACTGTGACTAATTTTTCAGCAGTTCATTTTCCTCCTGTAGCTAGGATTTTATTTTATTTTTTAATGCTTTCACTGTGTCTCATCATGGCCAACTTTCCTCTTAATTCCTTTAGCTTGTCCTCCATGTGGTGTCGAGTGCTTTTTCCAACAAAATGCTCAGGTGAGAAAGCAGGTAGAACTGAAAACAGAGGGATAGCTGAATTTTCATTTTTTTTTCTGAAACCAAATAAGGAATTTCCCATGTGCCTCCCCTTAAAACATCAAATTGCAATATTTCCCTTTGTTTTAAACTACTTTTATCCCGAATTTGACTCTCTGCTTTTGAAAAGGAATTTTTTTTTTTTTTTTTTACAGAATAGTGGATAAATAACACAGGTTCTTTTCAGAGAGTAGGCAGATATGCAAATTCGTTTCTTTTTTTTTCACACAGGCTGGTTTCTATGGTTGCATGTATTTTCTTTACAGTAGAATTTGAGAAAGAAGGAGACAGACTTTGAGTGCAGAGAAGAAAACAGAGAACTGTGTAGAACTCATGGAAAATATGCATGCAAACTTTTACACTTCACTCTTTTTTCAATCCACTGTTGTGTGTTTAATCATTCAAATAAGTCATATGCAGATAGATTTTCCCGAGCCTACCTCATTTCAAGCTCGAATTTTGACAAAAACCTCGGGTTTTACTTCTGTAGAGCTGTTTTCTGCATTTCCTATAAAAGACTTCCTGTAGAACGGAACTGCACTTCCTGTAGAGCTCGACAAGTGGGAATTTTTTTTGAAAAACGGCAGAAATATCGAGAAATCAGGCAGGAATCTCGCAGAGGACCACTCGTTAACTGATCTGGACGTGGTGGACGCGTGCTCCAGTTGTGACCGCAGTTGAACAGAGGGTGGTGAGAGTGAGCCGAGCATCATTTAATTTTGGCGTGATTCGTGGTGAGGGAGTGCAGTGGCCAGGCGTATGTGGCCACATGCAGACGACAGTGCTGTGATGAGATGCATGTCCTCTTCTCGTTAATCAGTTGCACTGGAGTTAAAATCTCTACCACTGTCTGTTTTTTTATTTATTTTTTTAATTTCCCGTGACTGACTACACACATGCGCTGATGATCCCTGGAAGAGTGCAATCAGACTTGCTACCTTTTTGGCTGAATCCCACCATCTCATTCGTTTAGGTAGTTCTTAAATTAGATTCATGCAACAGAGGAACGAGGTTAGTCACATACCTGGAAGTCGAATGGTTGCTGTGAGGCGCTGTGGCCTTTCATTTGCTGCATGCATTGGTTTCAGTGGTTGCATGATGGCTTGGTGGCTGATTCATGGCTATTTTTTCTTGTGCAAGTATCCTTTGTCCGGATCCATGCTGCAGGAGCTGGCTTCATGTTCAGATCTGCACCCTTAAGCTGCTGATGTCGAATTTTCACAGGACCGAAACTTGTTTTCGCCATTGCTCCCGAACGATAGATTAGATCAATCTGAAACTTGCTGAGCATGTTCCTATCATCATTATGCACCTCCCATAGCAAAATTGCGATCAATGGATGCACAGATTTCGAGAAAAAAGGAAATTGGCTGAAGATTTTAGAGATCAATTTCTCGGAAACCGTGCATCGGAATTGGCTGAAAATTCTTGGGTATGTGACTATCACCCATATGCATCTCCCCATGAAACATGTTTTGAAACAGATTCACGAATAGGGAGAAAATGCAAAAATGGCTGGAGGTGATGGCGGCTGATTTCTTAGAAACCGTGCACCGGAATTGGTTGAAACTGCTCAAGCATGTTGCCATCATCCCTATACAACTCCCTGTGAAATGGTTTTGCAAATGGATGCACGGTTTTCAAGCTAGGGAAAAAACAAATTTCAGCACTAGGTATTTTTGCTTCAAGGCATTCTGCAGTTTTGTTGCATGGTAAGAAAAATGAGCTCGAGTTATAATGCAGACTTGGAATTCATTGATGCAGAGTCTAGATGGAGCTTGGACAGGTAGAGCGTGTGAGACTTCGTTTCTTGGCTTGTCACTTAAGATTTCTTGCTATCAATCTGAGGCAAACAGGGTTTCTTGTATGACTGTGCAGGAACACATAACCAGGTGGGTGCAATGGAGGTGGAAAGAGATGGAACAGGGCGCCACATGGTGTTGGATTGCATAAAGGTGTGGCTGTAGGCCTAACAAACTGATCCCAACCATCAGATTCCCTTTCAAAATTGAATTTGGCTCATCCGAAGGTTCTACAGGATGTTTCCTGTAGAAATTCAAAACTTCCTGTAGAAACACCTGGAACTTCCTGTAGAAAGCCCAGAACTTCTTGTAGAAAGCCTAATCTTGACCTGAATGTGACCAAATCCTAGGAGAGGTGAGTGGCCATGGAGGGAGTGTCCAAAGGGATTTCCTGGAGCCTGGTACGGACTTCTTTTCTCATTTTGCGCGCCCCTCTTTTCCTGCAAAGTATTCACTACAACCTGCAATTTTTCACAAAGATTAGTCCTGCTTTCTTTTTTCTTTTTTTGTTTGAAAACAACTAGGGCACCTCGTGGAGGTTTTCACCGTAATTTCCTGCCCTGGGAGCCTCCAAGGGAGGTTTACACCCAGGGATCTTATTCTCTTTTTATTTCCTCTTCTTTCCAACCCATTGACCGCCTCATGGAGGTTTTCAATCAGTGAGCCAATCTGAGGCGCCTCCGAGGAGGTTTTCACCTTAGATTTTTATTTTTCTCTTATTTTCATTTTTTCTTTTTTCTTTTTTTTTCCTACCCTACCCTACTTGAAAAACAAAATCATTTTCAAGTGTAAGAATACTTCCAATGGAGCCATGTGCACATCGAGATTAGAGACAAAATGATGTGGAGGCTTGAAATGCATGCTTTGATAGTTATCCGGATTTCAGAGACCAAATGATCTGACTTTGAAGGGATCAAACATAGCTGAGGAAGAGAGTACCGCTGCAACTTAGTGACGATCTGAAACCATATCTCAATATAGCTCTGATATCCTTGGTCCTTTTGCTGATCTGGATCATCTTTCATGTCACCTTCTACCATGACTTTCTCATCTTCCTCTTTTTGCTGATCTTTCTCTTGAATACATGGAAGATTTGATGGTAAACATGAGGGAGATTTCTTGATCTCTGATTCTGATGTCTTCTCTTCATCAAGTGCAGCCCATGGTTCTTTGATCTTTTCTTTTGAATCTTCTTTTGCCTTTTGTCCTTCAATGTTGTCAATATAATCTCTATTTTGCAATACTCTTCCTGAGCTATGTTGAAGATCATCGAGCTCAAGAGGAGTCATTTGGACATGTTGTGCCTCAACTTTGCAATTGGGTTGAGCTACTGCAACGGGCAGGTGTGGAAATGGTGGTACGAATAGTTGAGTGGGGGTGTATATTCGAGATGGATGTGGATGGGGTTGTGGTTGGGAAACCATTTGGGGTTGCCTTGGTGGAGCAGGAGGCGATGGTTGTGGATGAGCAGGTGGTGGAGGAAAAGAAGCGGGAGGAGTGTTGTATTGGGGCCTCCACCCCTGATAAGTGTTGGGTCGTTAATATGCCATTATTATTATTACTTTTGAACACTTATTCCACCCATTTCTATTATTCTTTATTATATCATCTATTATAATTTATCATTTAGATCCATTTTATAAATGATTTATGCTCTCATGGATGAATATTATTTATTCTCCTTTATTTCTAATAAATTGATGATTATGCATTATTTTATCAATGATAGTTCTAATAAGTTGGTTATAACATTATTCACCATTTTTAGCCTCCAAGATAACTTCCAGATTGAAGATTTGATTTTTAAATCTGTCAACTCAGAAATTCGCTGGTTTAAGGAGTGACAGTTTTGCGGTTGAGATTCTGAGCAAATGAAGACGAATCTAAGAAATTCGGAACATGGGTTTTGTCCAGAACGGGCCCAATTAACTTTGACAAAGAACGGTTTGCCCAAATTCGGCTTGTACAGAGAGAAACGTAGGGTTCTTTGAGCACGATTTTCTCAGATTTGCAGTTGCGGCCGTCCTCCAAACTTTAGCTGCAAACCCAAATTCGTCTTGCTTTTGTTGAGAGATGAAAGGAAATATATTTTCTTGTTGATCATCTGGTTAGAATCAACCCAAATTTGTAAAAGAAATCATGTTGTAATTATCTATGTTATAACTGCCCTCTAATCTTTCTCTATTTAAATGAAAACAAAGATCAGAGAGGGGGATGACTTCGGGAGACTTCAGGATGACTTTGGGGATTCGAATGATGGCGAATTGATGATTTGAATTAGAGATTCAGAAGCAAGGATTCATGATAGGATAGGAGGAAGGAAGGATTGTTTTATGTTGTAAGTCTCAAAGCTTCAACTATTGTAATGATTTCACTATTTAATGATTAATACATAATTTGGGCGTTGCTGTTCACTCTTTTCCTTCTGAAGTAACCCAGCAGCGTCCGCTGGCGGCTAAGGGCCCAGCCTCTGGTGGAGTACGCTGCTGCTGTTGTGTATCATATCTTTACAATTACTGTTGTATCATTATACTGTGATTTCTGTGTGGATTGTTTATATAGTTTGGTAATCTGACGTATTTGTTATATGCTGTTCCATGCTCTGTTACGACTAATTCATTAATGGTTTCATTCAGGAAGTTTATGTAAGTGACTCTATGTTGCGTAATGAATCTTTTCGGAGTTGATTACATGTTCACTATTTAAACCGACTGTTTCTGTTACAGAGCTTTCATATTAAATATTGCTATTGGATTCATTTGAACTCTTATTCGTGGGAACCCGAAAGTAATATTATTTCATTTGGAAACAGAAGTCATGTTCTTTGGAAACATCAGATTGCTATAATAAGTGTGTTGTGTATATATGATAAATGTTGTTCCATAATTCATTTGTGAATATCTCCTCATAAAATAAGGTTCATTGGAATTGATTTTGACGATTGTTGTTTGATTGCAGAATGAGAGTTCAGTTCTAACTCGCGAGATTTAGTTCTTTTGATTGCTGTTTCATTTACTGTTGTTCTATTTACTGCTGTTCTATTTCCTTTTGCTATTCCATTTTACTTTATGCCGTTCCATTTGCTTGCATTTGCTGCTTTGGTGTGAGAGAAGGTCTAAGGCTGTAGTGAACCAGCAAGTCGCTGCTTAGCTCCCAGACCTATGGTCCATGCTCTAATTTCCTTTCCATCAGTTTCTAGAGGGATGGGTTATCACTTCCGCACCCTTGACTGATAAGCTGCCTTGTGTGATTTTATCCTTTTGAAGTAATTTAGTCATAGTTTAGCATCCGTCTACTCTTGTGTTCTCTGAACGCTGTACTACTAAACATTACTCTTGAGTAAATAGCCGCCTCAAACTGAGTACACTCTTGAAATAAAAAGTCGTACCTAGGTTGATAATTAATGTGAAGGTAATTAGGAGTTCAAAAGACACCTTTTTATCGCTCCACAATAAGGTGCATTCCACTGAGGCTGCGGCTGAGCATAAGAGTGAAACGAATGAGCAGTCGGTTGGGCATAATATGGATCTATGAAGGAACAAGGAGGAGGTGTGAACGAGGAAGGGTGAGCAGGGGGACCCCAAGAAGGTATGGAAGTGGTTTGATAGGGGTCATAATAGGTCTCGGATGTACCTTGCATTCCCTGTTGGTAGGGTATGGGTCCATGTGGCCTCCTTTGGTTCATATAATAGAGTGATTCAGTGGTTCCTTTGGCTCTCTGGTATGCATCTTTAAGTCTAGGCAAGGAAGGGCACTGATTCGTAGGATGGTATTCTTCACAGACGAAACACACTTCTAGAGAGTGCATTGGACATTCATTCCTAGGATGCTTTCTAGTGCACCTAGGACAAAAAATGGCCAAAACCCTCTTGGCTTCTTTTTGCTTCTTTTGGATCCGCAAGGTATCCAGTTGCATGGCAAGACACTGCTTTACCTCACTCTTGAAATCTTCCATCTGATTTGCAAATTCATTTTTGGATAAGGTATTGCTCCCAACATTTCTGCCCTTAGCCATTTTCTCTAGAGGAATGTTTTCTTCTTCTTCTTCCCTTGAGGTTCTTCAAATATGTCTTGCTGTCCACCTAAGGGTTCTTTACTCACAGCCATCGAAGAAGAGAGAAGGTTGGCTGTGTGAAGCAGTGGGGATGTTGTGCAATCATTTTTTTGAATTATCTCTACTCCTACAAGGCATGAAAGGAAATATTTTTGGTTGATTTTTGTATCTTTCTACCTGTACCTACAAAACTAAAATAGATTGAACTGCAACTAATTATCTTGCTGAAATGAAAATGTAGAATTGAAATGAAAGCAGGAAAGGACTAATCTATTTTGCTCAAATGAAATTACAGGAATGAAATGCTAATCTACGCTTGCAGAATTGAAAATGCGGAATTGAAGTGAAATAAACTACTTAGCAGAAGGTTGTAGTAGAAAATAGAAGAAAAGTAGCAATCACCAATACTCTAACGCTTCCCCGGAAACGTCGCCAAAAAGAGTGGTGAGCCCCAGTATTGCAGCAATAATGTTGCAACTCCTGGAACTCCCTTCTTTAATTTTATCAACCCGGTAGTTCGTAACAAACTTGGAAGCGACGGTGCTGTATGCACAAGTACTAGCTCTTGCCGCAACTGTCACTTGGTCAGTTGGCACAAGTCCGTTAGGAGCTTAAGCTAACTTCTATGAGCTCTTAGAAGAATCTTTTTAACTGATGGACAAAATCTAACTCAAAGAAGGCTAATCTACTTGCAGAAAGAAACTGGAAAGTTGAAAGGAAACGTAAACGCTACCAAACCCTAATTTTATCATCTAGTCCTACTGATGCAAAAAAGAGGATGCAAGCCACTGAAAGAGGTGCCATTACTTCTAGGAAGGTAAAATACATGTGTCTAAGCTACTTCTATCTGAAGAAAACATCTTTTTGTATTTTTGAATAAGTTGTCAGAATTATCATGCATGCAATTTAACTGTTTTTTACTGTGCAGAGGTGGATTGGCGAGAGGAAATGCTTGGAGGAGGTCGGGAAGGTTCAAAGAGGGCCTAAGGGGTCCCTAACACCCTTCTAGAGAGTTTCACAAAGTTTGGCTATCAAGAAACCTCATTTGTGAGCTTCTACAGGAAGTCTGTAGGGGTTCTACAGGATGTTCTGGAATTTATACAGGATGTTTTGTAACTTTCTACAGGATGTTCTGAAAAGTGGATTTTGTAGGGTTGATGGAGGAGAAATGGTGGGAAAGTGTAAATGGGGGTTGGATAATGATGTTAAAGGGTTTAGGACCTGGCGCATGAGGCTAAGGAGCGATTGGATTTGGTTCAAGGATGGAGGAAGCGATGATGCACAAGAATGTAGAAATTAGGGCAAGGTGGGAAAAGTATGGCAAATGAAGGGTAGGAATCATGGATTAAGGGTTGGAGCAGATTATCTGATGGATGAAAGGTAGATAGAGAGGTAATACAGGTGATCTACACACAATTTTCTAAAACTAACCAAACAAAGGCTATGCAAACCCAAGATCTAGCTATCTTGACCTAATTTGACCTAAATAACAGCAAGGAAAATGAACAGCAGTTTATTTGCAACAAAACAATGTGAAATGCTATGAAAACTAAGTAATCAAGACTCCGAACATGTAACCAACTTCTGCAAATAACAATCGAACACTAATGATTGCATGGCGAAGCAAAGACTATGTTTTTGTTGGCAGCAAGGTCACCTTGATCCCAGCTCCTGATCCCACTGAGGGAGAGGTGAAATCAGAGGTGCTTGATGGCCTTTTTCTGAAGCTCTTCCCTGTTAATAACCTATCAACTCAATTTGAACATAAAAAATCTTTTTAATCATCAAAAGCAATCTAAATAACAAAGCAAGATTTAAATCTAAATAGCAGATTTTATTCTAAGAATGCAGCAAAGACACATGAAAGTAAACAAAAGAGGTACTGGGCACTTGAGATGGGCCCAACCCCAAGAGCTACAGCCTCCTAAGAGAGATTTAGAGCTGGTGCAAAGCTGGATTCATCTTTATTGAGCAAGAAAAGAAGAGTTACATCAAAAACTGTCCACAAGGGAAAGCTTGAAAATGTGTTGAAATGCAAAGCTAATCTACTAACTAAAATCGAACTACAAACTAGCTAACTTCTGCCTACAAAGTGACTAACTGAAATGAGGCCCTAAGCCCTCTTATTTATACAAATTGAGGACCCCAACAACCCTCCTAAAATTTAGGAACTCGGATGCCAAAACTTGTAGTTAACAGCACTTTTACTAGCACTTGCTCGGCTGCCCTTGTGATAATTGATTTGGTGGCCCTTGAACTCCGAGCTGATGGTGGAGAATTCGAGGTAAGGGCCCATAAATGAAGGGGACACCTTCCTACAAATCCTCTCCCTTGTTCTCCCACGAATTTGACTGTCAAGTGCTCATTAAAACCTTTGATTTTGTCTCGAAATTGACCAAAAAGACTACACAAAGCACACATTAGACTTGTTGGCATAATGACTAACCCAATTCACTCTATTGGCATAAATATAATAAAAAAATGCAATAAACTGATGAGAATGGTGGATTAAGTCGAATTCGGAGGTTGAATGAGCCCATATAATTATCCATTTTTGGGACTCATCACATGGCACATGCATGTGGTTTCTTGGTTATCATTTATCACTTGCATGGAGGATTGCCTAGATTGACAGTGGATTTGCCTAACCTTTCCATTTCCTAGATAGTTATGGAGATTGTGTGTTTATTTCCTTGTTTTGTTTTGGTTGGTTCTCATGTTTCCTTAGCTTGGGTTGAGTTATTAGTTCATGGAGCCTTGGTTGGACAAAATCTTTGGAAGCCCTATAATGGCTTGGGTTGAGTTACTAGTCCTGGAAGCCCTGTAACATCTTGGGTTGAGATACTAGTCCTGGAAGCCTTGGTTGGACAAATGCTCTAGAAGCCCTTGGTTGGTTGAGTTACTAGTCATGGAAGCCTTGGTTGGACAAATGCTCTGGAAGCTTCGAAAATGTTGTGGGTTGAGTTACTAGTCCTGGAATCCTTAGTTGGACAAATGCTCTGGAGCCCAATAGTAGCCATGGGTGGAGTTACTAGTCCTGGGAGCCAGTTGGAACAAACGCTCTGGAGCGCTAGAAGGCTGGGATATAGACCGATCGGATGATGGTTTTGGTGATGTCCGATCATGAGGTGGAATCACTGTTTGACGGGTTGAGGTGGATGGCCTCTGGAAGCCCTAGATGGTTTTTTATTGATGTGTTCTATGAGATCCCACATTCATGCTTGGAATATGGCACGAGGCTGAATGACTGAAGAGAGATTTGGCTCAGCCATTCTACGATTGAGTGGAACGTGGAAGTCCCATGCTCGGTTTGGATTTTGCATCATTAATGAAAGGTTATTTCTCCTGGTATTTCTATGAGTATTATGATGGATTATAAGTGTTGTATATGGTTGTGATTTCATTGATATTTCTATCCCTATTATGCTAGTTATGTATATGTTTTATGACAACAGCTATGTATGGCTCTCATCATGTTTTTACTTGTAAATGAATGAACAATGTATCTATGACCTAATGGATGGAATGACAGTTAAAGTGATACAGAAATAATGCTTCATGGAAAATCTCATATAAGTATGAGACCCCTATGCTCAGATTTGTTATTTACACATGTAGGTTGCATATTTACTAAGTGCTTGACAAAATGTTTGTCATGGTTAGGCTTGTTTAGGTCAATCCCTTAATCAAGTTTTGCGTTAGTGGCTTTGCCTCGGTGTCATTTATTTTCTTGGAAAGTCTCATCAAGTTCTATGCATTAGTTTTGAGACTAGCCGTGAAAAAGTGGCTTAAATCTCGCAGTCTCTAGCACAGAACTGGCTGAAAAAGATTGCAGTCTCTCACTTGTAGGCATTATGGGAGCGACTATAGGGTTCCAGTCACATGCATGCCTTGTCATGGGAGCGAATTTGGGTTCAGTTCATTGAAATGCTAGGTTAACTTAGGTGTTGGGCACCTAGAGTGGTGGATTAGCTCCTAGGGGTCCTGAAGCACCTGAGGGAGGTTTGTAAGGTCCTCTTTTGTCGACTCCATTTCCTTAAGGTTACCTATGAGGTTGAGTCCTATCATAGTGGCCTCTCATCGCATGTTTACCTTGGCTGGCCAGTTGCTTGGGTAGATGTGGGAGGAGGGTGTTACAGAGTGGTATTAAGGCATGGTTGCGCTCTCCTTGGGCTATGAGTTCATTGTGCTTTCATGTTGGTTGCATATGTGTTCCTTATGCATGTAGTCCATGTGCTTGTTGCATTTGCTTGGTGTTGATCATGGTTGTAGTGATGTCGCCATGTGAAGGTTGAAGGTGTTGTCGTGGAGTATGTCTTCATGTGTATATGGTTGATTATGCATTGTTATGCACATCAATGTTCACATGTTATCAAATGCACGTGAGGTGGTTGTTTTTGTCATGCACAAGGTCATGGTTTGTGTAGTTGATATGGTCATGTATTGATGACTCGAATCTAGCTAGAATGGTGTGTATATGGTTTTGCACTCATGTGTTATATGTCTATATGTTGTCATTATGCATGTATGGTCTTGGTTATAATCATGCATAGTAGGTTAAACATGCCTTGTGAAGTCATGGTATGCAATTTAGATCATCATGGTGATATTGGTTGTTATGATGCTAATATGTTGGTTGAGATAGAGCAGGAGTTGTAGATCAACATAATAAGATTGCGGCATTGGACTTTGGGGTAAGAGCATATCATCATACATGTATTGTATGATTGGTATGCAGGTATGTAAGTCAAGGATTGTTATATGCATTAGGGTTATATATGTTAGGTTTATGTACATGTATTTTGATGTTATGGTTACATACATAATAGATGATAGTTGATTAGTGTAGTTATATGCACGAGTCAAATAGTCATGAATGATAGTAACCTGTTGTGGTATGCATTAATATATCTATATATATATATATCTATATATATATATATATATATATATATATATATTAACTTGAGGATTATGTTATATGTTGTTGATGAGTATGTTATAGATTAACTTTTTTTTGTTGTATGCTAGTAACTTGATGATTAGGGTTATTTCATTAAGATCTTGATGTTATATGTATTGTGTTAACCTAGATTGGCCTATGCAGATGATTATGGTTACGATATTTAGGTATGAGTCAACATAATTGTGATATGGTGTTGTAATAATCTAGATTAACTTTTCATATGTGTGAATGATAGTTGTGTATGAGTTATGATGTAAACATGTCAACTAGTGACTATTTTGGATATCATGAACTTATTTATGTTGAGTTAATATGTTGTGAAGTTAAATCATGTTAACTAGATTGATTGTGCATACAAGATAGCCTCCCCTGAGATACATTAAGGTATGAGTTTTCTTATGTCGTATATTTGGTGTTGGATTGTTTAATTATGTCGTCTAATTGATTAATTTAACATGGTATGTTTGCAAATTGGTTGAATGTTTGATTAATCACATGATATGAGTATGTGTTCAAATGATCTTGTTTTAAGATGGTCGTACTAACACATATATGTTGAGACAATTGATATGTACTTGAATGTAGTTGACAGTTGTCGCATTACGTCTAATGACTATGAGTTGACTATGGATTATGACATGGTTGTTAGTCTTGGTAAAGGTTGATTTCGAATTGATAGATATGATAGCCTCGATATTTGGAACATGTGGTTAACATGTGTAAACAGTTGTAGGAAACATGCTTGGTATTAGTGTGACAAGGTAACACTTGATGTGTTTATATAAATAATAGTTGAGTGATGTGACAATACATGGTAAGCCTCAATTGTAGCAAGGTAAATGGTAAAAGAAGGGAATTGGGCAAGAATTAATCTGGCTATGTTTATGAACCTTAATTCCAAACAAATTAGCGTTTTTCACACTGAAATTCTTCTTAACCTTGATTTCATATGGCATTATGTGGATATGTGTTATATTCATGGAAATGTACTTGATAGGTATATTAGCTAGTCTCTAGTTACAAGTGAATCTCTCAAGGGGATTAGAGTCCCTCGAGAGATGGCGTGGATGCGTTTAGTTACAAAGAAATGTGCTTAGCATTACAAGATAAGGTAATTGGTATATTGTTATGTTATATATGCATTGGGAGTTATGTGTTTATGGTAGTATGATGCAGGGGATTGCATGGCAAGGAGACTACCATGAAATTCTGAAGAAGGCTCGAGTTGAGATTTCCTTTGGAAACATTGGGAACAATGGGGATTGATTCATGGTGCCTGTTGTTTGTCTTGTGCTTTTGGTCTTTTGCTGCTTTGTTGTGCTTGATTGTGGTTTTGTTTGCATATTGTGCATGGCCATGCCACTTTGTTTGTGGTGTCATATTACTGTTGATTTTCTTCTCGGTCTCTCCTTTATTTTTTTGAGTGTCTTGGGAATTAGTTGGGAAAGGAGGAAATTTAATGGAGCTTGGGGAGAGATGTGTGGTACCCAACATGTAATGTAGGACTCGAATGAAGCTCTGTGCACGAGTAAGCACATTGAAAGGTAAGACTATGACAGTTAGTTGGATTGATTGGGTCCATTGTGGTAAATGGATGATGACAAGACAATCATGAGAAAGGTAACCAGGAAGGGTAAAGTAAATGGATTTGAGGGGTCAGGAGCCTTGGCTGTGTTGGGAATGATTGCTCTAAATGTTGTGCGTTCTATGCACAAATAAGGAAGTTCTCTTAACCTTGACCTTATGTAATTATGTTGGGATCATGATTATGTTGATTTCTATACGTGTATACATGTATATATGTATGTCATTGATTGACTAGATCATTATATTTTATGTTGATGTTTATATGTATGTATGCATATCGTTGCCTGACAAGATCATGATTGTTTATGCTAATGCTTGTATATGTGTAAGTACCTATGTATATGCGTCATTGTCTGGCAGGGTCATCAGGGATCGTTCTTGTGGAGGAATGATTGCTTACGCAGGAAAATGACATGAAGAGGTTCCTGGTCTTACAAGGAATCAATTGGGAAGAGTAGTCATGAAAAATATATGAGGTTAGTATCATGTGGATATGAATTGATATTGTATGCTTGTATTATGCCTATGTTTATGTTATGACAGGTAATGTTGAGGGATGCATCAGCGAAATGAAAGCAGTGTGGTTTGAGACATGTTGGGACAAGCATGGATAAGACACTGGAAGCAAGATTTCTTGGTAAAGACATTGCGCTTTTGGATGTAAGGTATTATTGTAGTGCATATGTTGTATATGTTGTACATGTTGCATCTATGATGTTGTGTGCATGTAGTGTTGTATGCATATAGTGTGTACATGTTGTTATGCAATGATTATGTACAAGGTGGTACAGATGGTGTTGTGTGCATATGGTGCTCTGTGCATTTTGGATATGCGGTGTTGTGTACAGATGATGCTATGTACATGTTGGATATGCAATGCTATGTACATGTGGTGTTGCGTGCATGTTGTACATGTAGTTTTATGTACATATGGTGTTGTTTGTATGATTTTACAAGTGGCGCTTTGTGCATGTGGTGTTGTGTACATGTTGCACAAGTGGCGCTGTGTGTAGATGGTGTTGTGTACATGTCGTGCATGTGGCACTGTGTACAGGTGGTGTCGTGTACATGTCGTGTATGTGGTACTATGTACATGTGGTATTGTGTACATGTTGTACAGGTGGTGTAGTGTACATGTGGCATTGTATACACGTTGGGCAAGTGGTGTCATCTACATGTGATGTTTTGTACACATTGTGCAGGTGGTTGTAGTGTACAAGTGGTACTATGTACATGTGGTACATATGGTATTGGTGTACGTGTGGTATTATGTGTGTGTCGTACATGTTGTGTCGTGTACATGCAGTACTATGTATGTGCATTGTTTGTAGTCATCGTATCGTGACATGTGTATTCGTTGTGTGGTACTCTGTGTGGGTACATGTATTGTGTGGCGTTGTACGTCGTGTATAGATGTATGAATTGTGTTGTATATTAGGTGTATGTGTATGAATTTTGAGGTGTCGCGTGTTATGTGCAGATGTATGTCTTGTGATGTACATTATGTACGTATACATGTTGTGTTGTGTCGTACATCGAACGTAGGAGTATGTATCGTGTTGTGTTGTACACTGGGCGTAAGTGTATATGTTGTATGTTAGGTGTAGATGCATGTATTTCATGGTGTTGTATGTTGTGTGTGGTGGTATGGGTGTGAGGTACACTATATGTGTGTGCACACGGTTGGAGAAGGCACTAGGTGTTTGTCAGGTGCAACAACCAATCCAGAGTGCGTAGGAAATAAGGACAAAGGTGGAAGCCATGGATTGATTAAAGGATAAGTATCAATATTTTATTTCAATTTTATTATGCATGTGATTTATGATTCTAGTCTATGATGATTACATGTGATCTATGATTCTGGTTTATGATGCTTACGTGTGATTTATGATTTTGATCTATGATGGTTGTGTTTCAAGATAACCTGATGTGATATGTTATAAATGATTATTTGGTCAAAGATGTTAATTTGACTTGTTGTGATAGGAAGCAAACATAATTGCAAATGTACTTTATTGACGAACTACCAATGAGGTATGATTTGAAGTTATTTCAATTTATTTTGAATCTAATGGAAGATATGTGCTTGGTATAGGAAGCACGAAAATGCTTAGTTGGATGGTTGAAATCGACTGAAGAATTCGTAGTAGAAGCAAAAGAAATTGGAACATGCAACAATATGTTGGTAAATCACTTCAGGAGTAGGGCCATTATGGGACATTAGTACCCATTAGTGACCATTAACTGCCATGAGCATGCTATGATCAATATGATGATTTTAAGGCAGGGATATGCCTTGGTTTTTGTTTCTTCTGATGCAAGGAAGCCTTGCCAAGGGATGGATTGCCCGGATGGAGGTGCCAATAGAACTTGGAAGGTGAGTGATTGCACGGAAGGGGATGACCGGATTGCCCGAGGGACTGTGTAGCAGAGAAGGGAAGGCTGAGGATATATTTGTTTTGGTCATGAACATTGCTAGATGGAATTATATGCACATTGGGAGTGTGCCCTGGAACAATGAGTCGGTAAATGTTCACTGAGAGGACAAGTGGCGTCGGATTGTAGCATTGGACATTGGATGCATATTTGAATTTGTAGTGGATTTTGGACTTCCTGGGAAGGAGGAGAATCCTGGTATTACCTTGAGGGTGGAGGTGTGAGCCTCTGGATTCCCTTGTTGCAGATGCAGACATCATATCATTTTATTTGTTGGTTGAGCAAATGTATATATGTGTATATTATTGTAAATACTGTATCAAGCTAGTTTATAAAGCTCCACAGGCAGTATGGTTATTTGTTGGGTGAAGCAAATGTGTATGTGTGTATATGTGGTCATTATTGTAAATATCATAATGAGTTGTGTTATAAAGCTTCAATAAACAATATGTTTGTCATTTTTCAATAGTGGTTATTGTAAATACTACAACGAGCTGTGTTATAAAGCTCCATGGGCAGTATGTTTTATTTTCAGCAGTCTTGTTGGTTATAGGTGTCATTGAACACCGAGGACAATGTTCCCCCAAGGGGGAGGGTTTTGTAACAACCCTGGTGAATTCCATGCAAATATATAAGGCCACAGATGATGGGACACGTATTCCAAGCTGAATGGTGGGGGAAATATCTAGTGGGTGTTGATTTGGTTTATTATGGATAAGGAAATTGGGAAAGGCAATGGTTAAGGCTTTGGAAAGGAAAAATGGCATTTTTGGCACATTTATTTGTGAAAATAAAGGAAATTAGGAGAAAAGGAAGGTGAAAGGTCACAGGTTGCATGTGAGGAGGAAATTAAAGGAAAATAATGGAAAATGAAGAAAATAGAGGCCTCATTGATAAAAAGGTTTCTAAGGATCAGTTGGTAATATTTTGACAGGTTTGGTGGTTCTCTCTTATATTTTCTCTCTCTCATACTCTTGGATACTTAGAGTTTTCTTGGAGAACTCTTCGAGGGTGTGGAATACTTGGATTTTTGGAGTAAGAAGGCAAAGGAAGAGCAGGAAAGTGCAAGAGGGCATTGAGATCAGCCACTACAATAGTTGTGTTTGCAGGTACTGAGTTGCATGTATGTTTTCCTCACTAGTTTTGGCATTCATGGCACATGCATGTGGTTTCTTGGTTATCATTTGTCACTGGCATGGAGGATTGCTTGGATTGACAATGGATTTGCCTAGCCTTGCCATTTCCAAGATCGCCATGGAGATTGTGGGTTTATTTCCTTGTTTTATTTTGATTGGTTCTCATGTTCCCTTAGCTTGGGTTGAGTTATTAGTTCCTGGAGCCTTGGTTGGACAAATGCTCTGGAACCCCTATAACGACTTGGGTTGAGTTACTAGTCCTAGAAGCCCTGGTTGGAAAATTTTTCTAGAAGCCCTATAACAACTTGGGTCAAGTTACTAGCCCTGGAAGCCTTCGTTGAACAAACGCTCTGGATTCCCTTGGTGGATTGAGTTACTAGTCCTAGAAGCCCTGGTTGGAAAAATGCTCTAGAAGCCCAAAAAATGCAGTGGGTTGAGTTATTAGTCATGGAAGTGTTGGTTGGACAAACACTCTGGAGCCCGACAATAGTTATGGGTTGAGTTACTAGTCCTAGGAGTTGGGTTGGAACAAACACTCTAGAGCTCTAGAAGGCTGGGATAGAGACCGATTAGATGATGATTTTGGTGATGTTCGACTGTGAGGTGGAATCACTGTTTGATGGGTTGAGGTGGATGGCCTATGGAAGCCTTGGATGGTTTTTGATTGATGTGTTCTATGAGATCCCACATTCATACTTGGAATATGGCACGGGGGTGAACGACTGAAGAGAGATTTGGCTCAACCACTCTATGGTCGGATGGAACGTGGAAGTCCCATCCCGGGTTTGAATTTTGCATCATTAATGAAAGGTTATTTCTCTTGGTATTTCTATGAGTATTATGATGGATTATATGTGGTGTATATGACTCTGATTTCATTGATATTTTTGTCCCTATTATGTTGGTTATGTATATGTTTTATGACAACAACTATGTATGGCTCTCATCATGTTTTTCCTTGTAAATGAATGAACAATGTATCTATGACCTAATGGATGGAATGGCAGTTAAAGTGATAAGAAAACAATGCTTCATGGCGAATATCAGATAAGTATGAGACCCCTATGCTCAGATCTATTATTTACACCTGTAGGTTGCATATTTAGTAAGTGTTTGACAAAATGTTTGTCATGGTTAGGCTTGGTTAAGTCAAGCCCTTAATCAAGCTTTGTGTTAGAGGATTTTACTTGGTGTCATTTATTGTCTTGGAAAGTCTCATCAAGTTCTAGGCATTGGTTTGGAGACTAGCCCTGAAAAAGTGGCTTAAATCTCGCAGTCTCTGACACAAAACTGGTTGAAAAAGACTGCAGTCTCTCCCTTGCAGGCATTGTGGGAGAGACTATAGGGTTCTAGTCACATGCATGCCTTTCATGGGAGTGGCTTTGGGTTTAGTTCAATGAAATACTAGGTTAAATCAGGGGTTGGGCACCTGGAATGGTGGATTAGCTCATGGGGGTCCTGAAGCACTTGAGGGAGGTCTGTAAGGTCTTGTTTTGTCGACTCCATTTCCTTAATGTTACCTAGGAGTTTGAGTCTTATCATAGTGGCCTCTCGTCGCGTGTTTACCCTGACTGGCCAATTGCTTGGGTAGATGTGGGAGGAGGGTGTTACATTTTCCTTCAGTAACAGAAACAACCGATTTATCTTCAACAACAGAATTATCATCATTGAGAGAAGGAAAACCCATAGACTGATCTAATATAAGAATCCCCCCTTCAAGATGTGGAATAATATTATCTGATTCATAATAAAACTTTTGAGGCACAAAGCATTTGTTCTATTCTTTCATTAATTTCCTCCCAGGGAATTCTACAATTTGCAACAATATGTCTAATTTTACCACATTTGAAGCATTTTATAGTTGTTTCATCAGAAAAAATTCTTTGTTTATCATTCTGTTGTCTATCTCCTAAAAATTTCTGCCCCCCTTGCCTCTATAATTCTTCCTACCTCGACCCTTATTGCTCTTAGTATTTCTGATAGATTCTTCTTAAGGTTTTTGGGCTTTTTGAGCAAGATATAAGGCTTCAGTAATAGAATTATGTAATGTTTCTTTCTTTCCAAAAGCCTTCTCTCTTTTTGCAATTTTCCCTACTAATTTGTCAAAATCTAAATCTTTTAATTACCCACTAGTTTGGAGAGATTCCAAGTAGTGTGAATAACTAGGGTAAAGAGATTTTATAAAGGCAATAAGTTGTAGATCAACTTTAACTCCAGTAGATTCAATTTCGTGATTGTTGGCTTTAATTTCAGAAGCAAATTTTAACGAATCATTATCTTTCATTTCTATATTATCTAATTGCAACAATATCTGTATTATCTCCAATTCAGAATATGAATCATAAAGCTCTTTTAATTTTTTTATGGCATCATACACTGTTTTACTTTGAGCAATATATCTACTTACCTCTTATGAGGCGAAGTGGAAATTAAGGCATATGCCTTCTTATCCTTACTTTTCCAGATTGCTAACTGTTTCTCCTCATTCGGCTGATCTGGTGCATTCCCTTCTTTTCCTTCACAAACTCCATCCCACAGATCACTAAAAATAAGTGTGTTTTTAATCTTCCTGAACGATTTCTGGTAATTTTCCTTTTCGGACAAAACAATCCCAATTAAAGATACCAAGGAGTTCATCTTTTGCAGATAATTTTATAGAACTACCAAAAAAAATCCGGTTTGATCACAGGCACAAAACTTCTTTTTAAAAAAAATATGTTTCAACCACAACCATAGGCACAAATTTCCTTTAAAAAAAACTCTCTTTTTTTTAACTTACATATTAGTTCATCTGTCCGCTCCAATCCAAAAAAAAGGTAGTCACCTCTACAACGCAGACACGGGGAGTCACCTTTGCACCGCAGACACATGCAATCACCTCTGCACAGGGTTCAATGCTTTGCCACAACACTGCAACAGTGGATGAGTTTATACTGAGCACGCCTTGTCTCCCTATCTTGGCTATAACCTTCAGTATAACCTCAAATGAGTTCTTTCCAATGTGGTGGTCTTCAACATAGTGGTTGGCCCTCAAACTTGTGGTAGTCTATGAAAATTCCACAATTTATGTGGCAAGTTCGATCAACTATAGGCTTATGCAAAAAGGAAGTCAAGGTGGTGCTATACAACACTCCAAACGCTGGCAGTATTTCTTTGCCACAACGCCGCAGAGCCTCCACAATCACAACGATTTCACCTTTGCACACCACCGACTCTCCTCAGGACACCATCGATAATTCCTGGGAGATTCAAGAAGTCGAACTGGTTAGGGGCATCACCATGCCCTGGAAAAGCCAATGTCGAATCAATGGCCTGCTGGTCAATAATTCAAACATTAAATTTGAATATGACATGCAACCACTCAACCGCTCTTCAAAAACCATTCAAACCAATTTCTCTGGGTCGTTAATGGAGTTTGATCCAACCTCTGATACCATTGTTATAAAGTCTGGAGAATTCCATGACCAAAATGTTGTGTTCTACATTGTCTTATTAATCAATGAAGGTTACATTTATAATTTAAAGAGACAATTATGTCTCCATAACTATAAAAAAATTGGAAATACCTAATCCATACCTATATACTTAATCATAACTATATACGACAAATCTCGAAGGGTTATAACAAAAATGTTAATACGACGTATACTTTCAAAATAACACAGATGGATATGTACTCTAAAGCTAAATAAGCACTGCTCCTGTGCACAATCTACTAATATCAAATTGCACGTGCACTAACTCCAAAATAGTTGAAAACACATTACAATTTTAAAGATCCCTCCGCACTTCCCTAATTCGGCTCAAATCCTGCACATCCCTCATTCTGCATATGGATTTGTTCTCTACATAACCACCGCACACACAAAATCACCTCTGCACAACTACTTCCAAACTCAACAATGCCCTTCGATCAATCATTGACATTGATATGGGTCCCATATATGGTGGGAAGGAAGATCTCATTGTGAAATATGTTCCTAAATAAGAATTAAAGAAGAGATTTATATATTTATTATTTTAATAAACTTTGGAAAAAACTTTCAGCATAGTGAAAGCTCTGCGCACATGTATTTGTTCTCTGCACATGCTTCCTCTGAATAACATAGTCCATTGTGTGCAAAAATATCTCAAGCTTTCATTATATGAACCTCCGCACTTAGTAGAATCTATTAATAATAAAATAAGCACTGCCCTTGCACACAATCTACTAATATCAAAACACATTACAATTAAAAAGTTTCCTCTACACTTCCCTGATTCCGCACAAATTTCCTCCGCACAACTACTTCCACACTCAGTAATGCCCTTCGATTTGTCATTGACATTTGAAACTGATATTAATTAATGCATACATTATGAAATACGTTCCTAATAAGAATTAAAAAAGAGATTCGTATATATATATATATATATATATATATATATATATATATATATATATATATATATATATATATATATATATATATGTAATTTTAATAAACTTTGCACAAAGCTTTTGACATAGTCAAAGCTCTATGCACATGCATTTTTTCTCCATACGCGCTTCCTCAGAACTGTCAGCTCCGCACAACCACCTTTGCACAACTTCCTTCGCACAACTACTTCCATAGTTGCGAAATACGTTCTTAAATAATAATTAAAAAAGATATTTTCATATTTATTATTTTAATAAACCTTGCACAAAGCTTTCCACACATTTTGGGAATAAGGAACTCAACTAACACCAATGACTAACATGTACGAGTTCCTTTCAATGCAAAGATTGAATTGACTCACTTCGTTTTACAGCACAACGATTCTTCTTCACATGAACTGAAAACATAGTTTATTTAGCACCCCCATCTATGCAAAGGAGCCCCAGTCTCCTCACACATACTTGTTAATAATATTAATTGAAGATTTGTTTAGCACCCCCCGCCCATGCAAAAAACCTACAACTGCATGTCACATGGATTGAAAACAAAATTTATTTCATATTGCACAATAAGAATAACTTTTATAGTCCAAAGATTATGATAATTGTTAAAAAAATGATACTAGCTCCCTCTACACTCCCGTCAATGTCATAACACCCCCGTCTATGCAAAGACTCCAAGTTCTCCCGCACATACTCTGTCCTCCGCATAATAAAAGTTCTGCACAACGAAACCGTACCAACTACTACATCATTGATTAATGTCATAACACTCACTATGCAAAGGACCTCAGTTTTCTCGCACATACTCCGTCTTCCGCAAAAGGAAACATAATAATATTGATTCTACATTTGTTCAGCCCCCCTTCGGAGCCTATGCAAACAACCTGCAACCGCATCAATTCTTGCATCATTGAGTAGAGCACTAACATAACAATGTCCTACAACCACATCAATTCCGATATCATTGAGTAGAGTATTAACATAATAATGTTAGTGTCAAAGCACTCACCAACGCAATGACCACTCACAAAATTAATTGTCAAGCACTTGAAAAGAATGAAAATAAAACACCATTCACTAGGGGAATTATGTCTCATCAGAGCTTCCTCAACCAATGAGAAATTAGAAATAACATTTATTGAAAATTCAAAAAATATTTTTAAATTTATGCAAAAATAGAAATATTAAGCATTTTCTCGAAACTTTGATTAAAATTGTAAAAACACAGCGAAATAATGCATAGTCAACACAACTTGAGGCTATAGCCCATGGCGAGGCAGAGACTGTTAATAATAAAATTTCTATATATTATATAAAATAACTAGAAAATTATTTTTTATTGTTATAGTACTTCAAGTATCATTATTTTACATTTTGACTTTTTTATTGTTAAGGATTAATTTCAAATGAAGTAAATATTTGTTTTTTTTTTTCTCGGCAAATGCTAATTCTATTAACTGTAAAACAAAGTAAAAATACAAGGGGTCGAGGCCTCGGGAATCATCATCTGAGAGCACTCAGAACATCAACAACTGTCCTAGGTGAAGGAAAACTAGATACCATAAGCAAGAGTGCAGATATAGACACCAGGAATTAACCAAGATAACATGAGGATGAGGTGATATAATTGTCTATCTAGAGCGCATAACCAGAGAACGAGACCAAAGCATTGCTCAAAATTCCAGAAGATCTTTACATTGCGGCATATCATGGAGAGAAATAAGACCGCCTGTCTGAAGAGGCCGAACCAGAACAGCATCCATAACCGCCGGAACTTGATCATATTAGTCATCCGCAAAACCGAAATGGAATGGGCCCAGATGGCCTCAAATTGCTGCGTCCTCATTCTGAGGCTCCTCCACCACCGGGCAAGCATTATCCTCCCATTCATCATCATATCCAACATTTTCGTCGCCTGGGTGCCTCAACAGGGGACGCGAATCACTATCATTATCTTCCCAGTTCCTCTGGCCAGCGGCATCTAGAGGCAGAGAGGCACTGGGAGTGTCGCTCCTTTCAAGCTTCTCCCCCTTACCTTTCTCCAGGCTTTCCCCTTCCATTACCTGCATGTTGCTCTGACTACCGGCCTCTCTGAAAGCCCCCTGAGGAGGCTCAGACATCATACGCACCCTAATTGGAGGCGGAGATTCTTCTTCAGAGAAGAGAATAGTGATATTGGCAGTGATTACAGGCCTATTAAGATTGCTTTGAAAAGTAAAATGATTGGTCTGAAACCCATGATACGGAGTTGGTCTGCGAGCAAGATTCACAGAGCGGGCCGCCTGCGGTCTACCACGCCCTCCACGACTCCCCCCGAAACGGCTCCTCATACTGTGGCGTACCATGATGAGGAGATTAAGGAGAGGCAGATACAAGAGAGTAGTTATACAACACAGGAAATCGGAGGCAGATACAAGAGAGTAGTTATACAACACAGGAAACGACTTTAGACAAAGACAACAGGCCAGTAAGTGCGAGGAGAGCGGCACAGGTCGAATGGCAGGGGCATTTGAGAGCTGACCAATGATTCCAGAGACAAATCTGCTATCGAAACACACAACTATCCCAAGCCTGAGATAAACAGAGAACGGAATGCACACAGAGAATTTACCTTTGTTTTCAGAGACCAGCCTGCCCCACAGACCTGCATCCAGCTTCGGCTAGAGACAAGAAGGCGGAACGCTAGCAGTGGGAAGGATAGCCCAGAACGCCATGGTTATAATAGCCAGCGCCTTACCTTGGACGGGGCGAGTAGTAAATACATAGAGCATGCCAAATCTTTTGCTCTGCAGAATATCCATCAAGAACCAAATGAACTTCTGGATTGTCGCGCTCATGAACCAAATGAACTTCTGGATTGTCGCGCTGGTCTGCATCTGGTAGTACCATGCTCGTCCGTCTGTCCGATAAATCATTAAGTCTCATTTATTTCACCCGCATCCGAGTGAAGTAAATATTTGTTAAAATTACATGTTTAAATTATTTTATTCTATGTATTCAATTTTTTTTCCGAGAGGTTCATGCATTTAAAAATGTAATTTAAAAAAAATGAAAAAATAAACATCTTCTCTAAAAGGATGCAATCTTTGAAAGTGCCATTTTAAAAAATTTTCATTATAAAAAAATTACACTTTTGACTCTCACTGAATCTCTCATTAAAAATAATTTCAACATTTCTCCTGCTTGAATATACCAGTCAACTCTAACATTACTCTTCACAAAGAGGGTTAAAAAGGGTTAAGATAACCCGAAATACTATATGCATGTTGTGAGTTGATCAAAATTATATAAGTGCTGAAAGTTTGGGTACAAAACTTGACAAATCCAATGTAAATTGTGAACCGAAAAAGCCATACTCTGATACCATGACTTCGTTTAAAAACAATATACACCACCCCAAATATATCTTCATGCCCTAAACCATAAACCACGTGACGTTCGTAGAGTCAAGATTGAAGATTCAGACATGTGAAAATCTTCAACTGAAGCTCTCAGCCGCACCTGCTTTCATGGCGATGGCAACTCCTATGGCCTCCCACAGATTATGGCAATGGCGCGCCTTTCATTCCTGTACTACTTTCCATCGCATTCACACCACACAATCGCCGTTTCTTAGCATCTCCACATATCGGGTTCACGTCGCAGCAAGAAATTTAAGCCTTGCGGTCAGCGCAGTTCCCCTGCTCACCTCCAGTCCTCAGACTGATGAACAGCAGCAGAAAACCAATAATAGTAATAAGAAGGATCAGTTCTTATTGGGAAAATCAGAAGGTGAACTCCGAAAACTAGCCAAGGAGCTGGGCCAGGTAAGTACTCTGTTCCTACATTATGTGCAGCCTCTATGTGCATGTTTTCCAAGCAACTTCCTCCCCTCCCTTTTTTTTCAGAATTGTTGCTAAATGTAATATTAACACTAGAAGTCTATGCAATATGTATTATCATTAGGGGTGGTTAAATTGATCTTCCTTGTTTATATATTTATTATCATTAGGGGTGGTTAAATTGATCTTCCTTGTTTATGTATGTATTATCATTAGGGGTGGTTAAGTTGATCTTCCTTGTTTATATATGTATTGTAATTGAAAGTCTGGTTTGCTTTCTTACAGCAAACATACCGAGGAAAACAACTACATGATTTACTCTACAAAGCGAAGCTCAAAGACCTTGATGAACAGAATCAGTGTATGTTTCCTTTCAATCCATCTAGCACCGTTGAACTGATTTTAGTTTACTGGCAGTGAAATATAGAGTAAGACACTTAGTTGTGGGGATTCTCAGCAGCTTAACGAAGCAAGCGCATGAAAGCTTGCATTTTTGAGGCATCCTTTGATGTCCAAACCTTAGGTTTACTTCTTGTACGGAAATTAGTGAACATTTCAAAAGTTACCACTGGATATTTTCAAAACATTTCTTTATCAAGAATGTGTTCAGATCACTTGCCATTAAGATGTCTGAAATGAACAGATTTATCGAGCGTTTAATCTTATTTTGTGGACTGTTGAGTTTGATTCCTTTCTGCTTGCAAACATAATAAAATAGTTTGACGCTTTTTTAACGTTTTCATTAAAATCTTTTACTGTGTGCATCTGTTCTTTTATAAAGATGCAGAGTGCTAGGTTTGTAGTCGAGGTTTGATCAAAGCTTACAGGTCCACTTCATTGGCACAAATGTGATCAGTACCACTTAAATTTCGGGAGGATCTTAAGAATGCGGGATGGAAGGTTGGGCGATCATCAATTCATCATGCTGTGAGCTCTGCAGATGGAACTGTAAAGGTGAACTCTTGTCTTAATGCACTTTCTGTAATACCCCAACTTTGAGCTTGTAAAACTAACATGCCGTGTAAACTTTTCATAATTTCATTTAATAAATGTACCTTGATGGGACCTCAGAGAGAAATTCCTGCATGAGGGAAATAAAGTAGTCTTCATGATGCCGAGATTTTGATGTTAAATATAATGAAAGAAGGTATAGACTATAGGGAAAATCCTATTTCCACTACTATAGGATCATTAATGTGCTCTTACATGCGCAGGAGATAGACTTTTATAACACGCGCAGGGGTAACGCGCCGTTTTTATTTTTCTTATCTAGTTATAAACGTCTATCTCCCGCGCATGTAAGAGCGCATTAATGATCCTATAGTGGTGGAAATAGCATTTTCCTAGACTATAGTACACTTGGTTGCTACATAGTACAATGAAAAATGGGGTTTTCTTGAACTTTACAAGTCACGACATGTGGCACGCACTCAACGATCTGTCATAAATATAGATGGCCCACTATAAACACATCCCAATGTCATCGCACTCAATCTAATGATTAGACAATTATCTACTATTTTTATGTCTAAAATACCTATAAATACTTGGCTTTGAGGAAAAGAAAGAGAGAAATTGCACTTATTAAGGTGAAACCTTGCTGGAGCGAGAAATAAATAGGCATTGAGCAGTTGTTATGAGCAAATTAAGGACATTGTGGCATATTGTTGTGGATCTATGATCCTGAGAATCTGTGATCATTTTGTTTGCAATTACATCCAAGAGGAGATGACAATGGAAGATGGCTATCAAAGTATGCTTATGTATGCTTGTTCCAATGCTCAAGATTGTGTTTGAAGGGTCAAGCTACAACTGTGCAAAGAATTGTAAAAATAAACCTTCGTTCGTGAAGGATTGCGCCTACAACTGTGTGAGAAGGGTGGGAGTTAATGTAGACTCACAATTGTGTGAAGTGTTAAAGTTTGGAATTGCGCGTCAAGGGTTTGGAAGATTGTCACAACAATAGTGTTGTCCTAGTAGATGTATGATATTGTTAGATCTCACAGTGGAAAGGGTTGAATAAGCCATTGTGAACATTGACTATATTGAACTATCTTGCTGAGCTAGTGAGCCCCATGTTTGATTCCACACGGGGATGATATTGTTGGATTCACAATTACACCGAGAGGGGGGCGGGGGTGAATTAGTATAATACAATCTTTTACTTTTTTAAACATTCAAAACACTATAAAGCATCAATCTCATCAACTGAACATGAAACACCAAATATACGTGGAATCCCTTTCAGGAGAAAACCACAAAACTTCTTTAAATAATAATTCTTTGTAGGCACCAAGTTACTGTTACAATAATTTGTAGGCACCAACCTACAAGAGACACCAATCCCTTCAATTTTCAAATTTGTAGGCACCAATTCACAGGAGACACCAATTCCCAATGATTTGCAGACACCAATTTGCAGGAGACACCAATCCCCTCAATTTTGAAATTTGTAGGCACCAACCCATGGGAGACATCGTCACACCAATCCCCTTTGGTTTGCAGGCACCAACCTGTAGGAAACACCAATCTTTTCAATTACTTTGTAGGCACCAACCTACAAGAGACACCAATCATATTTGTTGCTTTGTAATTGCTTTTGCACTTATTATTGGTCGACAATGTCCAATTGGTATGCTCTACGCAAGTCATTGATCCGTTGAACTGGTAAAAAATATGCTTTTAATCTATTCTGAATCGGTCACTCAGTATGCTCTATCATTTGTTCTTCAATGGTTGAACTCTGTGATCTGCCTTGCACTATTCCACCTGCTTCTCTGAACTTTACTTCACTATTTGTGTCTGTGCATTATATTTCTTGCACTAGGCGCTTCCTTCACCCAATTTTCAAACTCTTTTTCTTATGACCAAGCACTTAATGTTGCATATTGGTTCACAAATGGCAAGCACACAATCAAGTGCCTAACTCGCAAGACTTAGCACTCATGTTTCCTCATATGCCCTCAAGACGTGATCACATGCTTATCAGAACTGTGGAACAGATAGAACACCAAAATTTATGTTTATCATGTGCTAGAGTTCAAACCTCAAATTTGACTTTATATCGGCATAAATGAAAAACACCAAATTATTTGAACCTTAGCACCTAGGTTCGAAACTACAAAAGTGCATAGGACCTCATGTTATGACCTAGCACTAACACATATTGGGTAAAGATGATTCAGGGTTCTATCATATGACTTCTTTTTATATTGGTCTTATAGGCCATTGGAGGTTCAACATATCAGCAATCAACCAATATCAGTATATTAGGCTTGTTAGCCACCAAAAGTGGGTAACCCATATGAGAAATTTTTTCTCCTTGCATAGCTAGCTAGCCAACAACCCTATATGATCAACACATTACATGATGCCAGGATCCTCCACTTCTCGCTCCAATTAGATTTCTCTTTCCCATCTAGCATTCCTTCTTGAAGAAAGGTGGGTCATCTATTGGGGGGTACTTTAACCATTTTGTATTCATGTGCTTTCACTTAGTGTTTCGAGCATATTAATATGGATCAAGTGGTGGTCTGGATGATTGATTGATCTTGATTGTATTCTTGTTCCCTCACTTCACCTAGGAGCTTAGTTTTTGGATGTAGTCTAGTGGGACCTCCTTTAAGGCCTTAGGGTTTTAGGAGGGGCGCTATTGGGGAGCCTCTGATTGAAGCAACATGCCCATGATATTTGATATGTACCACTTACTATCTTTCCCTGTATTCATTTCCATTCTTTGGGCTAGTGGTCATTGGTCACAGGGATTAGCACCCTTTCATTATCATCCTTGAGTTTGGGCTAGAAAACTGTCTTGGAGGTTGATGTAGCTAAAAGAAAGAAAAAAAACATAAGAAAGCCATGAAGAAAGAAAAAGATAAAATGTAAAAGATGGTTAGGACATTTGATTAGCACATGGGCAAAAGCTAAACAGGAGCTCTACTCCCATCATTAGCCATCACTCAGTTCCTTAAGTACATGATGCTCATTTATTAAAAGGATCTTTTGTATTGTCCCAACCCTGATGAACGATAAAGTGACTTATCATTAAGGGGTATTAAACCAGCTCACAAAAAGATAGAAAAGAGAGATCCACGCCTTAGAATTCAGCCTCTTCGAGGGGGCAACCTCCTTTACATTACATAAATGAACAATTCTTGGATGATACAAATGACAAAACCTCCTTTCTATATATAGGAGTCTAAGGAGTCACAATATAATCCAGCCGACCTAACAATAATAATATAAAGCCACAAAAATAACAATAGAGGGATTCTATGGGGCACAGAAATAACAATATGGGGGTAATAGGGGCACAACAATATAAATAGGGGGTATAACTATAATAGTAATGGGGTAATCACTAGTATTATAGGGACCCAACATGCCCCTCTCCTTCAAAAAAGGTTATGAAACCAGCTCACAAAAAGATAGAAAAGAGAGATCCACGCCTTAGAATTCAGCCTCTTCGAGGGGGCAACCTCCTTTACATTACATAAATGAACAATTCTTGGATGATACAAATGACAAAACCTCCTTTCTATATATAGGAGTCTAAGGAGTCATAATATAATCCAGCCGACCTAGCAATAATAATATAAAGCCACAAAAATAACAATAGAGGGATTCTATGGGGCACAGAAATAACAATATGGGGGTAATAGGGGCACAACAATATAAATAGGGGGTATAACTATAATAGTAATGGGGTAATCACTAGTATTATAGGGACCCAACATGCCCCTCTCCTTCAAAAAAGTGTTGTCCTCAACGCTTGAGCAGTTCTGGATACTTCTGCATAAAATTCTCATCCTCCCATGTGGAATCTTCAGCGGATAAGTTCTTCCACTTGATAAGATACTCTGAAATTGATCGATTTCGTAGCTGTCGAGTTCTTGTTTCTGTGATTGCTTCCGGTTCCAATATAATTTTTCCTTCCTCATCAAGTTCTGGCAATATTGTTTGAATTGGGAGATTGTCACCTATAACCTTCTTTAAACATGAAACATGGAAAACTGGGTGCAATCGAGAAGCTGCAGGAAGCTCCAATTTGTATGCCATAGTACCAATCTTTTCCAACACCTTGTACGGACCATAATACTTTGGTGATAATTTATTATCCTTCTTAGCTTGCTTTAGGGACATTTGCTTATATGGTTGTAGCCGTAGGAATACCCAATCACCTACATCAAAACTTCTTTCACTGCGATGTTGATCTGCCTGTTGTTTCATTCTATTTTGTGCCAACACGAGGTTATCCTTTAAGAGTTGGAGGACTTGTTGATGTTCGATGTGATGTTCCACTGCCTGAACCTTAGAATTTTCTCTTAAATATGATGTGATGGATGGTGGTTGATACCCATAAAGTGCCATAAATGGGGTCATTTTTGTTGTTGTATGGAAGGAAGTGTTATACCACCATTCAGCTAGAGGCAACCATTTGACCCATTGTGTTTGTTTATCAGATACAAAGCAACGAAGATATCCTTCCAAACATTTTTTTACTATCTCAGTTTGCCCATCAGATTGAGGATGATAAGATGAGCTATGAGCTAACTGAGTACCAAGACAAGAAAATAATTCTGTCCAAAAATTTCCAGTGAAAATGGGATCTCTGTCACTTACAATAATCTTTGGGTTTCCATGTAGCTTTTGAACTGTTTCCATAAATGCAGTAGAAACTGTACTGGATTGAAATGGATGTGATAATGCACAAAAGTGTGCATACTTGGTAAGTCTGTCAACTACCACCATGATGACACTCTTTCCCTCAGACTTGGGTAAACCTGTGATAAAATCCATTGAAACCTCCTCCCAACGTTGGCTTGGAATGGATAAAGGTTGTAATAGACCTGATGTCTTAATTGTTTCAACTTTATTTTGCTGGCAAACCAAACATTCCGCCACAAACTTTTGAATATCTGATTTAAGGAAGATGTTCAAAGGCCTTTGTTGCTTCCGAAGTCCATGAAAATGAATCTTTCTTCAATAATGTTGTTAGAGGTGCTGTTATTCTCCCATAATTCTTAACAAACTTGCGATAATACCCTGTCAACCCAAGAAATCATCGCAGATGCTTTATGGATGTGGGGATTTTCCATTCCTTAATGGCTTTAATTTTGCTAGGGTCTACCTTAACTCCTTCATGAAATACAATATGACCCAAATATTCCACCTCCTGGACTCCAAAGAAACATTTGGATCTTTTTGCATATAATTGTTTCTCCTCCAATAGTTGTAACACCCTGTCAACATGTTCAACATGATCCTTCCAAGACTTGCTGTAGATTAGTATATCATCAAAAAATACTAACACAAATTTTTTAAGGAATGGTTTGAAAATTGAATTCATCAAACCTTGAAATGTTGAAGGTGCATTGGTAAGGCCAAAAAGCATGACCAAAAATTCATAATGACCCTCATGAGTTCTAAATTCTGTTTTCGGAATGTCTTCAATCTTCATTCTAATTTGATGATATCCCGAACGAAGATCCAACTTGGTGAAGTAAATTGATCCATGCAATTCATCCAGTAATTCATCAATAACAGGAATGGGGAACTTATCTTTAATAGTGAGCTTGTTGAGCTCCCTATAATCTGGACACATGCGCCATGATCCATCCTTCTTGTGCACCAATACTACTGGAGCTGAGAAAGAACTTTGACTCGGTTGAATTATACCAGCCTCTAGCATTTCTGCAACCATACGTTCAATTTCACTTTTTTGGACATATGGATATCTGTACGGCCTGATGTTTGGAGGAACACTTCCTGGAATCAGATGAATAGCATGATCATGATCACGCATAGGTGGGAGACCTTTGGGAGTCTCAAATACCTTGGAATGATTGTCCAGGACTTTTTGGAGATCTGGAGAAATAGATGATTCCAATGTGGAAACATCTAGCGAACATAATTGTGCAATTACACCTCTTTGCTCCTTTTTTAGAAGCTTTGTCATTCCATTAGAGCTGATTATCTTTCCTGGTTTCCCTGCAATACCCCTTAATTCAACTTCCTTTCCTTCCACAGAAAATTTCATGAAAAGTTCTTGAAAATTAAAAGCTATTGTACCCAAGGATTGTAGCCATTGGACTCCTAGTACAACATCAGCACCTCCCATTGGAATGGAAATCATTGGGCTAGTCAATACATATTCTCCCATGGATAGCTTGATATTATGGCACTTTCCAAAACAATTTATTGTTCCTCCATTTGCAATCATCACTTGACACTCTGGTGCTAGATATAGGAAGCAATTCAATTCTTTTGCTACCCTACAATGAATAAAATTGTGGGTGCTTCCTGAATCAATCAACACTATTACCTTTTTCTTCTTGATTTTTCCTTCTATCTTGATGGTTTGAGGAGTGGTAATTCCCGCCAATGCATTACAAGATATGGTCGGATTTATTTGTTCTTCATCTAGGCTTTGTTCCTGGAATATATCCTCTTCTTTTGACCTTTCTTGCTCCTTTTCTTCTTCCTCTTCACAATCTATGTAGAATAATTTCTTCTCAGCACACTTATGACCTTTTGTGTATTTGCTATCACAATTGTAACAAAGCCCTTTTGCTCTTTTTTCTTCCAATTGTTGTGGTGTCAACCTTGTAGGTTGTGGAAGACTATGGGCAACAACACTTCCGTCTTTATAGTTGTGAACGGTATGCTTCCTAGTTGTCATAATTTTCCTTTCCATTTTTCTTGCTAACCTGAATGCCTTCTCTAATGAATCAGGTTCCCAAAGGCGCACATCATGTTGGATATTATCCTTTAAAGACCCTATGAACACATCAATCATATGCTCCTCTGGAATATCTTTTACCCCTATGTTCAATTTTTGGAACTCCTCAATGTGCTCCATTATTGAACCCTTTTGTTTGAGACTTATCAATTGGCTAAAAAAAGTGTTGCTTTTTGTATCCTCATAATGTGCTATCAATTCTTCCGTAAAAATTGCCCAAGTGATAAAGTGTTTACGAGAACAAAGCCATTGATACCATACAAACTGATTTGGTTCCAAATATAAAGTTGCCATACGTACCTTTTGTGTGTTTTGCACATTATTGAGATCGAAGAATTGCTCCATCTGTAATATCCATGTGGCGGGATCCTTGCCATCAAACTTCCTCATATCGATTTTTGGAACATGGTGAGTCTTCGATCCAACATTAGAGTCTATGGAATCATGATTAACATTTCTTTTATTCTCATCATGAGTTTCCTTTACTACCTTTTCACCATTAGTGACCCTTTCTTGTAGCAACTTCTTCAATTCATCCATCTTATCATCCATGCCATCAATTTTAGCGTCCATGCCATTCACCTTAGCTTCCATGCCATCCATCTTAGCTTCCATGCCATTTATCTTAGCTTCCACGCCATTTACCTTAGATTCCACGCCATTTATCTTATATTCCACGCCACTTATCTTAGCTTCTGTTAGCTTTTGTGAGCGTGATATTTGTTGCACTTGTTCTTGTAATTTTGATATATCATGTAGCATTTCTTCCTCTTCTTCATGAGTCATGCTAGAGCTTTCAGGTTCTCTACTAGGTGTTTGCATTTTCTTTCCTCGGGGCATCAGTTACCGATAATAATGTTTTACTATGCCCTTTGAATTCCGTTAAACCAAGCTTACACAAAATTAAAAAAAAACTATACACCTTTTTTCACTTTATAGAAGCCTGATATTGAATCTGATGTATCTCTGTAATTTTGGATCCTCCAATTTTGAAATTGCTACCTGTAGTAGCCTTCTGAGTCCTCTTTCCAATGCCACAAGTCTGAGCCAAATTGGATTCTCCAAGGAAGAGTTATGTGAAATCTCCCACAGTGACTTGCTTTTAGATTGGTTCAATAGAGCGAACTTGTATGACGTGTCATGAGTCCTTGTTTCAACCTTTGAATATGAAACACACATACAAAAAACTAGTCCATCCTCTTTCTGTACCTTCTTACGAAATTTCAATCTGATCCCCAGAGAGAAAGTTATGACGATTTTCCCCAGGTCACCTGTTTTGAATGTAATTGAGGAGTCTGCAAAAAGACCAACTTCCTCAGATCATATATCCGCAAATATCACGCGAAAAGCTCTGAAATTTGGACTCAAGGTTTAGCGCGATTTCTTCTCAAATGGGTTTTTTTTGCGACTTCTGAAACGTCATAGAAAAAAATTTATAGCGAAAATGCCACGATGACCTGTTTGGAGCAGCGAAACCCTAGAATCCAAAGCTCTGATACCAAATGTTATGAAACCAGCTCACAAAAAGATAGAAAAGAGAGATCCATGCCTTAGAATTCAGCCTCTTCGAAGGGGCAACCTCCTTTACATTACATAAATGAACAATTCTTGGATGATACAAATGACAAAACCTCCTTTCTATATATAGGAGTCTAAGGAGTCACAATATAATCCAGCCGACCTAATAAAAATAATATAAAGCCACAAAAATAACAATAGAGGGATTCTATGGGGCACAAAAATAACAATTTTCTAGGTGTATGGAGTGTTTTGAAGACCTGAGAAGTGCAAGAGAAGAGTTTACAGAGAGCAAAGAACACGCACAAGTGAAAACGAGCTAATTCCCGAGTATATTTTCTACTAGTAATTATAGGCAAGTAGAACTTTCTAGGGAAGCCAAAACTATCCAATTGGGGACCATTCCTAAGTGTTTGAGCATGTTAATCTTGAATTTGGCTGCTAAATCAAGGCAGGAAAAGCCAAACTTGAACTTTGAATATGGGAGTTATAAATTTGATGTTAGTTTGGTTGGATAGCAAGTAATGAGAGGGGAGGTCATTGAGGATAGAAATGGAAAATAAGGGACTCCTTTGTGTAGCTATAAATAGTTGGGAAGGCATCTGGACAATTCATGGAACTCTGGGTCATTGGGTATGAGGGTTGTTTCCATTGTTTGTCTATGAAAGAGAGTGGCTTTCACAACTGGGAATTTTCTTGAGATTTTCCCCTAATGATATCATGGTTTGGCTAGGGATGGCCAAATGTAGGAAAGAATGAACACAATTGATCCTATGGTCAGGTGGAAAAGTGCACAACTTTCTTTAGTTGTAGGCAAATTATATCAGATAATTATATGCATTTGTCTTAATTGATGTTGTCTAGTTGTAAATTTCTTTGGTACATTGCCTATTTTAATATTACATGTTGTGTATCATATTATTTGGTAATGATTTTTATATCATGACTGAATGAACTTGGTCCATAACAAGGCTTGTCCTCCAGGATCAATGAGAGTACGTAGTCTACCAAATATACATAAATGGTCTTTTGTAATCTTGTTAGGGATCATAATCTTAGTAAATCTTGAATTGGTTGATGAAACTAATTTTGGTTTGGGAAACATAGTATCATAGAAGCCAAGGACTTGATTTCTAGATGTACATTGGTTGGAAAAATTAGTGTCCAACTTCTAAATTATTATAGTTAGTATTTGACTAAAGAATTATTTAAAAATATACCAGAGTTTTTTAAAGATATGGTTAATAGGAAGAATTTTCCACAGGGATGTAGATTAAGTGGTGATAGAGTGTGGTTTAAGGCATTTCTTGGGACATTGCCAGTTCAAATCCTCGATTAGCCTTGTATGTCGCGTGATGGGTTATGTTGGTATGCCTAGAGGTTAAAGTGGTAATGGACACAATCTAACCCATGTCACACAAGTATGAGTTTGACCTAGTTGCTAATTTCACTTGTTCACAAAAACAAAAACAAAAAAAAGGTGGTCAATAGGAAGGATTCACCTCTATAATTGTAGTGGTTAGAGTCTAACCCATGTTAGTCACACAAGTACAAGATAGACCTAATTTCTAATTCTGCTAATTCATAAAAAAACAAGGTCAATAGGAATAATTCACCTCTATAGAACCAAGTTTCTTAATATAAATTGAGTAGAACTGTAACCTGTAGCTATTTACAATTTTTGCATAACAAGATTCTCAAGGACTTGACTAACATCAATATCCAAATAAAAAATGTTTCTCAGAGTACCGTGTGGTTAAAAAAACATCATTTATTTATGGCACCACTGGCTTTGACATTTTAGATATTGTAGATGATGTTCCTCAATTTGATGCAGGTTTACCAACTTAACATTTTCTCCCCTCCAAGAGTTTAATATTATCTCAACCAAAGATGTGTTTACTCACTCCCAAGATGAAAAACCATTAATTAATAACCTGTTGTTAATTATCAATATTGGTCATTAATCAAATATCCATCAAGTTTGGATCAAAAGGTGATAGATTGTGCAAATACAATTTGGTTGCAACAATCTACTATGCTTGAGTACCCATTGTGCCAATTGCCTTTACAAATCTTTAATAGTGCCCTCAGTGAAAGAGGAGAATGGACACAGTTGAATGCAAGAGAGATTCAAGAAATTCCTGTGGAATGGATTCCCTTTGATTCGGTGCAATTCGAACTCACATTAAGAGTAACTCGATCCACTTAACCAATTTTTAAATTCTTATTTACGGTATTGTCAGGTATAAGAGGGTTTGTTTGGAATGTGAAACCACCGGAAACATAGCCTTCACATGGACAAACAAAAAAAAAGAAGTAAGTAGAAAACCATATAGAAAGAAAGAAAGAAATTATTTTTAAAGTCCATGACGCTCAAGATAGTTTATGGGACAAATTGATGCTCCATCTTATTCTTGTATTCAGCCCTTTTCTATGAATTTCACAATCAATTCTCTCATCTTCTCAACAAAACCCTCACTGAATAAATTATCCCAAGAGCTAGCTGCCAGAATATCTACATAACTTTCCATGTTGTCTTTGAAGACCTCACATTCTAAAATTTAATGCTTTTATGTTTCCATTTTTCCGAAAAAGAAAAAAATACATACTCTTTCCTCCCCACTTATTTTGACATTTTCCAGCACCTTGTTTCACAACGGATTTGATGAGAATTATTCCTTAACGGTGCAATAAGAATTTTAGCTCTCCAAGAAATATTGGCCCCTATGTACGTTTTTTGTTGATGATTATGAGTAAGATTAAACTCTTCAATATAATATTTTTTCTTTCTCCCTAACTCTTTATTCCAAATACACTTATGGAATACATCACTTGGGTTAATAAATTTCCACTATCCCTTGGTGAGTATGGTAGCTATTTTCTTTAGATTGGGAAAAAAAGAGGTGGAGAGATATTACATTTCCCACCTGGGATCTTAGCTTGTCATATTAAGAGGAGATCTAAGGACCCATATAATGCAAGTGTTGAGTTGTGAGAAGGAATGTTGAATGAAGTGCCGAGGTGAAAATTTCGAGATCCCGCCTCTCTAACAACAATCCAAGGACTCAGTTTATTACATTCAATAATCCTCTCACTTCTTTATTTCAATAAACATATTTTTGAGTTGATTATCTCCACGCCAACTCATTAAGCATTTTTTGAGTTGGTTATCTCCACACTGACTCACATTTGTATTTCAATCACTCATATTTTATATTTGGGCTATGACTAGTCTTTATAAGGAGATGTGCATTTATAAACCTGATCTCATATTATATTCAAACTTTCTTTTGAGTTTCACTCTCTTAGGTGCACATGTGATGGTTATCCATAAATCCACTTATATTTGAGCATGTTTGATTGTAATTAATCTCTTTTACATAAATGGACTTGGCTCTTTTCACTCACTTTAGTGACAATTGATATTATTTAAGGTGGGTATTCGAAGCCACTTTATTACAAGATGTTTTTTCCAACACCACTTTATAAGAATGATTCAATATCACTCTCCTATTAGATGCATAGGATGGCAGGGATATGTATTATTTCCCTCCTCATTTGGATGAACATGTTAGTGATAATGGTTTTTAACATATGCGACAATATGTAGCATCAATTATTCTTATTTAAGATGTCTATTTTGACACCTCTTAAGATATAAAGTTCAATGATACCACTCTCTTAGTAGATGAGTGGTATGGAAAGGATATGACTCCCTGCCCTCGTCCACTTATGAGTAGGTCAATCTAATTTCTTTATAACAATTAAATATATCAATAGTTTTTTCTTAACTTATGTACAAGTTGTTTCTATGATTACCTCATCAAATGAACTATCTAATAGTACCACTTTCAAAGAAGCTGCATAGTGGTGCAAGGATATATCTTCCCAAGCTTTTCCATTTGATGAACAGATCAATAGAAATGTTCTCTAGTATTCGAACAATTTGTTGATAGTGTTTTCTCAAGGTATTGGATCCACTTGTGTATTGTGTTTTGTCTAATCTTTAAAAGAGAGTAATAAACCAAATTAAAAATAGTTATAATCTTAATTAGCCATGTGATGTCTAAATCTTTAAAAAAGATTAATAAACCAGTTTAAACAAAGTTGCAATCTTAATGAGAGACTTCAAAAGGAGACCAAAAGCCTATATTTTTGGGTTAAAAACACCAAAATCAACTCTCAATCAAAAATAGTGTTACTATTAGCACCATTTTTTTAAAGTCAAAATTACTACATTTTGTAACCATGGCCTTATAAACCTCATAATGGTTCCAACAAAAGCATTAAAATAAATCCTCAAATCTAAAAGTGACACCTACAAAAACATATTTTTTTGGTTTAGGCGGTGGCGGTCAAAATTACTTCTTTCTTTAAATGATGACCTTTAACAATGTGTATACGGTTGCAAGAAAACACTTACATCAACCCTTGAATTGAAAAATGACATTATTAGTAGCACTCTCCTTTTTGGAAACTATAGTTACAATTTTGTTGAGATTCATGGACTTGAGAAATTGAGTTCTTTCCCCAAAAGCTTAACCTCAATATTTGAATTAGTTAAAAACACCCTTGATATTTTTTCAAGCTTAAAATTGCAATTTTTTTGAATTATAATATAAAACAAAATTATTTAATATATATATATATATATATATATATATATATATCAAAGTATTTTACCTTTTAATAAAACTACATTTAGATGACTTAAAAAACAAAAAACACATCTTTTACCCTTATTTAACCCTTTTTAATTAACCATTAAAGAAGAACTATTCAGAAACTAAATTTAAAAACAAATTAAAAAAACTGAATTAATTAAAAAACACACACACGCACAATGTGATCTCTGAAATTGGCCGCACACACCACCACCCCCGACTCGTGGGCCCCACACCTCATTGCTCCTTTCGTCAATGAAACACATGGAAGATGATCTTTGAAATTGGCCCCACACATCACAATGTCTGGCTAATGCACCCCGCATCTCGTCACTACTTTCGTTAATGGGTACGTGGAGAATTAGAGAGGGTGAGACCGTTAGAGGCAACAGGGGGCTAAATGGGAAAGGTCGAGTTTGGATCAATTTTTTTACCTTGAGATAAGAACATTTATGTCCAACTAATGACCACAAAGTAGGTCAAAGGGGTTGTTGAGTAGAATGATGTCCATACAATGCAGGAGAACCAAACGGTCTCCTATAAAAAATACAATGCATGAATATAAAAGGTACAATGCAGGAACATAAAATATACAATGTATGGAATGCCTTGACAGAGAAGATTCGGGCCTAACATCCGAGGTTGACTGAAGAACACTGAAAAAAACTCCACAAAGTTTATGTCCTGATGAAGGGCCAGTGGGAGGTGCGGATTGTCCACTAAATCATTGTCTGGGGGAGTTCGCACATTGTTGAGGTCTGGAGGACCTAGTCTGTCTCCCAGGGATGGATCTGAGACAGTTTTGTTGCTGAGATCTCGTGTGGCAGGGTGAGGTCCCATAGATCCTCACTGGTTTAGAGTCTGGATATGAAACGGTATCAATCGTTCTCTTTGTGCCCCTGTCTGAAGGTAGTACCCTGAAAAATGTCGTGATCCTCTGTGTGGGGTCTGGTCTGATGGGAGGCTGAAGAATATGCACTCGGAACCTGAGAGCCTCCTGCATATATAGGGCCAAACATCTCTGATTGGGATATCTGAAAAAGTTTGCGAGGGTCTGAGAGTCTCTAAACAAGAAATGGAACCTTCCTCTGATCTCATAGTAGATAGGACATCCAAAAATGAAGTGCACCTCAGTCTCTACTTCCTGTAAATGAAAAACCTGGAATATTTTGTTTGGTCTATCAATCTGGTGGTCCGTCTCTACTCGAAGTCTATGAGAACCTACTCTCAACTGACCTATAGGAATGCAAAGAGCATGCATCTAGTGGTGAAGCGTATGCTTGCGCTGAATAATGAACTTGTCTCTCAACTCTAAGAAGTGCTCAGCATAGAAGATCATCTTTGTGCACAACCCTCCTGTAGGATTGACTTAGGTGACCTAGACGAACTGCATGTAGATGTCCTCCTTGATAATCTTGTTCAACTCTTGTCTAGTAGGTAGAAGGTGACTAGGAGCATCCAAGGAATATCGAAAAGGATGGAGACGATCCAACTGAATTTCGACTGACTCTAAGAGATCTAAAACTTTTGTAAACCAACATCTAGCCTGGACCGAGGGAGTATAACGGGAAATAATCTCAGAAGAGCGATATGCCAATTAAGGGTATCAGTCCCTACTATTTATCGAGTCTGCAAATCCCCGGACATGATGCAAGAATGAGACTAAATTGAAGATTGTCTCATGCCGAAAGGGCTGAGCTCCAAACTCTGCAAGGATGATGTGTTGAGGTACTGTTTGTTTGAATCTAATGATGTGGCGAAGAAGAAGAATATGGACTCTCTCAACTGAAGCCCAATCTGACTTAACTAAATATAGCCCCCAAATCACTGAGCCATATAGAACAGTGGGACAGATCAGGGCGTCCATGAGGCTCATCTTGGATGAGATGTCCTGGAAGTGATATCGAAAGCATTGTCTCTTGAGAAGGGCTAAGGATCCATATCCTTTTTTGATCCGAGACTAAAGCGTTGCTCGCAAACTGAAGCGGGGACCTGAGAATTGCACCCCCAAGTACAAATACGTGCTAGTGATCTCAACCTCCTCCCCTCTGAATAGGAAGTGAAGGTCTGACTTTTTCTTCACCCCATTGAAGATCATAATCTTGGTTTCACCCAAGTCGACCATCAACTGTCGAAGATTGCAAAACAGAGCTAAGGCATCCAGTTGCCTCTATTATCCTTCTGGAGATGAGAATAGGAGGACCATGTCGTTAGCAACGAGTAGAATAGATATCAGGACCGGTGAATAAGGCAGCCATCAATGTCCTGGATATGCTGGTGTAGAAAAGGCTCCAGCTCATCAATATAGATCCTAAACAAGGTAGGGGACAATGGACAACCTTGTTTAACCCCAATAGTGCTTCGGATGAAATCAGACATCCCATGAGCCATGCGAAGATGACCAAGGAAGGACGCATATAGGCGCTTAATAGTTGTCAATAGGGTCGCCAAGATGCCAATATCTTTGAGTCTCTAGAGTAAGGCTTCCCTTGGAATAGAGTCAAAAGCTTTCCGAAAATCTACGAAACAACAATAGATTTTCGAAGAGCGATGTTGTGCCTCCTTAATCACGACGTGGAGGGTGAAGATGTGGTCAATGGTCTGATGAGCTAGTCGAAAACCTGTCTATCCCCTAGCTCTAAGTTGTCTTTGCTCAAGGTCACTGGAGAGATTCCTATGTAGAATAGTAGCATACAACTTCAAGAACGTGTGGCCCACCATGATCGTTTTGTAGTTATTGGCATTTGAGTTGGAGCCTAATTTGTGGACCAGATCGATGATCTGGTGTGACCATGTTGGTGGAAAACCTTCATGGACTACATGGTTAAAGATATCATCCAAGTAACTAACTAAAGCACGGAAACCATGTTTAAAGAAATCTGCTTGGTAGCCTTCCTCATCGACTGCTTTGTTGTTGTTCATCACCCAAATGGCCTCTCTAATATCTTTGTCTGAGAATAGGTATAGGAAGGGGGTGGGGAGGTAACATGAATTTGGCCCTGCCCCGTAATATCATAAAGGTTGGAATTGTGAGAGAACATGGATGTATGCTCGAGGTCAGATGGAAGAGGGGAGCGTCGGGGAAGGATGGTATGCTAGAATTGTTTAGGGGAGTGTGTTGGCAATATTGTCATTGATGGCGAAGGGGCATTGAAGGAATGCAAGGAGCGGCAACAAGCATAAAGGGAAGGAGCAACGAATACTAAAAGAAGGCAAGGAAGGAGGAGGAGTTGTGATACATTGAAATGTTTTGATAATGTTGCAGAGATTGCTATGTTGAAGAATTTGTTGTGATGTAAAATTGTTGATTAAGTTGAATTGTTGTGATGCAAAGGCAAGACCCCAAGGCAAAGGCAAAGATGTTGCAAAGATTGTTGTGATGCATTAATGATAAATATCGATATTTGATGTTGGCATTAGGTTGATGCATTTAATGATTACATGTGGCTGAAATTAATATTGGATGGATTATTTATTTTTGTTTTCTAATATTCATGATATGAAGAGTTTGGAAACGAATGAGTGGAAGGTAAAGGGTCAAGCCTATTCACTTCATATTCCTATATGGGATACAAACAACCAACAAACTATCTTTATAAAATATGTGATTTTGGAAGGCATTGAGAAGGTTAGAGAATGGGAGAATGTGAGGGAGATGATTGAGCTATTATGCATTAGTTACCTGGTACTTATGAAGCTGATGTGAAGCAGATTTGAAGGGAAGAAGATGCAAAAATTATGACCAGGTAAACCAATGCATTGTTATTTCTTGTTTGCATTAGGAGATGGTAGTCTCCTTTCAAGTAGTGGCTTGATAAACATTAGGTTGGAGCCTGTTGAGGTAGGAGCCTCATGTGGGTTGTAGCCTACAGAAAACATATGGGAGTTGGAGCTTCCTTGTAGTTGCAGCTTGCAGAAAATTGAGGTAGCAACCTCCTGTAGGTTGGAGCCTACAAAAAATCAGATGTAATAAGGAGTAGGAGCTTGCCTTTGCATCACAACAATAATAAAATTGTGGTTTTCTCCCTTTATGGGTTTCCACATATATCTGGTGTCAATATGTGTTGTTATCATGTGTTGATGTGATGTTTTGATTAGCTTATTACTTGTTGTTTACATATTCAATATGCTAGCCATTATTTGTTAAGTTACTCATGCATTCTTTCAGTTAATGAGATTAAGGACAACAATTTTAATGTCCATGGATATACTAAACTGATTCACCCCCCCCCCATTTTAGTCAAGTTTTCATAAGAGGGGGCACAGAGAGCAGAAATTTCTTGTCTTCTATGAGAGACAAAGAGTCGTTTATTATGACGAAGGAGATGATGGTAAGAAGATTTGAGGTTAGGGTAGAAGGGTTGAGAGTGGGTGAAAGCATATCGAAGTTCTCGATGTAGAGTCTTGCATTCGTCATCCTACCATTTTTTAATGGGGAAGATCCAACTTTTTGGGAGGTGGAAGTGGAACGAGTGGAGTGAGGGAAGGATTTGAATGTTGCTTCCCAAATGGAAGATGAAAGACGAGCGTATTTGGTGGAAGTAGAATCAAGCAAGGATAACTAGGTCTCTGATGGGAGGTAGAGGAGAAGATGTCAGGGTCACCTTCGTCAAATCGAAAGGTGGTTCGGGTGGGGAGGTGGAGAGATTCTTTCATGCGTGTTTTTAAACTTTGGAGAAAATGGGTTAAGTGGGGAAAGGCGAGTGGAGTGATTTTTTTTCGTGGGGAGGATGTTAAAAGAATAAATAAACAAAGTTAAGTGTATAGCAATTTTTTTAAATATTTTTATAAAACTCTGTTAATATTATACTTGCATGATATTACCCATTGAATTTCCCTTCTTTTTTCACTGATTGTTATTTTGTTTTGACTAAAAAAATCTGTAGTTTCTCAATAATTTAAAATTTTATTATTTTTTATTATTATTTAAATTTATTTATCTACAAGGTGACTAGTTTAAATCTTATTATATAATCATTGTATTGGAGGCTACTATTTAATAACTTCCATTAATAAGCCATGATCGACTCTAACTCTGACTTCTATGCGAAAGACGACTTGTTATATATGCGCTAGAGGTATTTATTCAGAAATTTCAAATGGAGTTGTCTTTAGTGTGACTTTTTGGACTTTCCGGTGCCGGAATCCAATAGAAAAATTTGAGATGAAATCTTGATTTGTGTTATTTAAACTAGTTTTTTCACTGTATATATGGATTCAGCGCCTTGGAAAACCCCTAGGACACTTCGATTGCACAAGATTACCCATCAAGCTTGTGATTTCAATAAATTCCTGCCGGATTTGAGAGAAATTTGACCGGAAAAACCCATCGTAAAAGCTTCCAAAATATTGCACTAAAAACAACTCCATTTCAAATATCTGGAAGTATATGAGGCGACGTCGCTTAATCGAGGAACAAGTCTAGAAAGCATCTATGAAGCATATTCTATGAGTATTTATTCAGGATATTTTAATTTTGTGGAAGCATGTGAGGCAGTGTCGCTTAACTGAGGAGCAAATCTTGAAAGCATCTATGAAGCATATTCTTCATCAACAAATAATATTTCATGCTTCAATGGACTCCGGGGTCCCTCTTTCTGTTATTTGAGAATCCCAGCAAAGTTGCTTTAATTAGCAATAAATCAAATTCCTTCCTGAAATTATATTTGCAATAGATTATTTTTAATGTATTGTTAAGTATAAATTTATTTATTTTGTTACTTAAAAAAAATTATATGTTTTTAAAAAATTTATAATATATATTTTTATTTATAGGTGTAGTTGTTTAATTTGTTCTATTTTTCACAATATCAAATTTATAGCATATGTTTTTGAAATAATAATTAATATTTCTCTAATTTTTTAATAATCAGTGATTTATTTTCTTAATTTTATAAAATTTTATGTGTGTTTTAAATTTTATTTAAAATAATAATTATTATGTACAATTTTTATTTTTATTTTTGTATGTTTGCACTATTTCTTGTGTTTATAGGATTGTACTTTATGCATAGTATATTTCTTTTTCATTTGGTGTTGTATATTTCTTTTTCATTTTATTGATGTTGCATGCAAACCTAAAAAAACTATAATCGTGTTTTATATATATGCGTTGAAATAGTCAAAAGTGTACTTTTATAGTTGAAAATAATATATATATATAACTAACCATTTTAATCAAATCAATAATATGTAACTATCAAATCTATAACATACATCTATTTGCACATAATGTATTTAACATAAGAAATATGAAAAATGAAAAATGGTGACTTCAGAAATAAACCAAATTCACAATATAACCATATCCAAAATTATTAAAACTACATTCAATAATATTTAAAATAAAATAAAAAAACAAAAATAATAAATACATCAGAGAATATTACATTCTGTTGTCTAAATGAAATTAAAAAAACTATTACATTTTTTTTGGTTTAAATGCAATTGTTTTGTGTTGCAAAATAAGATATAAAGACAATAAAAATCAATCACAGAATTCAGAAATTCGCGTTGCTTGACTAGCATTTCAGCTGTATGCATAGAATCTCGTCAGCTCTTCTTGTGCCATTTTTCAGTTGTTATGTTTACTGTCACTCGATTAAAAATGGAGTTGTTTTTAGTGGACTTTTTAGAGATTAGATTTTGGCGGAAAAATTTGAGGTGAAATTTTGTTTTGTGTTATTCAAACTGGTTTTTTAACTGCATATTTGGATTCAGCACCCTCAAAAACCCCGGGGATTATCCATCAACCGGCCATACAGATGGGTGATCATGACGATGCCTCGCAGTGCAAGCTAAGAAAATAGATGAGTCGCCATTTTTGTTTCCCGTTGATTATATGTAATTTTAATTTTTTATTGTATTTATTTTAATTTAACTATATTTAAATTAATATTAGTTATTTAACTATATTCAAATTATTTTAAAATTTTATTTTATTTTAAATAATTAAAAAAAATTATTATTTATTTATTTTTAAAATTAAATTTAAAATATATCTTTAAATTTTACAAATTTGTTTTTGAAAAAATATATTTTTTAAATAATTTTATTTATTTATTTTTAATTTATTCTCCAACCTCCTAGGGGTTTTATGCTATGGTTTAAAGAATGTTATTATTTTAAAAGTTTTGTTCAAAATATTACTTGCAATACCTTTTTGTTATTTAGGGGCTAATTTTTTGTTTTTATTTCTAATGATTTTGTTTCCAATCATATAGAGTTTTTATATTATATTTTTAAGGAAGAGAGGTTTTAGAGTTTTTATGTTATTTTTTTTAAAGAATATTAAAATTTTAAGTTTAATTTTTTAAAGTGTTTTTTAGGGAAGCTAGCAATCTCTCCAAATATATGCAACAACCTTCAAGTTAGAGATATTAGAGACGTCCAAAGATAACACGAAATTGGAGCTAGATACTCTAATGGGACATCTATCTAGAAATTGGAGCTAAATTTCATACTCTAATTGGACACCTATTCGGAAACTGAAGCTAGATGTCATATTCTAATGGGACACCTATCCTTCCAGCCTTACTATGACAGGGCATGGTGTCTCCCTGTGGGATTTGAAACGGGGTGGAGGGGATAACATCTCATTGAGACAACCACCCCAACTTTAAGTTCATAATCTTATTAGTACCATTTTTTTCTTACTTGGGGTTGATTTTAAGATTTGGTTCTAAAGACACCAATTATCAAGAATATGGATCTCATGAGAGCATAGCTTCTCAATTTTAGATGGATGTATTTAGATTGATTTTATACTACTAGTCGCAATGGTATAGGTTGTTGGGACCATCTTTTCAAGAAAATTGTAATTTTGACCTAGGAAAAAAATGTGTCAATGTTAGTGGTACTTCTAGATTTAGTGGGCGATTTAAAGTTTTTTTTTTAGATATATTACAATATCTTTAGAGTGTCATTGTTAATGACACTTCTTGATTCAGAGGTTGATTTTAATATTTTGTTAATGATTTTAATATTTTGTTAAAAATATTATAATATTTTTTTATGCCATGGTTGCAAAACATGGTAATTTTGAGAACAACAACAAAAAATGAAAGATACTACCAATAGCACCACTTTTGAAAACAAAAGTAAAGGCAGAAATGGTAACTAAATGCAACCTCTAAAAACAGAACTTTGGAAGTTTCTCTTGAAGTTGGTAACCACTTTATTGAAAAAGATATAAAGCTCCTATATTACCCAATAACTCCTTAAAAAATAGAACTTCTTTCAAATATCTTAATATAATCATATAGCCAAATCACATGTTCATATGTTTATGGAATAATGACTTTAACCTCTACATATATCTATTTTCACCAATTATATATATTAACTCTTTCTTAGACCAACCCTTACTACATATAAAATTTTACTTCATTACATACATTTAATCTCACATATAACTTTAACTTTTACTCACTATTTAGCCCACCCTTCATAAACTCTATTAAACCAATTTTACTTAATTACATACATTTAATCTCACATATAACCTTTACTCGCCCATTTATGAAAGGCTCACATATAACCTTTACTCACCGAGGGCGCCCTTCATGAACTCACCATTAGGCCATATATAATTTTACTTCATTACATATACCTTCAATCTCACATATACTTTTATAATCATATCATTTTGCAGATGCCTTCATGAACTCACCATTAGGCCAACCCTTATTACGTATATAATTTTACTTCATTACATATACCTTCAATCTCACATATACTTTTATAATCATATCATTTTGCTGATGATTTCCTACTCACTTTTATGATGATCACCAAAATCAGAAAGCAGGTGTTTGTGCTTTGTCATATATTTAAGTGCCCCTCAATTTACAATCCATTCCCGTTGAAAAGTTGAATGCCATAACGTAGAATGTACAACTAGATGTGCAGTGTTAGAAGTGTCAAACTTGTCTCCAGGTTGCTGTTGCTATTTGTTTGCTTCGTAATATCTTCAATCTTTTCAAACCAAATGACAGTAGCAATGAGAACACACCATGCTTTTTTGTCTTAGAGATTTGGCGGTTTTCCTTCCACACTCATGGTAGTTTTAAAATGGATTTTTGATGACCAGGGCAGGTCTCCTTAGTTTTGGAACTAAGGAAAGTAAGCTGACATTGGATAAGATTTGAAAACACATTATCTAATAAAAAGTATGTGACTTGATAAAAAGAGGACTGTTGTAGAAAACGAACTATTTCTAACTGCAGGAGAACCTAAATGTTGAGATTAACCCATCAAATAGGAATTAAATACTAGAAAAACTATAAAGGAACGTTGATATTAACCCATGAAATAGGAATTAAACACTTGAAAAACTATAAAGGAATGCCTTAGGAAGCATGTCTTGGTTAACCTCGTTATCTCATCAACGTCAATGTGAGGTTTAAATTATTTGAGTTGCGTACTCAAGAATTTGCAGTGAAGCATGGATTAATAATATTATCTGGACTTTTTTTGGTTTATCTATGTGAAATTTGTTTGTTATTTATATGTGAAATTTGTTTTTTATTTATTTGTTAGGAGTATTGTTTATTGAGGTCTTATTGAACAGAGTATTGTTTATTGAGGTCATAATTTTACTTGGAATATAAATTTTTTGTCGAAATTTGGTGAGGAAATTTTCAAAAAATCTCATTGTTGGAGTGTTTGAATAGTTTTTTTATGATAGAAATGGATTCAATACCATCGAGAACCCTCGAGACACCCAAAATTCTAAAGCTTGACAAATATAACAGGGATTTTTTTGAGACACCCAAAATTCTAAAGCAACAGCTATAACCTGGATTTTCAAAAAATTTATCTAGATTTTATCAAAATCTTGTTGAAATTTCCATTATTTTCTCAACAAAATTGTAGCCTCATTAAAAATCCTCTTAATGAAATCTTCTAATTACTTTTGAAATGATAAATTTATATACATTTCCTACTAGTAAAACGCCACAAAGCAAACCCCACACTATTAAAAACAAACTAAGTCCTTTACCTTGGAAAGAAGGAGAAGTAAAAAAAGTGAAAAATAAAATCCAAGGCATTCCATACTTCGGTGGAATGAGCTCCCAAAAGATAAAATCCAAGGCACCCAAAAGATAAAATCCAAGGCATTCCATAGGAATGAGCTCCGAAGGGATAAAATCCAAGGCATTCCATACTTCAGGGGAATGAGCTCCCAAAATGCATTGTGTAGGTAAAATGCATTGTATAGGTGTAGAACCTAATCAAGTTGGGGCAATTTAGAGGACAAAGTCAATAAAGGACTTATAAGAATGGCGAAGACATAGAGGAAAATATATGAAAAGGAGAGAGAGCTCCCTAATGCGTCCTTTATAACAATGGCGAAGACATAGAGGAAAAATATATGAAAAGGAGAGGGAGCTCCCTAATGCATTGTATAGGTGTAGAACCTAATCAAGTTGGGTAGAACCTTGGGAGGAGAGCTCTCTAAATGGATGGTAGGGGTGTATAACTTAATCAAATTGGAGAATAGAGGACAAAGTCACTAAAGGACTTATAAGAATGGAGAGAAGAAAGGATTCTATCCATTCTAGTTTTAGAAATTCTAGGTTGTTCTTTCTCTTTATCAAGGAATTTTTTTTGCTCAACTCCTCTAATCTTCTAATTGAATTCTTTCTAATTCATTTTAGAAAGATCTTCCTCTTCCAGGAAGAAAAAGAGCCATAAACTGGAATGGCTCCATATTCTTAGCTCTCAATCTTTGTTGATCTCTTATAGTAATCACATCTTGAGGTTTGCAAGGGTAACTTGGTATATCTACCATATGGTCATTGACCCGGATATGTCCATGATTCACTAATTGTCTAGCTCCGGGAATGGTGGGAGCCATACCCAATCGAAAAAGAATATTATCCAAACGCATTTCAAGTAATTGCAATAGGACCTGACCCGTTGAGCCTTTGTCTCTTCTAGCAATACGAACATATTTCAGCAAATGCTCTCAGGCATAACTTGTCTCCATCCGCTTCGTATCAGCTCAGCCCGGAGTTTCCAGTATAGCGATCCTTACCCTACGAGCTACTATAATATATGTTCTCAACTTGATATCTATAAAGATAGATGGATCATCCATATCCAATTTGTTGTCCATCTACCATAGTAGACTCACTCATTCATATATGATGAGGGGGCCCTTTTAACTCAGCGGTAGAGTAACGCCATGGTAAGGCGTAAGTCATCGGTTCAAGTCCGATAAAGGGCTCATGTTTCCCACGAAGAAAGAAGGCTCAGGTGTCCATTTCTATTACATAGATAGAAATATTTTCACCGAAATATGAAAATGACAACAAATCGGATTTGGATCCAGTCCGTTTTTTATCTTCTTTTATGAGGCGAACGACGGGAATTGAACCCACGCGTGGTGGATTCACAATCCACTGCCTTGGTCCACTTGGCTACGTCCGCCCCGGAAAAACCAATTTATCTATCTACAGTCATTTCTTCCAAGAATAAAAAATGAGCTAACGTTTGTTCTTATGTGGGTCGTCGGTGACCTCTGATAGGGGATCAAAGCAAGATCGATGACTAACTCTCAACTCTCGAACAAGTTGTATGGCTTATTATCAAATATGTGATAAAGGACTTATAAGAATGGAGAGGAGAGGAGAGATCGGAAAAACTTATAAGGTTTTTTTATAGGAGAGGAGAGGAGAGGAGAAACTTATAAGAATGGAGAGATGAGGAGATAGAAGAAAAAATGAAGAAAGGAAAGGAGATAAGAAAAAAAAATTAAAGGAAATTTATCATTATAAGAGTAATAGAAAAGAATGGAGAGGAGAAATTTCCAAAAAATATATAGAAAAAAGGAGACGAGGGAAAAAAATAAACAAAATTTATGACTAAAGAAGGGAGAAGAGGAAAAACAAAATTTATTACTAAAGAAGGGAGAAGAGGAAAAAATAATAAAAAGGGAAAGAGGAAAAAATAATAAAAGAGAAAAGAGGAAAAGGAAAAAAATAATAGAAGGAAAAGGAGGAAAAAATAAACAAATTTATGATATCATGATATCTAAAATATTAGATAGAATATTATGGAAATAAGAGGAGATGAGGAGGATAGTTATGGAAATAAGAGGAGATGAGGAGGATTGAGTAAAAAAAAAGTTAAAATATTAATAGGTAAAATATTGATATCTATATTAATAGAATATTATGGAAATAAGAATATTGATATCTAAAATATTAGATAGAATATTATGGAAATAAGAGGAGATGAGGAGGATTGAGTAAAAAATTAAAAGATAAAATATTTATATAGATTGTAAAAAATTAAAAGGTAAAATATTTATATAAATTTAGAAAGAATGGATAAAAAGTTAAGGATAACATGGTTAATAAACCAAAAAGAACTTGTGAAAAAATAATAATAATAATAAAAATAAAAATAATAATAATAATAAAAATAATGAGATAATAATAAAAATAATAATAATGAGAGGGAAAAGATTGTAGAAGATTACATGGTTCTATATGTCAAAGTTAGAGAATACACGGTTTATTCCCACAAAATCCTGGGATAGAATATTTATGTAAACTTGGAAGGAATGGATAAACTTTTTAAGTTAGAATAATTATGTAAACTTAGAAGGAATGGATAAACTCTTCAAGTTAGAGATCACATGGCTCTCTATGTCATAGAAAATAAAGTTCTCCACATCTTGTAATTGGTAGCAGCCAACATCTTGTAACTGCGAGAAGCTGACAACCACAACCAAATACTCTGACCTATAGTCTTTGCATATAGTGATAGAGATGATCATGCGTTTTATGTTTCTATAATTTTAAAGATGGGTTTAAAAGCTAATTATGTACCTCAGTTGCCTCAAATCTATTTCAAATTGAATGAAGGCTACGCCAACGTAAAGCTCTACTTCACTGGCCTCAAGTTTATCTCAACTGTATGAAGGCTACGCCAATGTAAAGCTGAAATATGGATGAGATAAATGTACAATTGAGGAATAAATTGAATTTTTTTTCCTTTTACAATGAATCAGATGGATATATTCTAGTTAATATCCATATATACTGAATCTATATTAGTTAATAGCAATGTGGTGAGCATACCAAAATGGGGATTGCAAGAAATGGGAATTACAATAGATCAGGATTTATTCATCAATTGAATTTTTTTCTCCTTTACAATGAATCAGATGGATCCATTCAGATGGATATCAATATAGACTATCTATCCCGATTTATTCATCCATTGAAATTTTTTTCTTCTTTACAATGAATCAGATGGATATATCCTAGTTAATTGAAATTTTTTTCTTCTTTACAATGAATCAGATGGATCTATCCTAGTTAATATCAATGTAGACTATCTATCCTAGTTGATATCAATATAGACTATCTATCCTAGTTAATATCAATATAGACTGAATCTTATTAGTTCATCGCAATGTGGTGGGCATGGGATTGCAATAAGTGGGAATTATTGCAAATCAGGATTTCAATGTGGTGGGCATACCAACATGGGAATTACAATAAAGCAGGTTTTAAGATGGATCTATAAACATAATTCTTTGAAAAAAAATCTTCACCCTTTTAAGATCAAAATGGTTATGAATCTGTACTGGTTCAACCCAATGTGGGAATTAAGCCTGAAAAGGGTGTGATACGCATAAAATGGTTATGAATCTATTGTACTGGTTCAACCCAATGTAGGAATTAAACCTGAAAAGGGTGTGATACGCTGTTACCATGCCTGTTTCTTTTTTTTATCTTCCAAAACAGCAGATTTTCTTCCCACGAGTTTAATGTCGAACTTCCAAGCCATTGTGAAAATATGGGTGCCTAGTAAACACAGAGGTACATTTGTCCCTGCCAATGCCTAATAAGTCCAGAGTTAAACTTGGGCCGGGAGTTCTCCCAAGTCAATATCAAAGAACCAAGTGGCCGAGTTAGGACTTCCCTACTCTTTAAAAGTTAAAGATTAAAGAGGTATCATAATCGACAAGTAACAGTCATGGTATTTACTGTCGTCTATAAAAATCTGAATTTAGTGGCCGTTTGATCAAAGCTGCACAGTTTTAACATATGAATCTTCAATTACTCTTACCATGTTACAAGATTATCTACTAATCTTTCCTATATATAACTAAACCCTGAACCCTAAATCAGCACCATATATAAAAAGAGGAAGACTTCCCATGTTACAAGATTATCTACTAGTCTTTCCTATATATAACTAAACCCTGAACCCTAAATCAGCACCATAAATAAAAAAAGGAAGACTTCCCATGTTACAAGATTATCCACTAGTCTTTCATAAATATAACTAAACCCTGAACCCTAAATCAGCACCATATATAAAACGAGGAAGAAAAAGGAGCGGCATATGCTGAAGTAGTACCTGCAAATTATTTATTTATTTACTATAAATGCAATCTGGAGAACATGGAATCGAAAGATAAAACAGATTATCAAACATTGAACCCACGGACTGATGTGATACAAAGCTGCTGGCCAACAAATCAGTCATTGGCAGGGTCTTCTTACAGGCAAATCCATCAAATTCCAAATGACACTGCAAACAGGAAACCCCATGCTGCTTCCTTGATGGCAAGCACACGGTATTCCTTTTCTCAGTCTTATGGGAGCCGTAGCCTCTGGCATTTCTATATTCCTCGAGCAGAACCCGAAATGCTCCTCTCGAGACCCCAAAGCTATGCACCAGAATCACAGACATTTGTTTCGACAGAGCCAAGGCCTTAATTACAACACCCAAACCTTCCAATCCCCCCTTTATAACACCAAACCCTCTCGCGGAAAAAGCCGCAATTTTCCCATGGAAGGCATTAACACCTTCAAATACATTAAAAACGCTCTTGGACAGCTTGTAACCCTTGATTACATAATGCCACCCAATGTCATTAGCGTCCATTCCTAGGGTTTTGGAATACCTGACCAGATTGATGGCCCCCTCGGAGGCCTTGATACCCTTGGAGAGGATTTTGAAACTGCCGCTGCTGTCTTTGATTATGAAACCTCTGCTGGCGCTCTTGGCGAGCACCTTGGTAGCTGCCATGGCCAGGACTAGGACTTGGGCGGGGCTGGGAGAGCCGAGCGTGTGGACGGCCTTTACTCCTTTCACCACTCCGTCTGCAAATTTAATGCCCGAGGCCACGCTCTTCAGTGGCTGCTTTCCTTGCGCGTGGAGGCGGAACCCCATCCCCAGCCCCAGCCCTAAGCTGACGCAGCTGATGATTGCGAGTTCGAATCCGTATGTCTCGGTCTGCAGGGCGATCTCCTCTATCCAGTCATGGTCAGCGACATCGTCCTGATGAGTGCCTGAGTCAAGCATTTTTTAACCGTTTGCTTCATCTATGCCTCTGCAGCAAAAAAATCGAAAATGGCGTCTGAAATAGGCAGTCTCCAAGGACAGAGACCGGACGAGTCACGGGAAGCCTCCAGCGCTCTCCTCTTCCACTTGATATCGTGTAAAGCAATGCTCCATGACAGTTTGCAGTCTTTGGATTTAACCAGCTGACATAATTCTTACCAGACATTTGGTTGGATGCTGTATAGTGTGATAACCAGCAGGTTAAAATCATCAGACATTTGGTTGGATATTATGAAGAGACATCTTTAATAGATTTTATCCCTCTATTGAACAAGTGTCATATAGCTAAGCCATACATATGTTAAACGTTACATAGTGTGGGACCCACCACGGGATTAAAACTTGGTTATGGACGGTTTAGCGTTTCACTTAGGTTCATTGGTGGAGTTTATCCCTATTGGTTGTGAGCTCTATCACTTCAAACAAGGGGGCTTCTCTCTCAATTAATTTATACAATGAGTATATATATATATATATATACACAATGCAGAGAGTTATTAAGGCTTGGTTATTAATCTTGTTTAAATTTAAGGGGGTTATTAATGGTTTTATAGTATTGTATATATTGGTTGTGGTACATTAATGGTTTTATAGCATTGTAAATTTAAGGGGCGTTATTAATGGCTTTATAGCATTGTATATATTGGTTGTGGTTTTCTTTTGATGTTTAAAAGTTGTTTTTCTGTGGCACATTAATGGCCTTATAGCATTGTATATATTGGTTGTGGTTTTCTTTTAATGTTTAAAACTTGTGTTTTTTGTAAGTTTGGTAGAACTACATCTTCATATGCCCAACTTGTCACCCCGATCGGAGGGATAGCACAATATTTAAGAGACTTCTAGTTCGGTGAATACAATCAGTATATATATATATATATATATATACAATGCATGGGGCACTATATATGCTACTAATCTTGTTTAAATTTAAGGAGTGATATTAATGGTCTTATAGCATCGCATATATTGGTTGTGGCACATTAATGGCCTTATAGCATTGTATATATTTATTGTGGTTTTCTTTTGATGCTTAAAAATTGTTTTTTTTGTAAGTTTGGTAGGACTACATCTTCATGATGTCCAACTTCTCACCCTGATTGGAGGGATAGCACAAGATTTAAGAGACTTCTAGTTCGATGAATACAATCAGTATATATATATATATATATATATATATATACAATGCTATAGAGTTATTAATGCATGAGGCACTATATATGCTACTAATCTTGTTTAAATTCAAGGGGTGTTATTAATGGTCTTATAACATTGCATATATTGGTTGTGGCACATTAATGGCCTTATAGCATTGCATATAGTGGTTGTGGTTTTCTTTTGATGCTTAAAAATTGTTTTTTTTTTGTAAGTTTGGTAGGACTACATCTTCATGATGTACAACTTCTCACCCCGATCGGAGGGATAGCACAAGATTTAAGAGACTTCTGGATTGGTTTGTAAGCTTGGTATGACTACATCTTCATCATGTCCAACTTCTCACCCCGATTGGGGGGATAGCATAAGATTTGAACCCAAGACTTCTAGCTCAATGAGACTTCGTTTCCACGACCATTACCAATTGAGCTACCCCAAGCAGAGGCTTAAAAATTGTTTTAAGGATTAAGGAAAGTAGGGGTTCATTGGTGGAGTTTTTCCCTATTAGTTGTAAATTATATCCCTCTAAACAAGGGGGGCTACTTTTGATGCTTTAAAGTTGTTTTGAGGATTAAGGAAAGTAGGGTTTAAATGTGTAGTATTACTTGGTACTAATTTCATGTGTATATAAATGAATTAAAGTTTAGTTGCTTTGGCTCTTCTTTTTTAAGGTAATGATTACATCTAAAAGAGTTGGATTAGATAGTGAAAAGTATGGTATTTTTCACTCTTAACTCAACCTCAATTTATATGATTCATGAAGGTTTTTTTGTCAAATTGTTATTATTTTAGTTTAGTTTTGTACCAATAAACATCTAAAACTCTTGTTGCCACTAATAGTAAAGCTAACTTTTGTAATCTCACATATTACTTTAGTTGTAAAACTTAATAAAAAGCTAGAGATTACTTTAGTTGTAAAACTTGTTCAAAAAGCTAAACTCTAGTTGCCACTAATCGTAAAGCTAACTTTTATAATCTTAGAGTTTACATTAGTTGTAAAACTTGATAAAAAAGCCTTGTGAGTTAGTTATTAGTATTAAGTTTTCATGTTTGATAATACTTCATTAATAAATTGTGCCTTTTCAGGTTAGCATAAGAAGGTTTGTCTCTTAATTGTGCCTTTTCATGTTAGCATAAGAAGGTTTGTCTCTTATTAATTAGAATCATTTGTAAGAGGATATGATAAGTTGCTTTTTTGTTTGTTTGTTTGTTTTTTTTTTTTTTTAGAGATAAGACAATTACTAATATGCTAATGGTTTCACAAGAATAGTAAACCAAAAAGTAATCAACGAGATATGTTTAAATCCCTAATGAAAATCTATACATTTTTATAGATTTGAACCTATATGAGATAAAAAGTCGTATATTTTTATAGATTTGAATATATATGAGAATAAAGTTATAATTGTCTATTGTTTTTTTTAGAATAATGTGCTCACCTTCTTGGATTATTGTAATGTATGAAACCTAAATAAAATATAAAATTCACGGGGGAGATTAGGGAGAATAGGGTTTGGAGGTCGAGTAAGCAGGTAGGGTTTCGAAGGGCCTCTACGGCTTCACCCTGACACCCCTACGCGAGTGTCACCAAACGAAGGATAGGAAAATTGACCTACAGCACTCTGTTGAAGGAATAATCAGTGGGATGGCAGGGGGGGAGAGATCCCCTCCTATAGGAATATTGCAACAGGCGAATCAAGCCAGCACAGAGCAAACGACAGAAGTGGCGCAAGAGGGAAAGGAATACCAGTCTTGGGAGCCAAATGGCAAGCAGGTTTGGGAGGAATATGCCTACCAAGAGCTGCAAAAAAACCCAGATTCTTTATCCTGAACAATAAATTGGAGGAATACCAAAAGTACATGAAGGACCATGCCCTAATCTACAAGTTCATAGGAGCATGGCTGATGAAGAAAGAGTTGATTAAATGGATCCAGCAACGATGGCAACCGAAAGGCCACATCGATCTCAAGCTTGGGGCAAAGGGATTCTTCACAGTGATATTCTCAAACCTGGAAGATAAAGAGAGGGTGTTTGAAGATGGGCCATACTTCTTCAATAATGTGGGCTTGTTCATTAGACATTGGGAAGAATGCTACAACCCAGATCAAGAAAAACTCTTGGTTGCCCCAATCTGGGTTCGGTTATTCGGCTTACCAATGGACTTCTGGGATCCTGAGATCTTATAAGGTATTGGGAACTCCATTGGAACCTTTGTTAAAGTAGCAGACTCGACAAGAAAGGGAAGATACACTTCCTATGCCAGGATCTACATTTATATGAATATCACGGAGCCACTCCTAAACTATATAGAACTGGAATATCATGATGAGATCTGGCCGCAACCTTTAGACTACGAGCACATACCTTTTAGGTGTCATCGATGCCACGAATATGGCCACTTGTTTCGGGCATGCCCCCTTAATCTAAAGGAGAATGTTGCCCCGGAAAAAAAGGAACGGGGAATCAATGGCAAAGGAAGATGGAGAAGGGTTCCAGGAGGTACAACGGAGAAAACAGACACAGAGTCTGGCAGGGAACTAGAAAGAAAACCAAACGGAGAAAGAGCATCGACCCCAGAACTACTTTTTAGTGCTTCGGGAGGATGACATGGGAGAGAATACGCTGGACAGCAACCCGGAAATGGAAGAACCAAAATACAAAGAACCAGTGGGCACTAAAATGAAGAGGCTGGAGACTGAAGTAGATCAAGGAATGGCGGATAATATGAAAATGGTGGAACAAACCCTAATGGAGATTGATAACCAAAAGGAGGACCTAAGTGCCGAAGAGCAAGTCATGAAGCAGCTTCTATAGGAATGGAGACATCTGGATGAAAGGTTCATCCCAGAAGATCAGAAACAACTCTATAAGGATACCTTCCAACAATATAAAGACAAACAGGGATCAACAATAATAAGCCAAGCAACACATCTAGGGTCCCAAACTAGCCAAGGGCAAGAGATGGGAACACATGGAAAGGGGGGGTGGGGGGTGGGTGGGGGTGGGGGGGGGGAGAAGAAGAAGAAGAATGATGAATGAATCCATCCAAATGGTGGGGGAATCGTTGGTGAATTCGGGAAGAGTAGTCCCATTGTCAGAAGTTTTTCATCAACCCCTAAAATTGTTGAAATGATTATTACAACCTGGAACATTAGAGGCCTCAACAATAGAGGCAAGCAAAGATACCTCAAGGAGAGATTGAAAAAAGATAAGCCTAGTATTATGATAGTACAGGAGACTAAAATAAGTGGAAAAAAATTGAAAGAAATTTTGGAGAAATTTAAGCCTGAGTATCAAGTAATGGCTTAAGATGCTAATGGCAGTGCAGGGGGGTTGGCGATCCTATGGAACCCGGAGGAAGTCTGGTTCGAAGATTGGGTAAGCTTACCGAAAATTCTCATAGGGAAATTTCGGAATATAGGATCCAATGAATGGGTCTTACTTGCAAGGGTATATGAGCCGCATATCCCTAGCGAAAGAGGAGCCTTCCTACAAAAGCTGGAAAACCGAGGGCCCTTTACTCAGAGGAATTCTGGATAGTGGGAGGGGACTTTAGCATGATTACAACCCTAGTGGAAAAAAAGGGACGGGTGGGAAGGGTGGACGCAGATATGGAGTCCTTTAGCGAAACCATAACAAATCTACGACTAGTAGATATGCCCATAATCAACGGTGTTCACACTTTGAACAACAAAGGAGGAGGGTCACATCAAATAGCATGCAGACTGGACAGGTTCCTAACCTCGGATCAGCTGATAAGCCGATATATTTTCATGGAAGCCTTGATCCTCCCATGCATGGGATCGGACCACTAGCCGATAAGACTAGAGGTGGACCTAAAATCAAGACCCAAGAACCGCCCTTTCAGGTTTGAAGCCTTCTGGCTCAGAGACCCGGGCATCCTTAAAAGAATAGAGGAATGGTGGACACGAAGTGAACAGCAGGGCAGAAACAACATGCATACCTTTCAACTGAAGCTCAAAGAGCTAAAGAAGAACCTCAGGAAGTGGAACAAAGAAGAATTTGGCCACATTACCAAGGACCAAAATGAGATAAAAAAACGAATGGCGGAAGTCCAACAACAAATCATCCAGGAGGGGAGGTCTGAGGAGCTGGTCCAGGAAGAAGGACTGCTGATAAACAAGATGGAGGAAAGAAGAAAGCAGGAAGAGATCCTTTGGAAGCAGAAATATAGGATCTAGTGGCTGAGGGAAGGAGAAAGAAATACAAGATTCTTCCACAAAGCCATGGTGCATCATCGGCAACATAATAGAATATACTCCCTAAAGGATGAGGAAGGACAACGAAAATTTCAACATGAAGAAATGGAAGAAATCTTGGTTAATCACTTCAAAGACCTTCTCTCGAAAGGCCTCGAGAACAGAATGGAATCTATTCAAAGAATCACGCAGCACATACCCAACCTGGTAACTCAAGAACAGAACATGGCTCTGATGTGTGTTGCCACTCTAGAGGAAGTGGAAGAGATAGTTCAAGGAATGCAAAGGAACAAAGCCCCTGGACTTGATGGGTTCACTGCAGAATTCTATCAAGCCACCTGGAAATTCATGGGGAAATATATCCTAGAGGTGGTAGAGGAATCGCGATGCAACCAAAAGGTATGTCCTAGTCTAAATTCTACATTTATAGCCTTGATTCCTAAAACTGCGGAGTTCGAAGATCCCCAAGGATTTCAACCCATAGCCTTATGTAATGTAATTTACAAGATTATTGCTACTCTTATTGTAAAACGCTTGAAACCTCTCCTCCCCAACCTTATCTCACCTGAGAAAACAGGATTTGTTGAAGGCAAACAAATCTTGGATGGATTCATCACGTCTCAGGAGGTAGTCCACTCTCTCAAGACCCAAAAGATCCTTGGTATGATGATAAAGTTGGATTTATCCAAGGCATATGATAGACTCAGCTGGGGGTATCTGTCGAGCACCCTCAGAGCCTATGGATTTTCCCAAAGATGGATAAACTGGATCCTGGCCATGATATCCTCCCTAGTAGTCTCTATCCTACTGAATGGGACTCCTACCTCGACTTTCAACCCTACCTGGGGCCTTCGGCAAGGGGACCCCATATCACCCTTCTTGTTTATCATTGCAGCGGAAGGCCTTGGCCAATTCATTAAACATTAGGTTCGAGAGTCTCGTTTGCAAGGCCTCGGGATATGGGGAAATGACCTGCCCATCACCCATCAACAATTTGTTGATGACATTATGCTATTCTGTCAGGTCTCCTTGAAAGAAGCCCATCACATCAGAGAAATCCTTAACACTTTTACGGAAGCCTCTGGCACTATGATAAATAATGGTAAATCTTGCATCTTTTTCTTCAATACCCAAGGGAATGTTAGGAACTATCTTGCAAGAATCCTCGGGTTTATTATTGGAACTCTACCCTCTAAATACCTAGGCATGCCCCTTTCTAACAATTCTTTAAGAAATGTTTGTTGGCATAACAACCTCCAAAAATTACAAGGAAATCTCAATTGATGGGCTTTCAGATTCCTCAACTTAGCTAGCCGAACAATGCTCCTCAAAGCAGTGCTTCAGTCGATCCCTATATACCAACTCTTAGGCATGGCTACCCCCAAAGGAGCATGCTTCAAAATGGTGGACATATTCACAAAATTCTAATGGGGAGGAGCGGAACAAATTAGGAAATGGGCTTTGGTATCGTGGCAAGGGCTGACTAAGAAGAAATTGGATGGCGGGCTAGGACTTAGAGACCCCTACATTCTGAACCAAACAATGGGAGCAAAAATTTGGTGGAGATGGATGGGTGGGGGAGCTGACCTATGGAAGCAAATCTGGACGAGGAAATACAATATGCTGGGGAGAATGGAGGATATCCTAAGATATCAAGATCCCCCAAAAGGATCAGCGGTATGGAATTTGGCAGTTGGTAACAGGCACCTCATTAACCAACATGCCTTCTAGGAGATCCGTAATGGAAAAAAACAAGATTTTGGACGGACTCATGGCAATAAAGAGGAAAAATGATAGAGAGACAGGAGTTCAGGGACATATATCAGTATACGAGGGATAGAAACAAGCACGTGGTGGAACAATTCTGGAAAGAAGATTAAGGTATGGAAAGTTGGAGGAGATGGAAGACAAGGGAAGACTGGGACCAGGCAATAGGAACAGAGCAATGGAACGAATTTGACAAAGAATTGAAGACACTACAGCTAGCAATCGGACAAGACCATGATATCTTGAGATGGGGACACACCACCAAAGGCACCTTCACTATAAACGAAGCCTATGACATCCAAGTAAAACAAGACCAAGATAGGCAAGATATAATATGGAAAAAAATCTGGAAGGGAGGATGGTGGCCCAAGGTAACCCATTTCCTCTGGATGGTCTACAAAGGGCGTATCTTGACTTGGGACCAATTGCAGAAAAGAGGATTCCAGGGGCCATCCTTCTGTCGGCTATGCCACCAACACATAGAAGACATAGAGCATGTCCTCAACACATGCCCGTTTGCAGAGCAAAAGTGGAGGAAAATGTAAGGCGTTTTCAAAAGAAAGGACCGAGATCAAAATAGCATAAAAGGTACAATTATTCTATGGTGAAACCACATCTACTCCATCCCAGTAGTAAACTGAGCCTGGGGTCTGGCCCTCGGATTTAATCTCTGGGCTATCTGGAAGGAACGAAACCATGGAATCTTAAGAATAAAACAAATACATAGGAGAAAGTTTGGGAAGGTGTAGTCCATAATATTAGGGAAATAATCCTGGCTGATTCAACAAGAAGATTGGCAAGTCCCCCCTGTTGGGTTGTGTTATATTCTTTCCACAATTAACTTGCGTAGTGAACCGGAGGGTTAGAGGGGGGAGCGAAGCCCCCCCTTCATTGTGTCGATTGCGCAGCGGGGGGATCACGGGGGGGGGGGGGCGGCAGCCGCCCCTGTCCGGGGGGTTTGAGGGGGGCGGGTAGCCCTCCTCTACGGGGTTTGGGGTAGTTCCCCGGGAAAAAAAATTTGGACCCTATATTAGGTTGGGCGAACCTACCTATGGTTTTCGGTCCATGGTTTTGGACGCGATGGTTTTCATTCCATGGTATTGGATGCTTCAGCATGTATAAATATGTATTGTAACATTGAAAGGATAATAATGAAAAATCAAATTGGTAGTCTGTTGGTATCATCCCAAGACCCTTTTTCCTTCCCAAAAACATATCATTTATCCATACATTTTCATCATATATCCCTCAAAATCCTTGAATATTGATTATTAATCGTTTTATAGTTATTAAATTGCATAGAAATTAATTTAGGGGTTTTATGTTCAAGAATTGGAAGTTTTTGATGACATGGTTACAGGAAGTACCTACATCCTGTAATGAGCTTATCGTTTGACATGTGGCGCAGCAGATGAGCTAGAACGAAAGGCATGGGCGAAAATCAGAATGTCCAAGCATGGACAAACACCTCTCTCCTAGCCAAATCGAACCTCCTATGTATGCGGTCAACTCAAGTCAAAGCAGGGCACTCTGACAGACAAAAGCAGCAACAGCATTGTTCCATTTTCATTTTAGTTTTTTTGTTCTTTTTGAAATACTTAGCATGGAAACATTTTGAAAAGGCTTATGTGATAAAAGCGGCAACAGCCGAATGTACATTCATTGTATCGATGACATGGTTGTGCGTACGCATATGTAAATACAGTCAGGGTTATGTTTAGAGTTTAGTTGTTGAATTGTTGAATCATTTTTCTCAGAACAGAGTTTTAAGTTAATATACAGACCTATTCACAGTCACGACGTGTGTATACTTCTTGCGTTGATTTGATAGCTGATCAGTTATAGCCAGTATACCCTTAGGCGCGGACGGGCCCTGCGTTCTTCGATTGGTATACTGTTCACTTGTTTTGTTACATTTCAGTTATCACATGTTCGCACAGTATTCATATTGGATTCGATTTATATAGCATATGGTTTACATCACAGTACGATTACATAGCTTTCGATTTATACAGTTCATGGTTTGCATAGTAGTTACATAGTTTTTGATTTCAATAGCCTTTGATTTTCATTGCATGTCTATGGTGTGCGCTTATGAATGGTTTATGGTTATGTTGAATGGTCAGCACTAGGATCTGGAAGGAAGTCTTGTAAGGGATTCGATCCCTGTGTGACTTATAGAGACATTATCATAAACTCTGTTTGTTTCACAGTTCATTTATGTTCTCTTTATATAGTTTGATAGTGTAAATATCTTTGCATGCTGTGTGTGTTTACCAAACAAGGGTTTTCTGGGTGATATCTCTGTAAGGAGGTTAAAATCATTGTTACAGTCATACACAGTACTTAGGTTCATGGTTTGATTTGATATATGCATCTCATAACAAGCACTGTAATCAAGCATATCAGTAGAGTAATCTAGGTGTGTGAATGATAGGCTACATATTCCGGTCTTCCGTAAAGAAGCCTTGTATCCTACATCCTAATCACTTGGCCAGAGATTCTTTATGTCTATATATTTTAGACCACGCCTCTAAGCTTACGCACCTCGGTCGATATTAAATATAGAGTCTAGTCTAGTACCCTAGCTGGAACCACTACATAGTCCCAGTTTTGCGATCCATGGGGAAAATCTCTGTGTATATGTGTTTTATGTGTTATGCTCTCGCATTGTTTATTTTATGTGTTTTAGAATTCATATGTAGGTAATTTCTGTACAGGGTTAAAACCTACATTTGGTATCAGAGATGTTTTGGCTTCAAGGGAATGCCTTTGTTGCTAAGGGGTTTCGCTCGGGCCTGTGGTAGACCCTGTTCAGTGGGAGATCTGCGAGATCGATTCTGGTGGTAAAAGAAGATGGTGAGCAGTGGAAAGATAGAGATCGAGAAATTTAATGGTCAGAGTTTTGAGTTCTGGAAGCTCAAGTTGGAGGATCTGTTGGTGGATAAAGATCGTTGGATCGTAGTAGATCCGGGTACTAAACCAATGACAATGTCCGATGAATAATGGAAGAAGTTGGATCGGAAGGCAAAGAGCAAAATACGATTGTGTGTCTCAGATTCAGTATTGCTGAATGTATCAAGGGAAGCTACAACGAAGGCTTTGTGGGACAAGTTAGGGACTTTGTACCAATCTAAGTCTCTGGTGAATAAATTGTTCTTGTGGAAAAAATTGTATAACCTGAGGATGAAAGATGGAGACTCGGTGACAGAGCATTTGAATGCATTTAATACTGTGGTAAGTCAGTTAGCGTCTGTTGATATTAAAATTTCATATGAAGATAAATGCATCAGTTTGTTGTGTTCTCTACCAGATTTGTGGGATATTCTGGTTATTGCAATAGGTAGCAATGCAATTGCCTTGCAGTTTGATGAAATAGTCTCATCCTTGCTGACGGAGGAGATGAGACAGAAAAATATGGAGAGCTAGAATGGTGATGCCTTGTCTGTACAAGGAAGGTCCCAGAACAAAAACAAAAATAAGTCATCGAGTGGGAGATCTAAATCTAGAGGGAGATCTAAATCTCCAAGAAAACCTGTAAAGGTGGTGTGCTGGAAATGCAGAAACGAAGGGCACTACAAAAGGGACTGTAAAACTAAAGCTCCTGATAAAGGAAAGGGATCTGATGATGCTCCTTCTGTAGAGGCGAAAACCACCTCAGATGAAGGTGGGGATGTGTACTTGGCTTCTTCAAGTACACATGTAGATCATGAGGCATGGTTGATTGACTCAGGTGCATCCTTTCACTTCACTCCCCATAGAGAGTGGTTCTACGAGTATGAGAAATACGATGGTGGTGGGATGATAGGAAGGCTAGAATCGTTGGTTGTGGAAAAGTAAAGTTGAAGTTGCAAGGTGGAAGGGTTAGAACACTTCTAAGTGTTCTACATATTCCTGCATTGGCTAGAAATCTGATTTATGTAAGCAAGATGGATGATGCAGGTGTAAAGACAGTGTTCGAGAAAGATACTTGCAAGATGGTTCGGGGAGCACTAGTATTGATGCGGGGAGTTTGGATTGGAACTCTGTACAAGCTGCAAGGTAGCACTGTTGTTGATGGGTGCAACAATTCTGTGGTTCCTGAAAGTGGAGATGAAAATCTAGTGGTCTCTGGAGAGAAGACCATGCTGTGGCATCAAAGGCTTAGACATATTGGAGAGAAGGGCCTTCGAATACTTCATGGTAAAGGTATGGTAGAAGGTATGAGTAATAGCTCTCTGGATTTTGATTTCTGTGAAAATTGTGTATACGGAAGCAGAATCGTGTGAGTTTCCCCTCTGGTGGTAAGAGGGAGAAACATATATTAGAGCTTGTGCACAGTGATGTGTTTGGACCTATGAAGGTTCCATCATTGGGTAAGTCTGTGTACTATGTATCATTTATAGATGACTTCTCAAGGAATACATAGATATATTTCCTTAAGAAGAAATCTGAAGTATTTGACAAGTTTAAAGAATTTAAGGCTCTAGTGGAAAACTAGACAAAGAAGAAGATAAAGGTGATGAGGACAAATAACGGTGGAGAGTTTTGCAGTAAGGAATTTGAAGAATTCTGTAAGAAGTGTGGTATAGCATGGAAGCAGACTACTCCATATACACCTCAGCAAAATGGAGTTGCAGAAAGAATGAACAAGACGTTGATGGAAAGGGCAAGAAATATGCTCAGTGGTGCCGGGTTAGGACAAGAATTCTAGGCAGAGGCAATAGAGACAGCATGTTACTTGGTCAACAGATCACCTTCATCAGCGTTGGAGGATAAGACTCCACGAGACGTATGGACTGGTAAGAAACCCTCTCTTTCACATCTAAGGGCATTTGGATGTGATGCATATGTACATGTTCCAAAGGAGAAACGAACCAAGTTGGATAGTAAATCTGAAAAGTGCATCTTTATTGGGTATAAAGATGGTTTAAAGGATTATAAGCTTTGGAACCCAACAAAAAGGAAGGTTGTGTACAACCGAAATGTGGTGTTCAGAGAGGTGAAAGAGGTTATTAAACATGAAGTCCAACCCAAGGAACTTGAGAAGATAGAGTTTGAGCTGAAGGAGGAAGAATCAGACTCTACAGCAGAGGAGGAATCAGAAGATGAAGAGCCACAAACTCTGGGTGTAAGAAAATCAGTTCGAGAAAGAAGGCAGCCAGAAAGGTATAGTCCATCTACTTTCTATTCAAATTTTTTTTTATCTATTACTGATGATGATCCCAGAACTGTGAAGGAAGCAGTAGATTCAGAGGATGGAAAACTCTGGAAAGAGGCCATGGTTGATGAAATGGCATCTTTGCACAAAAATGAGGCTTGGGATCTGGTGGAGTTGCCGGCTGGAAGGAAGCCCATTGGTAGCAAATGGGTGTTCAAGAAGAAGACAAATGCAGAAGGAAAGGTGGAGAAATACAAAGCTCAGTTGGTAGCAAAAGGTTATTCCCAGGTGCCAGGAATTGATTTTGGTGATATTTTTTCTCCTCTTGCCAAGGTAACTTCTATTAGTTTACTTTTATCTGTTGCTGCTGCTTTTGATTTTGAGGTAGAACAGATGGATGTGAAGACAACATTTCTTCACGGGGATCTGGAAGAGGAGATCTACATGAAGCAACCTGAAGGCTTTGCGATGAAGGGTAAGAAAGAATTGGTATGCAAGTTAAATAAGTCTCTGTATGGGTTAAAATAGTCACCAAGGATGTGGTATCAGAAATTTGATACATTTATACGGGGACTTGGCTTCACCAGAAGCAAAGCATATCACTGTATGTATTTTAAATTAATTGGTGACCGTGTTATTTATCTGGTCTTGTATGTGGATGAAATGTTGATGGTTGGAAATGACAAAGAAATTATCTAGGATTTGAAGACCCAATTGTCCTCCAAATTCAACATGAAAGATCTTGGTGCTGCAAACTATATTTTGGGCATGGAAACTAAAAGAGATCGGGCAAAGAGGAACCTCTGGTTAAACCAGAGGAAGTATGTCGAGACAACATTGCAAAGGTTTAATATGCAGGATAGTAAACTGGTGAAGGTTCCTATTCCTGTAGGTGTAAAGTTATCTGCTGAACAGTGTCCCATGACACAAGAAGAGGAAGAGGATATGTCCCGTGTTCCATATGCAAGTGCAGTCAGTAGCCTGATGTATGCAATGGTTTGTACTAGACCAGACATTGCACATGCAGTGGGAGTATTGAGCAAGTTTATGTCAAAACCAGGGAAGGAGCATTGGACAACAGTGAAGCGGGTTTTTAGGTATTTGCGTGGCACTGGAGATTATGGTTTGTGCTACCAAGGAAGACCAGGATTGGACAGAGTTTTGGATATCCATGGCTTTGTTGATGCAGACTGGGCTGGAGATTTGGATCGGAGAAGATCTACAAGTGGGTATGTGTTTAACCTATTTGGAGGTGTAGTCAGTTGGATGAGTAAGAAACAATCTGTAATGGCACTATCAACTACAGAGGTAGAATAAATGGTAGCCACTCATGCAAGCAAGGAAGCAGTTTGGTTGCATAGATTGTGTTCAAGTATGGGGTTAGTACAGGGAGCTATAAGGATAGACTGTGACAGCCAAAGTGCAATTTTCTTGGCAAAGAACCCTGCTTATCATTCAAAGACAAAGCACATTGATGTTCAGTATCACTTTGTAAGGGATATGATAGAAGACAAAAAGGTGTTGCTAGTAAAGGTGGACACTTTGAAGAATATTGCAGATGCATTGACAAAATATGTGAGCTTTGAGAAGTTCTCTTGGTGTAGAGAAACAATGGGCATTTCAGGGTTGGAAAAATGACTAAACTCTCCTGTGGCCCCTTGTGGAAAGAAAACAACAAGTGGGAGAATGTTGGGTTATGTTATATTCTTTCCACGACTAGCTTGTGTAGTGAACTGGGGGGTTGGGGGGGGGGGGGGGGGGGCGAAGCCCCACCTTCATTGCGCCGATTGCGCAGCAGGGGGGTCACACGGGGGGTAGTAGCCCCCCTGTCCGGGGGGTTTGAGGGGGGCAGGTAGCCCCCCTCTATGGGGTCCAGGGCAGCGCCTCGAGAAAAAAAAATTTGGACCCTATATTAGGTTGGGCAAACCTACCTATGGTTTTCGGTCCATGGTATTGGATGCTTCAGCATGTATAAATATGTATTGTAACATTGAAAGGATAATAATGAAAAATCAAGCTGGTAGTCCTGGTTTTGGGATCTAGGGGAAAATCTCTGTGTATATGTGTTTTATGTGTTATTCTCTCGCATTGTTTATTTTCCGCGTTTTAGAATTCGTATGCAGGTAATTTCTGTACAGGGTTAAAACTTACATTTGGTATCAAAGCTGTTTTGGCTTCAAGGGGACGCCTTTGTTGCTGAGAGGTTTCGCTCGGGCCTGTGGTAGACCCTGTTCAGTGGGAGATCTGCGAGATCGATTCATGGCAACAAGAAGATTGGCAAGTCCCCCCCCCCCCCCGCCCCCATGAAGCTCGTATCCTGCAGAAACTCAATCTAGCCCTAGGAATGATTGCTACTTCTGCATGGAAAACAAATAGGGTAGGGTTGACATCCCGATCCCATTTCATTCCAGCAGAAGAAGGTTTTATGAAACTTAATTTCGACGGGGCGTCCAAAGGGAACCTAGGCGAAGCAAGGTTAGGGGGCCTCTTCCGGGACCCTCAGGCGAATACTAGGTTCATCCATGCCAAAAGCTATGGGATAACAAGTAACAATGACGCAGAGTTTGTTGCAGTTTGACAGGGTCTCTTAATAGCTGTCATATTGGGATATCAAAACTTAGAAGTGGAAGGGGATTCAAGCCTGGTCATCAATACAGTGGCAAAACTAAACAATGGCACTAAGTGGGATAAGCTAAGCCAGAGTTGGAGGACAACACGACTCATCCAAGAGATAGGGGAAATCATTCCCAAATTTGATTATATCTAGGTCAGACACGTCAAGAGGGAAGGAAACAAAGGGGTTGACTTCTTGGAAAACTGGGGGTGCAATCCCCAACAGGAAAGTTTAGAAAATCAGTGGCCAATCCAACCTTGGGATGTAAAATTCAATCCTCTAGAGCTAATCGTGGAACAGGACTACAGACAATGTCGAGAAAGCAGAGTCTAAGCGACTCAGGATCCCGATAGGGATGTAGGCCGACAGCTAGGAGCGCATGGGTGTAGTTATGTTGGGTACCCATTCACTTAATATTATCGTCCCCCACATGCTCGAGGCAGGGGGCGCGGTGTCCTTCGGCATGATGGCAAGCTGGGGAAGTGTGCAAGGTGGTAGGATTGGATGAACGGCAAGGTATATCAGACGGAGGGGTATTTCGACATGACATCTTAGTGTGATAGTTTGTGGAGAAGGGTGGTGGCTTAGAGTTGGTGGCGAGCCTCAGAACGTGAAGAACCAGGGTCGTCGTCGTCGAACAACTGCAAACTCTGGGTATGTTATTCGACTCCACCTCAAACCTGTAATTATGGTCTTGCTGTGGTTAAGTTGGGATGTAAGGGGGTATGTCTGGGGGATAGGAAATCGTTGGTGGCAATGGGGTAGGCAACTTCTCACCATGGCCTAGTTCTGCGTCTTTTCCTTATGTAAAATGGGTGAAACCCATGACAGTTGGGGGAGAAAATACCCACAATTAGGCTGGGAAGCGCCACGCTTTTCCATCAAGGGGGGGGGGGGGGAAGCTTGTCAGTCGTAGGGTAATGCAGGAAGGGTAGTGGAGCATAGATGGGGGTAGGGGAAAGTAGCTGGTAGGCGTCCTAGGATGTAGCCATGCCCGCAATTCACATAGTAAGCATTGGGTTACCTGGAACCCATGCCGGAGTGAGGGTAAGCCCAAAAATGATGGGTGGAGACCCAGCTGGGGGGAAACGAGAGGCAAGAGCTTTAAGGCGGAGGCAATGGGGGATAGGAACCCAAGCCATAGATGGTATATAGCAGAATGTAAGGGGGGATTGCAAGCTTGGCATGGGTGCGGGACGGTAAACCTGCATATAGCCGCAAGAATTGGAGAGGGGGAAAAGGGCGCTTCAAGGGGCTGGGTCCAGGGCCTTTCCCATTGGGGGTTGTGGGCTCCGATCCACCCCAACATGACTGTGGTGAGAACGGGCAATGAAGAGAAGCAAGGCAAGACGTACCCTGCTGCAAGTAACAAGGAATGGGTGAGGTGGTGTATTGTTTCAATCCTGTGTTTCAAACTAAATTACTGTGGATGTCATTAGTGCTCAGAACAACAAGGTATGGCGTGTGCTACGCGAGGTCGTGGACATGGTAGAAGAGGCCTGACACCTAGGCAAGATATGGGGTCGGGCACGTTGGAGCCACCCAAGGGTATAAAATCAGTCGAACACCTCATAACAGAGGCAGCAGAAGCTTACCGTGAGGGGACAGATGAGGGCACCCGAAAGCTACTAGAAGAACGGGAAGAGGAAGTGAAACAAGGCAGTGCATCAGAGGAGGAGATGGACAACTGGAGGACCTTAGTCCCAGATCTGGGAAACACCAGCGGAAGAATCACTCAGTTTAAGCAAACTCTGTACTTGTATTCACTCATTAAGAGCCTATTAAGCAAGGCTATGGAGCAAATCTCAGTTGGGATGGCGGTGACACTACAAGGATTTCCGAATTACAAGAAGGATGTGGAGAAATTCCTCTTTCAGCTGCATAAGCAGGATATTCGGCTGGACATAACAGAGCGCCATATCCCTTGCATCCTGGAGCTATATGGTATTCCTGGTGAATTTGCCCAGGACCCGGCACCTGTTGCATCTGTCTCAAAGGAGAAGAATGATTAGAACAACACCCATGCATAATTTTTTGTTATGCAGATAGCTTTTAATTTCCATGTTGCAATTATCAATTTATACAATTATGTAGTGTTTGGTCATGAAGTAGAGACATATCTAGCCTGGCTAGAAAGACTAAGACAATTATGTTTTTGGATAGCTTATACTGTGGACCGGTGGCCAACAGACTTGGTTTCCCTTCAGGGCAAGTTGAGGCCACTCAGTTTATTTGTGTGGTGTAAACTTGTTTATATTTAATAGAAAATGGAATGGTCCTACCAAGCTTAACAAATATATATATATATATATTCCCATTGTTATGTAATCTTTGACTTGTTTAAAAACTTTCACATTAGGTCGAAAAATTTATCTCTCCTCGTGGTTATTTAATCTTACCTGGTAGTGACATAACAACAAGGTCGGGCTCTAATTTGAGTTCAATGCAGGAATGGGAGAGAAATCATTGAATTTCCACTACAGCAACATGCGAGAGGAATGGTTCACATGGAAAATATGAACAGAAGTTGTTAGAGAATGGAAATAAATTAGAAATACCATGTTTCGAGTAATATGCACATTTTTCATAATTTCAAATAAATGATATTAAATGATACTCGAAACCCGTGTGTCGCCCCATCTATTAGGTTCAACTACCAACTTTAACTTCCACTTATTTTTGCACCTGACGTAATTCGATGACCATTGATTGGAAAAGTAATGGGTGGTCAGATCTCATCAGGGCGGGAAAAGGTGAGTTAACGCACACACTCTTTCCCACCTGGCGACTGATAAGAGTCGTCAGATGAGAGAAGATCTCACGGTTATGCGACATCAGGTGTGTGAGAACTGATTACAAAGTGAGCCTTTTTGTGCCCAATAACACATCACGTTCGTTGATTTTTTAATAACCGTAAGATCTTAAGGATTTTATATTATTATATAATCCATCGAGCAGATAAGAATTTGTTAAATCTATCGTATTTTAGAGCCCAATGAAAGAACATTAGTCGTTGATTGATATTTATGACCATTCGATTACGTAAAAATAAATGCTAAGTTAACTTAATGAATATCTTATGGATTGGGCCATTAAGCCAATGGCTCGAATATATTTAAAGTGAAAAATAAGTTTTCCCTTCGAAAATTTGATAGGGTGAGGATAATGTAATCATGTAGGGTAAATAAAGATATAATATATCCCATGTATCACCTGTCATAAAGACATTCCAAACATAAAAAAACATATCTAATTACATCCACTACATACTAATTATGCTAGAACTAGAATAGAAATTGCCAAAATGATCTTATGCTATATGAAAGTGCTCATGAATAATGGGTTTTCTCGGTCCCGAGATAGCAGTTGTTGTTGTAAGCACATTAGATTATCTCGTAAGGATGATATATGTGGCCTACTTTTGATTAAACATTAGCAATCCCATTTTTCTCTTGATAAAAATGTGTAAATGTTAACCCACCAAAGAGTCCAACCATGTACCTAATCCTTTGCATCCAATGGGAGAACATAGCAGGATCGAAGGAAATATTGCCCACAACCTAGTCAATAACCACTTTAGAGTCCCCAAATACTCCCATCACCTCAATGGATAACCATTTGGTGCAATATACTACACCCCATAAAACAATAATCTATGCCCTAGTGTTTGTGCCCACCCCACTATTCCAAGAAAAATGAAAGTATTGGCAAGACTTTAATATAATGTAAGCATCACTACCACATATATTCTAATTTTTAGCGCCATCAAAAAACCCCACTGGCTATCTATTCCATATGCCCACCAGATTGATGCATCTCACCGATCCTTTACTGACCATAGGACTAGTCCCATTGAAGTATGGACATATCTTGAGGCTAGTCCGCTTAATGTCCAAAAGATAGTTATAAAAAATGCATGCATTCCTGCATCTCTAAATGGCCCACATAGTATAGAAAAGTAGGGTACAAAATTCTTTATAACCCATCTTCCAAACCTGTATAAATTCATCCACGAAATTTGTGTTTCAGTGAACAATAATTTTCAATATATTCATGTTCTCTCTTTTACCGTGTCCATGCATTAAAGCATTCTTAAACAAGGTCCACCATCTAAGGCTAATGAGAAACAAATGTATAAGTGTGAATTTGAATGATGTAAAATGGAAAGTGAGATGTACAAAGTCAGAGGTGTATTTAATGATGCAATCTTGCTCACTAACTCTGTGAATCTAAATGTGTTGTCTACCGACACCACAAATTCGCCATATTACAGATTTCTTGCTAGAATCTGGTAATTTTTTTCAAAAAATCAAAACGCTAGAGTGTTTGAATTTTTTGTTTGATGATGGAAATGGATTCAACACCATCAAGAACCCCAGTGGCACCCAAAATCCTAAAGTTTGACAATTGTAACCGAGATTTTAAAAAATTTCTACCGGATTTTATCATAATCTTGCCAAAATTTCCATTATTTTTTGGACAATTTATGGGTATTTTAGACTATGTTGAATCTAAGTGGTATGCCAAAACAAAGGTCCATGTCAGTGTTCAAAGGATACCCTCACGAGAGAAATGCCTTGGCCAGAAAGTGGAGTGCGAACCTCAAGCCAGCCAAAAGGTCACCTCATGAGATTACAAGTGGAGTGCGAACCTCAAGCCAGCCAAAAGGTCACCTCATGAGATTACTTCTTTAATTTTAGATTGAATTTATTTTATATTTTGAAATAATAGGTAGATTTTTCTAAAATAATGTTATAGAATTCAAAACGAAAAATAAAATGCATCAAACCCCACTTTACAATTATTATGCCTACCACGAGGCTGGTATATTGCAATGTGTAAGTTGTTGACTCTTTATTAATTTAGTTAACTATATTATATATTTTATATAACATAAGAAAATCATTTTTATATTTTATGGTAATTATTTTGTTCCAATTTATTTGTAACATCATTGACTGTTCATTTTTACATGTTATTGGCCATAGCATCGGGAGTTCAGTCATGTAATCTCCTTGTTGTGTACTCCACATTACATGTTACCTTTTGCGTTAATACACTCAAACTACTTAGATCTCTTAGATTTCTTGTAATCTGCGTACATTAATATAACTTTAAAAGTTCTCCACAAAGGTTTGATAACTTGCACGTTCATTGCTCGTTTACGTGTTTTTTCCAAAGTATTACCTAAGCTATTTTTATATTTTTTCAAATATTTAAATTATTTATTTAAATTTTGTTGGTTAACATATTGATGGTCTTATGACTAGATTGATGGCCATCTTTTCCAATGAGATAGGATTTTAACGCAAGCATGTTTCGAAGATTAAATATTTATTAATAATATTTACAATAGTTAGCTCTTGTGATAAAGTGTATTGGACCAATACACGCGTCTTTGAACTTGCCTGAGGATGGCGGGGCAACTTATATTCAGACTAACACATGCTATTACAATGTTGGTATTTCTTGTTGTACAAATGTCTTTTTTAGATGACATAGTGTTTTAAATATACAATTATAAAAATGTTTTACACAATATATTTATTTATTTTGTTCTTAAACTGTGTAAGAAATTAATTCACTCTTAGAAATTGTGAAACCAATTCACTCTTAGAAACCGTGACTGAGGGGCATCTAAGCCATCAAAATCACAAGGAGATTACACCAGGCTTGAGCCACACGAGCCCTTAACATGGTTAGATTTTTTCCCACTGAATTTCTAACGGTGACCTTCACATCACACAGAGGCTTATAATACACAAACCAATTCTCTCTTAGACTCATTCATTTTTGTTAATTTCTTAGTTTCTTTTGCTTAGTTTATTTACTCTTCTTAGTCAACTTGTGGATATACTTCTAGCCTTGAATTGTGGTTTTTATTGTAACATGTAATGTAGTTTTTATTTGATTGCTTTACATGACAATTTTTTAATCTATTTTAAATGTTTTAGTTATTTATTTTAATTAAGTCAATATTCTAATATAGTTTTATTATTTGATGCTTTGAATTTAATACGCGTGCCCATACATGTCATTGATATTAATAATTATTAATAATTACATTACTAATATTTTTTTATTAATTTTCCGGATGCGGGTGGTTAAGAGCGTTGGTACTAAGCAGCGAATTTGGGTTGGGAAGTGGCGCAGCCATCTGGCCACCCACGCTTCCACCCAGACGATCACTGCTGACATTAATGGCATTTTAATGCGCTGCGCGGGCCGAGGAAACCTCAATCTGGTTCTTAAGATGGCTTATTCGGACCGCCTTCCCCCTGTTCCGCCTCCCTTGAATTGCAATTGTCTCCCTGCTGCTGCAGAGCCGAGCTCGCACACGACAACAGGGAGATGTTGCCAAATTCTATGTTGCATTGAGATGGTAAATGGTGCCAATTTCTTGCAGAGTTTTCTATGTTGCATTTGACTTGATTCTTCGGCCTTGAATCTTGGCTCAAAACCGCGGATTACAGGTCCCCCTGCTCTCATTGGTCATTCAATCCCGGGCACTGCTCCTCCTCGTCTTTGTCTGCCCAATTTGGACCAGGTGAACATGCCTCGTTTGCGTCATAGGATGCACTGCAGGAGGGGTAGTAGCAGAGGAAGAACAATTCCCCCCCCCTATCCCTCTCTGACTCAACCCCTTCTAACTCTTCCTCCCCCTCGACGGCTCATTTCATGAGACGTTATCTAGCCACCCGCAGCGGTCGAAGGCGAGATCAGACTACAGGTTCTCAGCATGTTGAAGATGCTCCACAGCCTCCTGATGCCTCTGTCTCGTCTCAGCAACCTAGTCATTCAGCCCAATTCCAATTTCGTTGCACGTTGGAACGACCATGCATAATTGCAACCATTTCAGTAGCATTTAGAGAGGAGCCTCAAAGCTCTGAAGTTCCAGCTCGCAATATTTAGGAGCGAGCCAACACCAGCAAAAGAAAAGCCCCTGACAATAGCTCAGGGGCACACAGAACCCATGAAAAAGCTCAGGACCGCACAGACGCAGCTCATGGATGCAATAATCTAGGCATGGAAACAACTTCGAGAGATCAATAGGACACGGAAGATGACATGGAGGCGTACAGGTGTCTGATAGTGGAAGAACCTCCTCCTACTAATGACACCTAGCTAGTCAAAGTTTTTTTCAGGTTTTCAAGGCCCCCAACCTTAGAGGTCTATTATGTTGTTTCTTTATGTAAATGTTGTTAATTTTGAGGTTTGCTTGAAAAACTATTCCACTTTGGCATTACAAGCTGTTACCCCTGCGTGGGCAGCAAACAATTCTAGTTTTGCACTGGTTTCCCCAGTGCGGGCAGTCTCTTTCAGTTATTTGTTGTTAAACATGGCATATTTTGAGGTTTGATCTGCAGAGGTCGGTGCCTCCTTGTACCATTTTTGTTACATTAATAGAATTAGTCAAAAAAAAAAAAAAAAAAAAAAAGAAGAAGAAGAAGAAGAAGATTAATTATAAATTACGTTATTAATATTTTTAGATTAATTAGATTATTTATTAATTACATTATTAATATTATTAGATTAATTGTAAATGGAATAAATTTTTAATTTAAAAAGTAAATTTAAATCATTTCTATAGTAAAATTTTCACTATATAATTAAAAAAACTATATTTTAATTTAACAAATTAGAAAACAACTTTTCACTTAAAACAATGACTTAAAAAAATAAAATAATAAAACACCCATGATAAAAAGCTATATTTTAATTTAACGAAATAAAAAACAACTTTTAACTTAAAACAATGAATCTTAAAAAAAAATTAATAAAACATTCATGATATTTTTTTAATAGTAGCATTTATATACTTTTTTTTTTTTTTTTTTTTTTTTTTTTTTTTTTTTTTTTTTTTTTAATGTCGTAAGGCGTTCCCCTTTGAATTCAACTCCCCTCTTGCCCACCTACCATCATTGTGCGCCATAAGATTATATGATCGAACGATTGAAGAAGGTTCAACCATTCGATCAGGGAAAATAGTTATAACGGCTCACACTGTAACGACTGTTATAGCCCAGGTAATCAGCTGCTACCAGAGCGAAAAGGATTTTAAAAAGATTCTTGGGTTTGAAGTTCTGGTGGGACGAGAGGAACCTCGGGTGGACACTAGGGATGGAGACTGGATGTCATTGGCAATCTCATGGATGGGTGGTGAGACTTCCTGGTCAAAACAATTTCGTGAAGATAGAGGAAAGATATGTGTTTTATGTATGTTTATGTTTCTGTTAAATTTCAAGAAAGTTTATGAACTATGTATGCTAAGAAAAAGATTGTTTATATACCTCCTTGAAGGAATCAATGAACACTACACAAGTAAAAAGATTCTATCTTGAATGCATCTTGAAGTAGTACTATTAGTGGTTTTACAAACTAACTATAATTTAAGTACGATAGAAAGAAAAGAATTGTTATTACATTGAATGCTAAAGACACTAGAACTGGAAAGTAATTTCTATAGGAATAACTATTATGTAAGCATTATTTTCCTAAAGTCTTGAACTGAAAACGAATCATATCTTAAAAAGAAAAACAAATAAATTACGAGTTAGTCATGCTAGGGTTGTGGTTAAGTCTCTAAGAAAGCAACTGGATTCTGTCGGAGATAGTCCAAAACCATGGCTCAACTCCATTAACACCTAAGGGCTACAGGTAGAACCGAGATAACCCAGTTTTGCCTGTGGCCGGGTGATACTTCTTTAATTTTACAGAAGAAACGTATATTTGAAAACAATGAAGAAGGATAATACCCAAGGTATGGGAAAAGCGAAACTGATTTTCATAAGAACAGAACCATATAAAAACATACCATAGAACCAGATTGAGGATTAAACACAACATGCATTTTTCTTCATGATATATATACTAACATGCAACAAGAGAAATTTGGAAGAATTGTCAGACTTGTAACCAAATATTAATTCGTGAAATTTATTAACTACAAAGTATCAAATTCCGTTGACATAGCTCGATATAACTCTTCCACAAGATGGGAGAACCCCTAGTAAACATAAATAATTGTAATTGTGTCTCAATACATAAGTAAATCTTTGATAAAGAAGATTAAAAGAGAGATTGCCTTAAACCAAACCCTCGAAAGGATTACCCTCCATTTTTTATTGTATAAATATTAAAGTTAATACTTGGTCAGTGTCGTAATCTAACCCTAGGGGAACTCCAGGAAACCATGAATAAAATTATGCAAAGAAAACGATAACCCAAATACTGAGTAAACCCATTAAATTCTTCGAGCAGTTCAAAGGAGAAAGAGGAACCTGGAAAGAAATTACATGAGTGAGTAATTATATGCGGCATGGTTTATAAAAAAAGTTGAGACAAATCACTGATGATTTACCTGAACAAAACAAAGCATACGAAGGCTTTGTCAATGAAACCGAGGGTTTCTATAAAAAACCAATAAACGTATAACCACAAGGAAAAGATAAAGAGTACCAAATGTAACCAATTACCTGGCCAAAGCAAGAAAGGTAGTGTGCATTTTGGTGCTGTCCAATACAGAAGGAGAATTGTCACAATCAAGTAAACCCATGAATAAAAGAGAATAAAGGAGAAATGATAACAGAAAAACTTGATCTTTGTGCGTCAATTTCCCCGCATGTTCTATTGTCTCTGGTAATGAAGGGACGAAAATGGGGCTCCTGCAAGATTTGAGGGGATTTAGGGAGAAGCATTGAGAAAAACCAGATGAAAGGGGCAAGGAAGGTGCATGCTCAAGCAGTGGAAGAGTGGAAGAGAGGAATTTACCATCTGATGTGAGGCCTTCGAATGGATTTGCTCTCACCAGTAAACTAAGTTTGCAAAGCTAGAAACCCTAGCACTGAGCGAGAGAATGAGGGGAAGCTTTGTGACTCAAGTATCAATGGTTACCTCAACCATTGCTATTTTCACATGCACCATAGGATTAGACAACCCCCAGGTGGACGGTGGATGAGCACGCCAGGTGATCAGGGTCAGAAAGCTCATGAATGACCATCCACGAATCCATTTAAATCACATTTATTGATAGATTACCATAAGCCGAAAAATCTAAGCAAAATGTTGGGGAAAGACCAAAGTATAATGGCGAAACTTAGTACAAAGTCGACAACAGTAAAAAAAACCTTTTCATATCATGCTTGGTGGTCACTTAAGACTTATATATATATATTGTTGGGTTGAGTTATATTCTTTCCATGACTAGCCCACATAGTTTACGAGGGAGATTAGAGGGGGGTGGTTAGCCCCCCTCTCGGGGAATTTTTTTTGGGACCCTATATTAGGTTGGGTGGACCTACCTATGGTTTTGTGCATGGTTTTCGCACATGGTTTTGGACGCGATGGTTTTCGGTCCATGGTATTGGATGCTTCAACATGTATAAATATGTATTGTAACATTGAAAGGAACATAATGAAAAATCAAGTTGGTAGTCCTGGTTTTTGGATCCAGGGGAAAATCTCTATATATATGTGTTTTATGTGTTATGCTCTCGCATTGTTTATTTTCTGTGTTTTAGAATTCATATGCAGGTAATTTCTGTACGAGGTTAAAACATATATATATATATATATATATATATATATATATATATATACACACACCTTGTTACATAAATAGTGTGGTTTATATGTTTGATGTCACCTTTCATAGAGTTTAGATGAATGTCATTTAATATATGATCCTATGAGTATATTAGAGTGCGTTGTCTAATGTGTAGGCAAGTTTTTTTTATTAAATTGTTAAAGTTTTTATTATTATTAAATTTTGATGTGTAATATTATTATCTCTCTTTTCAATGATATATTAAATATTATTCACATATTTATGACTAACTAAGCCATATATAATTTATAAAAAAAAATTATATTCTAAAAATATAAGTTTTTTAGGAAAATAATATTTTTTACTGATATTTGTTTGTACATATATCATAACTTTGAAATACACAAGTCTTTTTTTATTTCTCCACCACCTTTTAATTGTCTTTCCCCTTTAGAAAATAAATTTTATGGTCCACAACTACAAAGGTTATAACCTACACACTTAAGAAAAATGGTTGATTGTGTTAAGAATCTCCAACTTCATTTCAATGCTTGAGTTTTTAATTTCAAGACATCTTTCCAAAAATGTAAAATTAATAGAAAGTAAACCAATTATTATCTCCATTAGACCACATCATTTATATACTAAATATATGAATTAAAATAACTTATACATTATATTTTAAAGGAAAGTAACATTCCACTATTAAAAAAATAAAATTTTTGTTTACCAATTTTGCATGAATTAAAATTGTATATTATGAAATATAAACTAATTTCTTATATTTAATATTTTTATACCATCTTCTATTGAATTGAACATGAACCTTTACTAATTCCTCCTCATCAACCAACTCTTGCATTAGCCTAAATACTATCAAAACATTACTTAACTTTCAAGGATAAGATACTGAAACATGGATGAATTTAACTAATATCAAATTCGGTTTTTTCAATTTTTGTGTTTTCGTTTTTTGAATTAAATTTACATTACTATTTTTATTTCAAATTTTGTACTTTTTTTCCTATAAAATAAAAAAATCCAATATCTAATATTACACATCAAAACTTAGTAATAAAAAAACTCTATCAAGTAAAAATATTATTAAATAAAGCTATCAAAAGTTCTATTTTTTTTATTATCAAAATTCAAGTGTATGATTTTCTCATTATAATTTCTTAATAGCTATTCATTGATAATCTAATTCAACATAAATTAATATAATAAAAAATGATACTTCATTTTTAATATCTTTGGTTTTGATTGTATTACATTTATATTAGCTATATTTTTTATATGATTTTTTTCACAAATTAATAATTTTGGTTTTGTATTTTTTAATTATGTTGTAAGTCATTCCCCTTTCAAATCAACTCCCCTCTTACCCACCTGTCATCATTGTGCGCTATAAGATTATATGTTAGACGATTGAAAAAAAGTTTAACCATTCGATCAAGGGAACGTAGTTACGAATTTGTTGTAGAGTTGTATTCAATTCCAAGGCATAGGTAACAGATCATACTGTAACAATCAAGGATGAATCGTGGAGGATGCGACGACTATTATAGCCCAGGTAGTCGATTGTCGCGAGAGCGAAAAGGCTTTTAAAAACATTCTTGGGATTGAAGTACTGGTGTATTTGTTGGACACCGGGACTCCTAGGGTTCAGGAGAACGCGGCGTCGGCGTTGCTGAATTTGGCACAGTGCGGAGGGGAGCAGGTTGCAGATGATATCTTGGATGTGCAGAGCGCCATGCCGGCTCTTAGTCTGCTGCTCACCTCCGGTACAGCGAGATGTAAAAGTAAAATCAGTTCTTTGCTCAGTCTTTTGCTGGTTCATGAAAGACGACCAGCGAGTGCCATGTTTTGACCAGAATAAATATATATATATATATGTATATAGATGTATATATATATATATATATATATATATATATATATATATATATATATATATATATATATATATATATATATATATATATATATATATATATATATATATATATATATATATATATATATATATATATATATATATATATATATATATATATATATATATATATATATATGTATATGTATATGTATACATGTATATGTATACATATACATATACATATACATATACATATACATATACATATATATATATATATATATATATATATATATATATATATATATATATATATGAGCTTATAAATTATAGATAAAATGTGAACAGAATTGAAAAAGAAGGAGATGTAGCTCACAGGTGAGGCCTGCACCTGGAGACTACACTCAGAACAGAGAGATCACTCTCGTACACTCTATTATTCATCAATGAAAGATTACATCATAAAATACAACACTAGGAATTAGGAAGTTGCAACCAAACCCCTAAACTCTAGGAACTAATCCTAAACTAGGGAGAATGTTACAACTATGTAACCATTTTCTCCATTAATACAAAATAATATTAATTATTTTCAACTCCCCCCCTTAATGGAGAAAGGGTTCTCCTGGACTCCTAGCATCCTTCTAAACAATTCAAATTTCACACGTGCAAGTGGCTTTGTAAAAATATCAGCCAAATTGTCACAAGTTTTACAATATTCAATAGTAATTTCTTTTGACTGTATCTTCTCTTTGACAAAATGGAACTGAGTGTCTATATGCTTGGTGTTTTTGTGAAACACTGGATTGTGTGCCAATTTAATGGTGCTCTGGCTGTCGCTTTTTATGGAAGTGGGATTCTTTTGTTCTTTTCCTGCATCATCGAGAAGCCTTCTCAACCAGATCGCTTCACACGTCGCTGCACACAATGCTTGATACTCAGCTTCACACGATGACAAGGCTACAGTACTCTGCTTCTTGTTGCTCCATGCTATGACCCCGGATCCTATGTTGAATGTGTAACCTGTGATGGATCTTCGATCATCCAAGTTACCTGCCCAATATGAATCTGAAAAACCTGCTAGAATAACATCAAATGCGTCAGTGTATAAAATGCCATAATTAACAGTACCACAAAGATACCTCAACACACTTTTTGCTGCTACCTAGTGACTTTCAAGCGGTTTTGACATGAATTGGCTCAACACACTAGCAGAGTATGCTAAGTCAGGTCTGGTTGTTGTAAGATATATCAAGCTGCCAACTAGTTGTCTATACATTGTAGCATCAACTTCTTTAGTGTCATCGTCACTGCTCAACTTCAGATTCTGCTGCAAAGGTGTCGCTGCTGATCTACATTGATCCATTCCAAACTTTTCTAACAGATTTCTGGCGTACTTCCCTTGGGTAAGAAAAGTTTGCCCAGTATCTCTGCATACTTCTAATCCCAGACAATAATGAAGTCTTCCAAGGTCTTTCATCTCAAAAACTTGTGCCATAAGCCTTTTGATTCCTCTGATCAAATCATCGGCATCCCCTGTTATAATCATGTCATCTACATACAAAGAAATCAGAATAATCTGCCCCTACTTATTGTACTTGGTATACAAATTTGGGTCATTCAAACTTCTATGAAAGCCATACTGTAAAAAGAAAGAATCAACCTTTTCATACCAAGACCTAGGTGCTTGTTTTAAACCATATAAATCCTTTTTCAATCTGCAAACAAGATGTTCCTGCCCCTGCTTTACAAATCCTTCTGGTTGTACTAAGTAAGTTTCCTCTTTTAATTCACCATTTAAAATTGCAGATTTGACATCAAGTTGGTGTAATTCCCAATTATATTTAGTAGCTAAAGCAATAAGCATTCTGATTGTATTTAACTTAGCTACAGGTGCAAAAGTATCATCAAAATCTATACCTTCCTGTTGTGAATATCCTTTTGCAACCAGCCTAGCTTTTAATTTCTCTATACTTCCATCTGCATTCATTTTTGGTTTAAACAACCATTTACATCCTATGGGTGTTTTATTCTTAGGCAGTTCAACTAAATCCCAAGTGTCATTTCTAAGAATTGATTCCATCTCTTTATTCATTGCAGCTCTCCACTCCTTAAATTGACTAGCTTCTTTATAATTAGTGGGCTCTACAATGTTCAAAACATTTGACATCAAAGCATAGTCTCTCAATTTTAATGGTAATTGAGTCTTCCTACCAGATCTCCTTGGTAGGGGACTTACCTAAAATTTGTCAGCTCTAAATGGGCTTGCTTTATCACCTTCTTCCTGTTCTTCTTTTTGCTCTTCTTTATGCTCCTGCTCTCTTTCATCCTCGCTACTTTCATCCATCAACAATGGAATGTGCCAATCATCACCAATTTCATCTTTCCTTTCCTGTACCTGTTCATGAAACACTACATCCCTACTTGCAAATATCTTATGAGTCTCAGGATTGAACAATTTATATGCTTTAAATTCTGTGCCATAGCCAACAAAGATGCATTTCACAGCTTTAGGATCTAACTTCTTCCTATCAGCTTTGGGTATATGGGCAAATGCTTTTGACCCAAATACTCTTAGATGATTTACTGCTGGTTTGAATCCATATAGAGCTTCAAAAGGGGTTTTGAAGCTAAGATACTTGGTAGGACTTCTGTTCTTCAAATATACAGCAGTGTTAATAGCCTCTGCCCAAAAGCTTTTAGATAAATCCTTACCTTGTAACATGATCCTTGCACACTCCACTAAGGTTCTGTTTTTGCGTTCTGCGACTCCATTCTGCTGTGGTGTGTGTGGCACTGTAAACTGTTGAACAATCCCATTAGATTTGCAGAATTTCATGAATTCCCCTAGCTTGTATTCTCCCCCTTGATCAGAATGGAGAATTTTTATACTCTTACCAAACTGTTTTTCCACCAAGGTTTTAAATTCTCTAAAGCACTGGAAAGTCTGACTTTTCTTACTCAGAAAATAAACCCATGAATATCTAGTGCAGTCATCAGTAAATAACTCCACCTAGCGACCTTGTCTGCATAGGTCCGCATATATCAGTGTGCACTAGTTCTAAAATATATGTTTCATTCCTCCTATCATGCATAGGAAACTGTTCTCTATGCATTTTACCTAAGGCACATCCATCACAATTTAACTGAATGTTACGAAAGATAGGGAGGCCCTCAACCATACCTTTTCTCTGCAATAGCATGAGGTCCTGCAAATTCAAGTGACCGTATCTCTGATGCCAGAGTTGTTCGGCTGTCGATCCTCCTGCAACCATGGCTCGCTTTGATATACTCTTTACATCTAGTCTGTATAGGCTTCCAACACGCACGCATGTTGCAAATATTTCTTTCCTACACTCCTCTATCACACAATGAGTCTTGAAGAACTCGACTTGCATATCTTGATCAGTTATCATGGATACAGATATCAGATTTTTCTTAATTCCAGGTACATATAAAACATTCTGAAGATGACTAATTTTTCCATTTGCAACTTGACTGGAATAACCCCATAACCTTTAATCTCGTATCCACTATCATCTCCTAAATAGATTTTTGATCCATATGTACTTTCCTCAAGACTATCAAAAATTCCTTTTTACCTGTCATGTGAGAGGATGCTCCAGAATCAACATACCATATATCGTCCTCATCAGATGTTGAAAGGGCATGGTCGACTATGAACAGTCGAAATTCATGACTGAAATCTTTATCTTCTTCAACATCATCTTCAACAAAGTATCCTCTGTTCTTTGCCTGCTTCCTCTTTGCATCATCAACCTGCTTCTTAAAGCATACACTTTGCATATGGTTGTTCTTTCCACAATAATAACATTTCTTTACAGAATTATTTGCAATCATACCTTTATGTGGACGCTTCTGCGATGTTCCTCCTTTCTGTTGTGATTGTTGTTGTGGCTGCTTCCCTCTGAATGGTCGTCGTTTCGCCATCAGCGCAAGATCATCACTCTGGGGGTTCAAGTTCTGTTGTCGCTCCTCCTCTTGCAGCAAGATCCCTATCAGATCATCAAATGTGGGCGCTTTCTCCCTTGCCACCAAGCCAGTGATGAACATTTGAAATTCATCTTGCATCCCTTTAAGTGTGATTGAGACAAGATCAGAGTCAGACACCGCCTCTCCAATGTTCCCCAATGCATCTTTTACATCTTTGATTCGCGCAACAAATGCAGTAGCAGTCTCATTTTCATTCATCCTCATCGAAAATAGCTTGCTTTTAAGTGCCATAACTCGGCTTGTGTTCTGGGTCTGATACAAATTTTTAATGGTCGTCCAGATCTCCGCGGACGTTTTACAGTCTCTGATGTGCAGGATAACGTTGTCCTTCACGGACATTTTTAGCAAAACTTTTGCCTTGTTCTCTCGCTTATCCCAGTCTTGCTCCTGCGCCCCCGCAGTCACCCTCTGCTCATCATCTGTAACTATGGACCAAGCATTCGCACCTTCAAGCAAGGTCTGGATCTTAAACTTCCAGTTCGTGAAGTTAGATCCATCGAGTTTTCCAGACTCGTGGAGGTAGGATTCCATCGTATTACTCATTCTGATAAGATTTAAGAAATGAATTGACTCAACAGTAACAAAAAATCGATACCTTTCAAATCGATCTGTCACCGATTCAAATCCGCCAATATCTGACAACTCAGCAAAATTAGTCGCGCTCCGATGAGCAAATTCGCTATTTTTTAATATAGCCAAAAATCGATATGATCAAAACTGATCTGATCTACCTCTCCCGGATAGATCTGCAACTTCTCCGATCTGCTCCCTTTGCAAATCGCTAAAACGAAGATGAGGCTTCCCACAGATCTCCTTGAAGGTAGATTGGCGCGTCCCCGTGGGTATTGGAGCGTTCCCGAGCGAAAAATCCGCGCTAAGAAAAAATCGGTTGTAAAATTTGCTGGCGCGATTTTTTCGTGATTTTCCGTGCCAATCGGGTATTTTGGCGCTCTGGTGCGATTAATAGACGAACAATCGCGCAAATCTCGCTCATGGCGCTATTGTCAGCACGAAAAGCGTGCCAATCTCCTTTCTACTCAGCAAAAAATAAAAAATAAATAAATAAATCTAGTCCGAGCCAGGTGTTCTGCAGTCCACCTGCTCAATCCTTGTGTACACGCGGCCACAGAGGCACCTCACACCACACAGGCAATTCTGCCACAAGGCAAGCTGGCCACAAAAGGCCCTTCAGTCACAAGAGGTGATACAATATCAGGTTCACCCAATCTGAGCTCTGATACCAAGATAAAATGTGAACATAATTGAAAAAGAAGGAGATATAGCTCACAGGTGAGGCCTGCACCTGGAGACTACACTCAGAACAGAGAGATCACTCTCGTAAACTCTATTATTCATCAATGAAAGATTACATCATTAAACACAATACTAGGAATTAGGAAGTTGCAACCAAACCCCTAACTCTAGGAACTAATCCTAAACTAGGGAGAACGTTACAACTATGTAACCATTTTCTCCATTAATACAAAATAATATTAATTATTTTCAACTATTATTTTCCTTGGAAGGATGCCTCAATCCTTCAAATGGTGTCCTCCTTATCTTTCTTAACGTGGAAAGATAAAATATGGAAAATACACACTTTTCGGTTCTATATTGGACTTGTCTCTTAATTTGTTAGTGCACTTATTACAGAGAACTATAACTCCATATCTTAGACTTTTTCTCCACGTGAATCAATGACATATGGGTTAACCTTTTTAGTATAAATCACTTATTTTTTAAACATTTTATGAGTTATTAAATATGGGTTTACCATTTTTATTAGATGTCACTTGTTGTTTACTTGATTTGTCAGTGTTGTGAACTAGGATTTTCCTTATTCCTCTCTGACAATTATCATTTTGTTGGTAAATCCAACAATGGACCTGGAACAAACAATGGGTGAACGAAAAAATTGGTATGCTTTAAAAAAAGGGCCATGTCAAGGAATTGTTCATTGTATTTAGGGATTTTGAAATAACCATCGAATGGATCCAAGATAAATCTCTGATTCAAAATTTATGTTTTTCCAAGTATTTAGAAGAATTTGGGAATGATACTTTAACATCTATACAAAGCATAATTTTCAATTAGTTTAACGCACTATTTTGGTATATGAGGCAAATCCTTTATGATTGTGATAAATGAGAGATTTGATGTGTTAAACAATTTTGTCAAAAATCTATAGTAACTCATTTTGGTAAACAAATATTGGTTGGGAAGATTAGTATTTTTGCCTTGATGTGGTCAATCTGCATTTGGAATGCACTTTTACTTTATATTGAAATATTAGCAATTGCACTAGATGTTGCAAAGGAAACGTCGTAAGGCAATAACATAGGAACCAATATCATAGAAGAAAGAAGATGTGACTAGAGTACTCTATAGGGAGATAGGAGATAGGGGCACCCTAGCCACCTAAGTAAATTTCTAAATCAAATGGGGTGTGGTAGTTTGCAATGGTGGTTGAGTATGTGAGGCTTATGAGGAGACACTGAATTTTTACTGTGATATGCCAAAAAGAGTTACCCAACCTAACCATTTCATATTCACAAGTGTTTTCTCTGCATGTGTTCTTGCTTAAAACAATCTACAATACCTACAAAAAAGAGGTCAATGGTTTTTTTGATTTCGTCATTTGGTTTATAGTTTGTGGGAACTTTGAAATTGAACATTTGTAGGCTTCCATTGCGGAGGCTCTGAATTTAAGTCTAGAGGAAACTGCTAATGTTGAGATTAAAAATATGAAATTCACTGTATCTCTAGAAAGAAAGAAGCTGACATTAAATTTGCTCGGAAGAAGTTGCAGGTATGGTAGGGCGATGCTCGTCGTGAAGCTTGTGTAATCGATGTATTTGATAGAGGGGAAATGAGAAAAACTTTCTTGCTTAAAATCATCTACAATGCCTATAAAAAGGAGGTTAGTCATTTTTTTGATCTCATCATTTGGTTTACAGTTTCTAGGAACTTTGAAATTGAACAGTTACAAGCTTCCATTGCAGAGGCTCTGAATTTAAGTCCCCTCTGGCGAAGCAAACTAGAAAAATGAAACCAAAGGCTATAAAAGTGATGATGAAACTGACTCCGCTCATCACATACAAAGCTAGTGTTTTCCACACAAAAAGAGTATTCTCATCACAAGGTACCGAAATATTTCTTATAGCTCTATTGTCCCCGAGTCTGCTTAATCTTTCAACTGGATTTTCTTCCAGTCACACATACATATATATCCATATAGCTTTGTGAGAAATACTTTTATGGCGTTCAAATATTAAAAGTAGATTAGATGGCCACACAATATACTCTTTGGATAAAAATAATAAGACTCATTTGTCTTTTTGGTTGAGGCCACCTGAAAATATGTTATGCAAAAGCTATGACAAACATAACTGTTATCCATTTTTTTAATGAGGTTCTATATAAATCTATGCGCACTCGATTGTGGAAAAGAGCTCTGATGTACTGATAATGATTTTATTCCATTTGAAATTGACGTCAGTTGTGTATTTTTATTCTGTGTCCAACAAAGCCACTGCACCCCTCTAATGATCTTCACGTCATCATAGTTTCTCAATAGTTAGCTACTTTGAAAGTTACTGCTACTTTGAGCATAATATATCTTAATAAGTCTTTGGGATAATAAAAAACCAGAGAATAGATGAGGTTATGTATAGTACAGAAAGTTACATGGTAATGGGTTGCGTCATATTTGGTAGGACCTTTTTTATTATTTCTATGTAACGAAAAATAAAGCATAGAAGGGCCTTTGCAACCTCTCAATCCATGGAAAACAATGTATTATTTCCAAATAAAAGACCCTTGGAGACCACCTTCCAATGGAACAATGTGTGTTAGAATTTTTTTTATTTTATTTTTGGTAATTGATATTGGGTAGATTGTCAAAAATGGATTTTCTTGAAATGGTAAAGTTTGTGAAGACATTGAAACTAGTTGAATATTTGAAAATACATTTTAAATTATTAAAAATTCTTATTTTTAAATTTAGTAATAAAATTTTGAAGTATATTTTCATTATTATTTAAAAATATATGTTTTGAAAAATAATTAGATTTAACCTCTTTAATAACTTTTCTAATCTAAAACTTACCATTCTCAACATAATAACAAACAAATTCATCAATTAAAGAAACATATCCTCATTGGCTTGTACTAAGAACAAAGAAAGCATACTTGTGAAACAAACAATAAAAGTATATAATAATTTGAGTACGTGCTAGCAAGTAAGCAAATTTGTCTACAAATTTTGTTTGTCACTAGGATATAAGTGCTCTTTGGTTAGTTTACCTGATTATTTTATAAGCAATGGCGGATCGGAAGGGTTCCAGAGCTATGCAGAAGACCGCTGCTCAGGCGGGGCACGGTAAAACCATTGTGCACAAGCCCGCTGCTCAGGCGGGGCACTGTAAGGCCGTCGTGCAGAAGCCTTCTGTTCAGGCGGGGCACAACAAAGCGGTGGTGGTGCAAAAACCTGGTGTTCAGGTAGGGCACGGAAAAGTGGTGGCGCAAAGGCCTGCTAGTCACGCCGGTAACGTCAAAGCCACTGTGCAATCAAATGTTATGCGCGCCGGGCAGATCAGAGTTGAAACGAAGAAGGAAACTGTTCGGGTCGGGCAGATCAAAGTCGAAAAGGAAAGGCAAATCATTCAGGTAGGGTTTAACCCGCATTATAATGTTGTTGCTGCTGCGCCAGGGTATGCCCAGATGAACCCTAGCGTGGGTTATGCCGCGCCCGGGAATGACCAGACGAACCCTAGTGAGGATGATGGGGAGCCCGGGATCTCTGTCTCCTCCTCATCCCATCTTCGCGGCCGGAATGTTCCAGATTCCTTCTCTGCTGGAAGCAAGCAGCGAACTTGCTCCTCATTCTCGCCAGATTTGCTTGCAGAGGTTCCTCTCTTGAAACAGCCAGATCTGTCTGAAGAATCACAGACATTTCAGATCCAAGTCAAACTCATGGGCAAAACGAGGATGCAATGGGTTCGAGCAACAGATCTCGTGCAGGATCTTCTGCAAAAACTCGAACGCCGGCTGAGGATCCCCTCCTCTTACCTCAGATTGTTATATAAGGGTAAGCAGCTTATGAATCCCCTTCCTCTCTCTTTTTACAACATTCATAAGGACGCTTCTATCAGGGCTTCTTTTCGTTTAAGAGGTGGTTCCTTTGGGCAGACTTCCTCTGCCCCTTCTTTCTCTTATAAAGATGCAGCTCGCAAAGACGCTGCCCAACCTCAGTCCTCTTCGAAAGCAGCCCTTCCAAATGAGGCTCCAAAGCCGTTTTTGGTAGACAAATCAGAGAATATTCCTTCCATCAACTGCTCTCATCCTGAGATTGAAAATCGCTCCCAGATATTTGCAGAGTCCGCACTCATATGCAGATTCAATGGGCTTTGGCCTCGCACAACAGATCTATACCAATGGATCCACTCCACTTGGACTAAAAAAAGCAAGATTTACCTATGTTCAAAAGGATTCTTCATTGTGGTTTTTGACTCAAATGAAGATTACCAGAAGGCCTTAATGGGAGGCCCTTGGTTTTGGGGTGCGGCTAGGCTTTTTCTCACCCCCTGGTTTCCATACTTCGACCCTTCTACAGCAGTCATCACCAAGCTTCCCATTTGGGTCAGGCTCCCAAATCTTCCGGCTCATCTATGGCATGCATCTGTTTTCTTAGCCATTGGAGATACTTTAGGACGCTACCTGGCTACAGACACCTCAAGAAAGGAAAATGGTCTTTACACCTACGACAGACTTTGTGCAGAAATAGATATCAGCAAAGGACTACTGGATCAGATTAATCTCAAGATTGGAGATTTCCACTGGACTCAAACCTTGGATTACGAGAATACAACCTTCCGATGCCACCATTGCCATCAAACGGGGCACCTCCAGAGTACATGTACCCAGTTCCTCGATAAAAAGAAGAATCTGAATCGCAAACCCAAATCCAAGCGCTGGAATCCTTGTGAGCCTCCCCGTTCAATGTACGATCTAGATTTCTCTAGTTCAGATGAGGAGGAAACAGAAGCTGTTTTGCAGAATGATGAGGATACTGAAGCAGATGTGCAGAATGATGTGATTCTGATGGACACTCCCTCGGGCGCTCCAGCAATCCCCTCTGACCCTCAGTTTTCTCAGAAACATTCTCATTTTTCTTCATCCTCAGATTCTGATAAGGATATTCCGCCGCCAGTGCAGAATAGTCTGCAGCTTGTCAGCCCTCAGCCAAACTCCACTTGGTGGGTCAAAGTAAACAAGAAAAAAGGAAAAAAATGTTGTGTGGCTGGAAATGATCCCTCGGGGTAGTTCTCTTAGCTGAGTTCTTTTTTTTTGTTCTCCTTTGTTTTCTTTAGCCCTTTCATGGATTGTCTCTAAGGCGTGAGGTGGATAGCCTATCACCTGTGGCTCCCTTGCTTTTCTGCTTAGCTTGCATGCAAGCTTGATTGTACTATACTTTTCTTATCGTAATAGAAGTAGTCTTTATTCAGAGAAAAAAAAAAGGTAAGCAAATTTTTGAAGGAAGCTATAATTTATCTATTTTAAGAATTGCCTTGAAGCTTTGGACTCAATAAAATAAATTAATCATGTCACAACCCACAATACCTGGCATTCAATGGAAAATTGTCTGCTATATAGAAAGGGAAAAGCAAAAATCCTTATTTGTTGCAACTTAGCCCAAGATTACTGAGTGAAAAGTCAACTAGAAACAAAAGTAGCTTGTTGGAGTTAATTCACGTTGGTGCTACCAGAACTATTTGCTTTTATTGATGTCTATTTTCACATATGAATTAATCTAATTAGATGTTGCCTTGTCTATGAATGCTAGAAAAAGTGTTTGAGAACTTCAAAAAACGCTTGAAAAAGGTTTCAAAACAATTTGAGAACTTCAACTCTGAGAATGAGTTTCTAGAGGATATGTAATGGACAAGTTATAATAATATTTCAAGAATATCTCTAGATTTGCAAATTTCTCCAAGGACCAAGTTTGTTCAATTCCAAGAGAGGAAACAAATAGTGAGGCAAGATTCTTTCCAACAAGATTTGCAGGTGGGGAGTGAGGGTGATCAGAATGAAATCCAAATAGGGCAGCATCCCATTACCCCATTACCTTTTGTCACTTGTCAATAGCAACAACCAGATCTTGAGGAATCAAATATATCAGATTTGAAACATCATGAACATGAATCAACTCATGTCAATACGAAAGTTTATGTTGTTCTTGCTAATGATATTTCTTGTTTTGGTTCATTCCCAGAGCATACAAACATCAGGAAAGGACTTGAGAAGAAGCGAGGTAAAGTGGAGAAAACGATCAACTTAGAAGTTCTTCAACAGTACTTTGCTGGAAGCTTGAAAGGTGTTACAAAGAATATTGGTGGTAAATACTTTATCCAAATCTATAGCAAATTTGTTGAGTCAAGGGTTGGGTTTTGCATATTTTAGAAAATCATAACAGGAAAAAGGAGAGAGTTTCAAAAATTCATGAAAGGGAAAAAGAGATAAGTGAGAAAAACTCAATTGAAAACATTGCTTATTGAAGATGGATTATCTGTGGTCTGTTTTATCCCAATACCTCTTTTTAGAGTGTTGCAATTGGAAAGTATGTTATTAAGTGATTTCATTTCACAATGGTGGTATGTTGTTCCTGCCATTTCTTCTGGTGAAGTTGTCCATTTCCATGTGCCATCAAAACAAACATCCATGGATTTCTATATTTCCCATAACCTGGGTTCTCAATGGTGGAATGCCAAGTTGGTAAAAGTGGGGTGTTGTTAGAGCCCCTGCTAGGTTTCAAGTCTCACCTAGGATTATTATTCGATATATCTTGGACATTATGACAAATTCTTTCATTTGCATAGACATCCTGAAAAATATTTCAGGAAGAGAATGAAATTGGGACAAATATACGACCACACACATTAGCCTATAATATAGGATGTATTCGGTGCTTTATTGTTGCTTGCACTCAGGAAGATGCTCATTGGTGTCGAGAACTTTTGGAATCCTGTGTGCATTATCTGAAGAGCTCGACGTTTCGGGTGAACACTTCACCCATCTTCAAGGGCAGGAAGCATGAAGCAGTTTGATGATAGGAAGAGTGCTTGAATAGATTATATAGATAATTGAGATAGGAATTAGCCATTAGAATGAAGAAATAGACGTTAGACGTTAGAGATTTGACTAAAGTTAGGGATTGAAAGATTTAATTTGTATAATTTATTAATAAATTCAAATCAAATGGATAATGAGTTAAAGAAATAGAACTTAAAAATTTAGTTGAAGTTATAATTAAATAATACATATAATGATTAAAGGTCTAATTAAGGTAAATTAAATTGAAAAGAAATGAGGAGATCATAACTTTATTTGATTGGTCATTTTTTTTTATTAGAGTGGTAAAAAAAAAATTTAAAAGGTGGGTGGGGGGGGGTCGGGTTCAAACATAATTAAGATTAAAATTTAAATAAGAAGTTAAAAGTTCCAGTACATGAATTAGGAGATTTAAATTAAGAATTCATAACATTGAGGATTTATTATGATGAGGTAAATTTACTGAGATTATACTTTGAGAAAGAGACGAGGTGAGTAAGAATTACCAAGGTCCAAAAATTATTAATTAAATACCCTGAATTTGCTAATTATGTTAGATGGATAAAAGGGAGGGGTGATTAATAATTAGAAAAACAAAATTAAAATAAATTTAATGTGTAAAAGATTGTAAAAAAAAAACTTAGGAATTGCAAGGAAGATGGGAAGAAGATAAGAAATGGATGGTGGGTTTCCCGGATTCGCTTAACTGGTATCCATCATCTCGGTTAAAGTTATTAGGATGCTTTTCAATTTCGAGGGCCTCCCTAATGACCCAACTAGAGTGATATGGGGCAGAAGCTAGGATTTTAGTTTTGTCAAAACAAATGAGGTGTTTGGTTGAAAGGGAATGCTCAACAATGGCGGATTTTTCAATGTAGTTGTGGAAGGTATCAACCATGTGCTCTTTCAACCGAGCTTTGAAGGATCTACCTGTTTGACCTATGTAGGATTTTCCACAGGAGCAGGGAATCTCGTATACTTCGGGACCTAACATAAGGTCATTTTTATCCTTAGTTGATCTGAACAACTGATTGAGGGTTTTATGGGGTTTGAAGAAGGTTTTGATATTCCGTTTGGAGAGGATTTTGGATAAATGATATGTGACCCCTCGAATGTAAGGAAGGGTCACTTTGGCTAAGGGAGGCGGAGAGGGAAGATTTTTGGTATGGGGATGGAGATCATAGCGGAAGGCTCTTTTAATTTAGGCAGTGGAGTATCCATTGGATTTTAGAGCTTTGGAAAGATGGGCTTTTTCTTTGGGTAAGGAATGGGAGGAATAGATGCGAGTGGCTCGAGAGACGAGGGTTTTGAGGATGACAAATTTTTTAGCGGGGTGGTGGTGGGAATTGGCATGAAGATACCTATCGGTATGAGACTTCTTCCGATAGACTTGGTGAGTTAAGGAACCATCAGAGAGGCAGGAGACAAGGATATGAAGAAAGGGAAGGGAGTGGTTCGCTTCATGCTCCATAGTGAATTGGATTTGGGGGGTAATTCTATTAAGATGAGAAAGGAAAGATTGGAGCACAGGGAAGCCATGGGACCAAATGACAAAGGTGTCATCAACAAAGCACTTCCAACATTTGGGCTTAAGGTGGAAGGTTTCCAAGGGCTTTGGCTTCAAAGTGTTCCATAAAGATATTAGCAATGACAGGGGAAAGGGAGGAGCCCATGGATGTGCCTTTTGTTTGTTCATAACAAACCCCGTCAAAGATGAAAAAGGTTGTGGTAAGGCAAATATTGATCAGGTTGAGAGTTCCAGGATCAACAAGTTTGGAAATGAGATTAATGGCTTCGGGGACATGAATGTTGGAAAATAAGGAAAATAAAACCCTTAGTCAGTTGTTTAGATCAACTAAGGATAAAAATGACCCTATGTTAGGTACCAGAGTATACGAGATTCCCTACTCCTGTGGAAAATCCTACATAGGTCAAACAAGTAGATCCTTCAAAGCTCGGTTGAAAGAGCAAATGGTTGATACCTTCCACAACCACATTGCAAAATCCGCGATTGTTGAGCATTCCCTTTCAACCAAACATCTCATTTGTTTTGACAAAACCAAAATCCTAGCTTCTGCCCCATATTGCTCCAGTCGGGTCATTAGGGAGGCCCTCGAAATTGAAAAGCATCCTAATAACTTTAACCGAAATGTTGGATACCAGTTAAGCGAATCCTGGAAACCCACCATCCATTTCTTATCTTCTTCCCATCTTCATTGCAATTTGTAAGGTTTTTTTTTTTTTACAATATTTTACACATTAAATTTATTTTAATTTTGTTTTTCTAATTATTAATCACCCCTCCATTTTATCCATCCAACATAATTAGCAAGTTCAAAGTATTTAATTAATAATTTTTGGACCTTAGTAATTCTTACTCACCTCATCTCTTTCTCAAATTATAATCTCAGTAAATTTACCTCATCATAATAAATCCTTAATGTTATGAATTCTTAATTTACATCTCTTAATTCATTAACTATAACTTTTAACTTTTGATTTTAATTTTAATCTTAATTATGTTTGAACCCCTTTTTAAAAAATATTTTTTGACATATATATATATCAAATAAGATTTTTGACCAATCAAATAAAGTTATGATCTCCTCATTTCTTTTAAATTTAATTTACCTTAATTAGACCTTTAATCATTATATACATTATTTAATTATAACTTCAACTAAATTTTTAAGTTTTATTTCTTTAACTCATTTATTCGTTTGATTTAATTTTATTAATAAATTATACAAATTAAATTTTTCAATCCCTATCTTTAGTCAAATTTCTAACGTCTATTTCTTCATTCTAACAATTAATTCCAATCTCCATTATCTATATAATCTAGTCAAGCACTCTTCCTATCATCAAACTGCTTCATGCTTCCAGGCCCTGAAGATGGGTGAAGTGTTCACCTGAAACGTCGAACTCTTCAGACAATGCACACATGATTCCAGAAGTTCTCAACACCAATATGTTAATGCATGTTGAAACATATATACTACAAAATGTTCATTTGCAAAGACATCCTGAAATTTATTTATTTATTTATTTTATTTTTTTCCAGGAAGAGAATGAAATTGGGACAAATACATGACCACACACATTAGCATATAATATAGGATGTATTCAATGTTTTATTGTTGCTTGCACTACGTGCAACCCCTCTCCACCCGCCACCCCCGCAGCCCCCTAGGTTGGCTCGGCCACGGGGTGGGGCCGATTTTTTTTTAATAAATGTTTATTTTTTTATTGTTATTTTTTCTAATCTTTTTATTCTTTTATTTTTAATTTTGATTTTCCATTATTTTTAATGTTTTTTATTTTTATTTTAATTTAAATTACTTCGTTTTTTTTAACCTTTGTTTTTTTTTTAATTAATTTTTTTCTTAAATTATGTATTTTTTTTTAATATTTCATTGTATTTTTGTTTTCATTTTTTTTTTGTTGTTTTAACATATTTATTTAAAATTGTATCATTTGTAAATTAATTTTGTTTTTTTATTCTTTCACATTTCTATGTTCGTCCCTTTTTTCCCCTTTTTTAATATATTATTTTATATTTATTTTTCCATGGTTTTTAATTGTGTTATATTTTATTTTATATATATATATATATATATATATATATATTTATTATTATTTTAAAAAAATGTTTTGATTTTGTTTTTTTTTTTCCTCAAATTTTAATGTTTTTAATTTTTTTCTCCGTGAATTAGACAACTTGAAAAATATGATTAAATAGATAAAGGGGTTGATGCCTCATCAACACTTTTCAAAATCATCATGAAAATCATTAACATTTAAAAAAAATGTTCATACTTTACTTTTCAAAATTATCATGAAAATCATTAACATTTAAAAAAAATGTTCATACTTTATACATAAGAAAATTTAACGTGTCAAAATTATGCTAAAAAAAAGGTGTATTCTGAATCAACACTTTTCAAAATTGGTTGATTTTTTTGCTACCTCAAAAAAATGGGTAATCGTATCACTTCTCATTTCAAAGTTTACATTGCTCATTTTACAGGAGTGAAATAAGGATAAGAAGCAACAAGTAACTAAATTAACAACATTATATAACAAATGATGAGGGAGTTTATTAATGTTCTCCTTACTACTAAAGTCTTTCTATTAAGCTTTCCTCATAAAATTAGACCAATTTCTAATGAACAAAAACTATCATCTATTGCATTGTGAATTAAGGTGATATGAGATTACTTTGTTATGAAATGTTTAATTTAAACCATACACTTAGAAAGGTTCCAGAATCTTAATGTTCATAAATCCTTCGAACATTACCTTCACTTTGAACATATCTTGGTTGGAATCTCCCTGAAATATAACATATGATAAAAAAGAAACACAAGTAAACAAACAAAATTGCATAAAATTTTGACTTCTTTCTTCTATGCTAGTTTTTCTTATGTCGTTGCCTTATGACCTTTCATTTGCAACATGTGGTGCAAATACTAGTATATATTCTTAAACATTTTTTATTTTACTTAAACATGTTCTAGCATCCAGGATAAGTGTGGACAACCATTCTTACAATCTAGTCTTAAAGATGATAATATAATGTAAAGGAAACCTTATTATTTATTAATTTTTTTGGTTTTATAAATTATAATAAATAATATATAATAGGATCTCATCCCGGGGTCATATCGATTTTTAACATGGTTGGATTTTTTGTACTCACCTTCACATATAAGGAGTGCCTTAACAAAAACACTCTATCCCCCAGTATTTTAGGTCTGATGGGTAATTTTTTTAATTAATAATATTATTTATTGTTTTTAATATGTTTTTGTCTTGAGATATATTAAAATCTTAAAATACATACCTTTTTTTGTTTGCTATAACTTTTTAGCCTTAATGAGCAAGTTTCATTGCCTAACCTTTGTTAAGTCTTAAGATTGATTCCTATTTCTCCAAAAACCAAAGTGGTGCCCATATTCTCACTAAGAATAAATGATACAAATACAAGGCCATGTGTGGGGGTTCAAGGTGTTGTTTGTGGTTCAAGTTTTCATGTGTGCCCAAGGTGTTATTTATGGCCGTAGCATATCTTACCTGTCCACTTTCACCACCGGTCAGTCAAATATCCTCAATGTCTCCACCTCTGATCATTATCCAATCACGCTCACTTTGCATAGTCAATGTCAGCTTGGACCTCTCCCATTTAAATACTGTTCCATTTGGAACCGTACTCCTGCAGCGAAAGACGTGGTGTGGCAGACATGGATGCAACATCTGGGAGACAAAACTAAAGAGAGTTAGACAGGCCTTAAAAAATTGGGCAAAGAATAATTACCAAGAGCCTGAGTTGAACAAAAAACAAATTAAGCAAGATCTGGAGGAAGTGCAGCGAAACATCGAAGCCTTTGGGCTGACCCAGCAAGCCAAGGAGAACGAAGAAAAACTCTACGCTCAGCTGAGACAAACTATAAAGGACGAAGAAACAAAATGGAGGTTAAAGTCAAGACAGCTCTGGCTTCAGGAGGGAGACAAAAATACTTCTTACTTTCATAAGCAGGCTATAGTTCGTAAGGCTAGAAACACTGTGAGCACAATTAAAGATAGTGAAGGATACAGCTACAATACCCAGGAATCTATAAAGGAAGCAGCCACCAACCACTTCAAGAATCTCCTGCTTGAGGATAAAGGGGAGGAGGACTACTCAAGTTTGTTACAGCACCTATCCAAAGGAGTCACACAAGAAATGAACAACACTCTCAAGAAAGAAGTTGATGAAGAAGAAATCCAAAAAGCGATCTGGAATCTCCACCCAGATAAAGCTCCAGGGCCTGATGGATTTCCGATCAGCTTTTACAGAGAGTATTGGCAGCTGATCAAAAAAGATCTCGTCAAGATGATACGTTGGGTTTTAAAGAAAGGCAAAATGGGGGGATTTACCAACTCCACCTATCTAGCCTTAATCCCCAAAGAAAATAGACCCTCCACTTTTTCACGATTTCGGCCAATATCTCTATGTAATTCTGCGTACAAAATAATCACAAAAATTATGTCAACTAGACTCAAGCCCCATCTTCAATCCCTGATCTCAGAAAACCAAGGAGGCTTCCTTCCCAATAGATACATCTATGACTCTATCCTTCTTGTGCAAGAGACTATCCACTCAAGCATAAGCAGAAGGGAGAAAGGATTTGTTCTAAAGCTGGACCTTGCCAATGCCTTCGACAGGGTAAGGCATTCTTTCCTCTTTGTTGTTCTTCACAAAATGGGTTTTGACTCCTCTTTCAACACAATGATCAAAGCCTGCATATCGGAACCCTGGATCTCTCCTCTGATAAATGGGAGACCGTGTGCTGCCTTTCAATCCTCTAGAGGCCTTAGGCAAGGCTGTCCCTTGTCTCCTTACTTGTTTATCCTTATGGTCGAGTCCCTTAGCCAAATCCTGGATTTCCATAGGAGAATAGGACTAATCACGGGTATCAAACTTGAGCAAGGAACAAAGAACATCAACCACTCTCAATTTGCGGATGATACCCTCCTAATTGGAGGAGCGTCCACCACTATAGCAAGGTGCTTCAAAAAGATCTTGGACCAATTCATGGAATACTCAGGGGGAAAGATCAATCAGCAAAAAAGTTGCATATATGGTTGGAACACTCCAACACACACCATCCATAGTATTGCAAGTATATTAGGAGTCTCTTACAAGCTTGTCTGGAGCCACTTCACCTATCTTGGGATGCCAGTAAGTATGGGACCGCTGAAAGCTAGCACTTGGAATGAAATCCTTGATAAAATAAAGAGAAAAATCCAGCAATGGGGCACCATGTGGCTGAACCCAGCAGGACGACTTGTTCTTCTCAAATCAGGTTTGGCCTCTCTCCCTATTTATCGTTTTTCTTTATGCCAAGCCCCTGCTGTTTTCCATCTTAAAATGGAAAGAGCTCTCAGACACTTCCTTTGGCAAGGAGGGAAAACGGAAAAAAGAAAATTCAACCTTGTTAGCTGGAAGAATGTCATCCAGTCTCAGGAAAGGGGAGGACTAGGAATAAGATCCCCAAAATTGCTGAACTTGGCTCTTGGAGCTAAAATAATATGGAGAATGATCACAGGGCCTATAGCTTGGTGGAAGAAGGTTTTAGAGGCAAAATACTTGAACAGTTCAAGGCAACAACTTCTGGAAACCAACATTCCAAGTAGAGAAAGTTCAAAAATTTGGCAACTATGCAAGAAAGCCATACCCTTCATGTCTCAAAACATCTCAAAAGTCCCAGGAGGGGGGAGTAGCATCAATTTTTCCACAGACAGAATTCTAGGACAGCAACCAATTGAATCAAAAGTGGAGGCAATTCCTGCTATAAACTGGTTAAATGGACAAGGAATATGGTATCTAGATCAAATATCACAATGGGACACCCAATCTCAAGCTTGGAAAGGTTGGAAGTTCCCGGCTTTCCCTAGGGAGCTAGAACCCAGCCTCGCTGCCTTAAAGAACTTCCTTCACAACAAAGCACCGATTCAGAAAGGCAAACAAGATGGTTACCGTTGGGACCCAACTGGAACACAATATACGGCCAAAGTGGGGCACCAGCATCTATGTGACAACACCTTCCCGCAGGATATATGGAACCAATGGAAAATTGTCTGGAGAGCAGAAGCACCTCCCAAGGTCAAATTCTTCATATGGCTGCTCCTGAAAGGAAAAATTCTAACAACGGAAAACTTAAAGAAAAGAGGCATAATGGGACAATCAAGATGCCCGAATTGCTGCAGGTCAGAGGAAACAATACAACACTTGTTTATAGATTGCTCGGTTGCTGATGAATGTTGGAGACAGATGGCTTCAATTGGGGATGCTCCATGGGAGCCTCAGGCAACTATTGCAGACACAATACATAAATGGAGAAAGAATTGCCCATGGAAAGAGAAAAGTAGCAAATTGACGCAAAGGATATGGAATGCCATTCCTCTAACCCTCCTATGGCGCATCTGGCTGGCACGAAATAGAAGGGTATTCCAGGAGAAGGGCTATAACATCAGAGCAATTTGTCACAAGGCAAAATACTTAGCGTTGGAGGCAGTCACAATCCACATCAAAGGTAGGATAGAGATGAACAGCTACAACATGGAAGAGAGGAATCTGGTAAGCTATGCCCAAGAGAACATAACTAGCGCACAAGAATTAAATCAAGGAAAGACTCAAACGAAAGAAACAAACAGGGGTTGGAAGCTGAGGCTAAAGGAAACCGAATTTGCAAGCTGGCTGAGAAACTGTAATAAATTCTATTTATTTTTTGATGGCGCCTCAAAATCAAACCCGGGCCAAGCCGGCGCAGGGGGTCTAATCTGCAATGCTAACGGAGAAAGAATTCTTCAGTTTGAATGGGGATTGGGGGAGTTGTCCAACAACAGGGCAGAAGGGTTGGCTTTGTACCAGGGTCTCTCTCAGCTGATCAAACTAGGGATAAATAAGGTAATAGTGTTTGGGGATTCAGCAATTATTATTAGACTCATGGCGCAGAGAATGAGCTCACCGAACATTCTGCTTCAGCAGATAAATCATAGGAACCAAATCCTCAACGCCTCATTGGCAGAAGTCACTTATTACCATATCCTCCGAGGACTGAATAAGGAGGCTGACAAGTGCGCTAACAGAGCTTGCGAGCGCCCCAAAGGTATCCTGTGTTGTAACGATAAGTCCTCCTTACAATCGTTACCATGAATATTCCTCAACCAGTCAACAGCAAGTGTACCGAGGATAGTAGAATCTATGATAGCAGGCAATCAATCAGTTCAGTTGGCAGAACAGGTATGGTAGGAAAGATTTTGATCAGAAACAAGATTGGAAGATCTACTCAGAGCAGGGGAATCAAGCGAATCGCAGGTGAAAGACATCCTTGGCGGCAGACCACTTGTGTTATTCATGATAAGTTTTTGACCATGAGCTGGAGCATCGGGAAATGCAGGGCTCCTTCCCGCTCCTCTAACTTGTGGTTAGCTTCTATTTATAGAACGGGATACATGCCTCTCCATCACGCAGAGAAAACCTGTGCCCGCAAGCAGAAGAGTAAAACTGTTTCCGCCTTTCTTCAGGCAGTCCGTGGGAACCATCAAGCGCACAGCAGCCCTGTGCGAGCTGGGGAAGTTGCTTACAGCAAGCAAAGAGACTTGAGCTTCTGTGGAAAAGCATTGAACAACAAAGGCAAGACCCAATCGGCGACAATGGAGCGTCCAGAAGAATGTTTTCACTGTAGAGATCTACAGGCTGAATTTGAAGAAGTGCGAGCTCAACAGAGGGCTCTGGAGGATCAAGTGCGCAGTCTGGAGACAAGACTGGAGGACCAATGTCGAATTCTTAATGAGAAATATAGGGCTGAGATGAATCTCTTCCTTCAGAGAGCCAGCTCCTTATATGAACAGTTTAACAGCCTAGCCAATCGATGTAGCCATGCCGAAGAATCAATTATGTTCCTTAAGACCATGATGGACAAGAAGTTCCAAGATGTTCCTTCCTCTTCAAGCGCTAAACAGAATGAGCCTGATCCAAATCCAGAAGCTTCCACTGCCAGGAAGATCAGTCACATAGAGATTGATTAATTATGTTATGTAGTTGTAAATTTTGGTGTCTGCAGTTTGTTCGGATTTACACTAGTTTAAGAAGCCCCAGAGGCAGGAATACTAGGAATAGGATCAAGGAAGAAAAACTTTTTGTAATTCCTTGGATCCAGCATGCTCATGAAACACTATATGTATGGCAAACTGCCCTCTCTTTTTTTTCAGATTAATATATAGCACCCGAACTTTGTCTAAAAAAAAAAAAAGGTATTGTTAATGACCTTAGCCAATGTGTGCTCAAGGTGTTTTTCATGGCTTTAGCCCATCTGTGTTCAAGGTGTTGTTTGTTGGCTTGACCTATGGTTAGGGATGTTAATGGCTTAGCCTATGGTTAAGGATGTCAATGTTATTAGTAGTTTTTAGCAATAAGTATATACCTTAGGGTCATGAAAACAATATATATGTCTATTTTTTACCATTATTTTCAATGTACACAAATCTATTGTAGATGAAACTATATACACATATAAATTGATTATACAAATTAGTTTAATTGTAATTTTTATTACTATAAACTATTAATGAAATTTATATTATTTATTATTATTATTTTTTACTTTAATTTAACTATATTTAAATTAAATTACAAGTACTAACTATTTATATATAAACAAAACTTTTACCCTCCATTTTCCCATTTCAATCTCTCCTTGATTTTTTTTTCCAATGGACCATGGTTTTGGAATTTAATGGGTAAAATTATTGATCGCCTTACACATACGTATTAAAATTTCATTACTAACATAGGTGTGGATCAGGATGCAACATATCATTATGTATTAAAATTTCATTACTAACATAGGTGTCAGGCGGATCAGGATGCAACAGATCATTATGTAGTCTAAACGGAGGTTGTTTAGACTACTCCGTTTGTTAACAGAGTTATCCGGCTTCCTTACAGGATGAATATTTTCTCTCCGACCTGTTAATTCTTTGATGTAGGAGCATCCAAGTGAAGAGGCGACAGCTGGGAAATGTTTTTATTTTATTTTTATTTTGCTGGACAGAGAGGAAAACACTTTGAGTTTCTGTTTCATTTTTGTTTCATTTAAAATTGAGGCTGACTCAGCCATTGTTAGTTTTTAAATTAGGCAAGCAGATCAAGATAGGATTAGTTAAGAACTTGTTTGAAGAAATTGTTAAACAACTGAAAAGTAACTGAGGAACAATTCCTCAATTGTAAAGAACTGCTAATAATGCATTGAAAAGGAAAAACCAGAGAGGATGGAAGGGCTGCCATCCAAAGAGGAGAGAGAGCCCATAAGTTGTAATTTACAATTATTTGAATCTCTATAGTAGCAAACAATTCAAAATCTGTCATTAAGGAAGTAGATTAATTTTTATTATATTCCCTGTGCATAGATGTTTCAGGCATCAAAATGAAAGCAAGACAGTGAAACCATTTATTCAAAAGATCTGAATAAGCATCGACAAGCATTTTGTAACAGGAAGCATTTCAAAACCGAGAACCAAACAGAGGTACACCAACATATATATTTCCTTTTTTCCTCAACAAAAAAAACCCAGGTACTATTATATTCAGCATTTTAAAGCATTTCCTGTACATTTCATTTTCATTTTTCATTCAACAAAATTCACTGTACAAACTCTATAACCTGGAAATCGTGGAGGGTTCCAAACCCATGCAAACCAAAAACATTATAGTCCACAAGCTAGACCCTAATCAAACAGCGAGGGCATGAACACCTCAGAGACCACATACAGACACGAAGGAACCAAAACCCCAAGGGCATAACCGATTACAGACAAGAGCAAGTGACAGAGCAATTATAGACAGAACAAGCAACAAAGCAAGAAAGAAACCGCTACAGCCACGGAAAGACCCTACCCGGGTTTTCCCTAAGCCCGCGAACAGTCCCAAGGACGAAGTCGTGGAGCAGCATTCCCCTGGAAGGGCCTGCACACCACCACAGAGTAGGGCAGCGGTTAGTTAGGGCCACGAAACCAAAACAACAGTGAATAGACATTTGAAAGAGGAGCGAGGGATTTTATTTTCCCTGGAGGAGGATCGATTTCGCGATGGAGGACGAGAGTCGAGATCCGCAACAGAGGGTTTCCACCAGCAGAAGAGCCATGACCGCGTTCTGCCTGCTCACCAAGGAGCCAGAGCATTAGAACCCCAAAAACAAAGGGTGAAATTGAAATTGGAACAAAAAGATTACCTGAGAGCGAGTTCGCCGAGTCGTCCCGTGCAACAACTAGGCAGGAACTTGTGTTTGCAGAGCCGAACCGTCACCAGACCCAACATCAAACATATAAATCACCATAAATAGAGTAGAAACGAAGCTTGAGCCAAATGACAAAGACAAACAGACTTGCGGGTGGAAAATGACCTGAAACCCTCTAAAAACCAGAGCAGTGAATCGCTACAGAGAACAAGCAAAGGCACGGCACCAACAGACCACAAAGAACCAACGAAGCGCAACAAACCACCATACGGGACAAGTAAGGCACAATACTTACCAACCATTGCAAGAACCAGGCGAAAGCACTAAGCACCCATAGAGCCAAACTGTAGCAAAGGAGAAATGAATTCCAAACACCCTCGGCGAAAGTGATAACCCATGGTTGCAAGCCCGAGGTCAATATAGAGGGCGGACAACACACAATAAACCACATTAAAGTCATATACCAAAACCCTGCCACCAAATTTAATTCAAAACTGAAAGAATTAAACGGTCACAACTACGTGTCCCTCCTCAAGATTGCCACCAATTTCTAGTATCAGAGCAGATTGTTCCTTTCTCTCAGTAAAGATGGAGGTAGGAAGAAGGGGTCGAGGAAGAGCCATCAGAAGAGTAACAGATGAAGGGTTACAAGAAGAAATTAGGAATTTAACTGCACGTTTGGCAGCAGTGGAAGCAAGAAGGTGTAGAGATTCGGAAGGTGGGGATGACAGTGATCCAGGTGGATGTTGGTGGCCACCCACCTATCCCATATGGACCCCCACAACTGTCCCTTTTAGTTTTTCAGTTTCCTTAATTATAGCGTAGTTTACTATTTTTAGTAGTTTTTCGGGTCCTAAACTTCCGAAGCCATTTTGAGGTCCTAAACGACGTTTTTTGGGAAATCTACCGCTAGCGATTTTTCTTTAAAAAAATCGTCTTTTCCGTCGTAGTCCTCGAAGAGATCTTTCCAACGGCCTATAATGCGCGTCAAACGGAGATAATACGACCAATTCGCGACCCCGGGAAGTTGATTGATGCGGGAGCATTCAACTCAAAGGGGAAATTATTGTAAATAATAGACATAGGGGTCATGCATTAGTTTCCTAAATTCCAAGTTACTTAGATATTCTCAAAACAAATAAATAAAACTAGGAGAGCTTTTAGGCACAAAAGGAATGGATATGGACCATTAAGTGATAAGGAAAGCTTTTCTATTTTAGAACAGGAAAAAGACGAAATAAAGCTGAGGAGATGCTTTTGCCATATGTATGCATTGCATGAGCTTTAGTTGAGTGATTTTAGGATTTTTAGATCATGCTAAGTTTAATAAATTAGGAAGCCTCAAAGGCAATTGTGTGTGTGTTAACTGTTGATCCGCTTGGCTTTCATCGCCTTGAATCGAATCTTTGCCTCGCAGAATTCTTGAATCTCCACCTCAGTTTATCCTTGAATTTCATACCTGGAAGTTTATATGTGTATTCTGGTTATAGCAAGAACCATTGCGAGTTTCATTAGCAGACCTACGACTTTATAATTGAAGTTTCAACCATATCGATCCGAGACTGTATTAGCGTGGGGAGGTCTTTTGAATTGGTAACTGTGTGCTCGGCGTACAAAGCCTCTCGAAGCCACAGCGTAACAAAGTTCCGAATTTGGAAGCCGACCATATATAAACTGTGATAAAATATCCCGACAGGCCGTCATATCGGAAGTGGGAAGCAGCCAATTGAAACGACCGGTGAAAAGCAGAACTGTCGACATGTTAGAAGGCTATATCCAATTGTACCGGTCCGTTGAGAAGAATACTGTTTGAGCGATCGCCAAGTTGTATCCGCATCGGCCGAACCGTATAGAGAAGGGCGGAGATATATATAGTCATCAACCTTTATATCAGAGCCTTGTCTATGGTAAAATCTAACCTATACTTATCGCTGAGGGCAAAGAGGATGCTGTGGGTATATAGTAGCATATACATATTGATTATGTCGCGTAAGACCGTCAATTATATGTTTCTTTAAAGGATTTCAGGAAGAGCACTGTGTGTTGTGGTTTTATAGCACTGTGTGATAGACAAGCAAAGGTTCTTTTTAAATCATGAAATTCAACATCAGTGAATGAGTTTTATATGCATGGTGATCGGAGGATCTTGGTAGAAGCGGCTTGGGAGCGGCCTGGGCTGCATCATTGATGTACCAACTTACCCAAAAACGGGGCCCACAATTTGGTGTTTCATCTTCTAGGGTTAGGTTTTGGAATGTGAAGGGTTTTCCATTGTTTCTCAACAATAAATAGGCCTTCGAGCCTCATTGTAACACAGTTCAGAGGCATGTAGCCACACATCTCTTCTCAGAGATAAGCTACCATCGCCCTAGCTAGTTTATTTCCATTTCTAGTTGTAAGCATATTTCAGTATTTTCCATTAATGAAATGAAGTATTATTTCTGCTGCATCTTTGTGTATATGGTTATCTCTATAATTTGTTGCGTTCCTGTTTAAATCCGGATCAGACAGTGAGGAGGAAAACATCGCCACAATGGATGGGTCAGATGACGAAGGACCAGAAATTAAACTATTGAGGTTAGTTTTGTTGGCTAGTAGCAAGCCAAGACCAGAGCTCTCTAATTATGATGGCAGTTTTTCCACAGAGGCATTGTTAGACTAGATAAGTGAACTAGATAAATATTTTGAGTATGAAGAAATCAACGAAGACAAGAGGATCACGTTTGCTGTCACCAAATTGAAGGGACATGCAGCACTATGGTGGGACAGTGTACAGGCAAAAAGGAGGAGATTGAACAAACCATTGATTAAAAAAAGGGACAAGATGGTTGCTAGAATGAAGAGCAAGTTTCTACCTAAAGATTATCAAATTGCCCTTTATAAACAAGTACAAAACCTGAGGCAGAGAGTGATGATCGTGAAGGAATATACTGAAGAATTATATAAAGTTAACCTGAGCGCTGGTTATGTTGAAGATACCCTTGAGAAAACAATGAGGTTTGTAAATGGTCTACGAATGGAGATCGTAGATGAAATTAGTATTCTTTCCCCTGAGACCATAGAGGAAACTTATCAGAGTGCTTTGAAGGTGGGGGAAAAGATTGCTAGGAAAAAAAATGCTAGAAGAGGACGTGGTTCTAGTAGAGGTTGGGGACAAACCTTTGGCAGAGGTAGGACTGCCAACAGCAATGAAGAGGGCAGTAGTTCGAAGACTTCGGGACAGAGTGAAAGGGAAGGTAACACCAGAGGAGGAAGGTCATACCAGCGAGGAAGAGGTAATGGCAGAGGCAGAGGAAATGCCTATCAGTGTTACAAGTGTCACAAGTGGGGACACAGGTCCTTTGAATGTCCTGAAAATGAACAAATTGGGCAGAGGGGAGCATATGTCACTCAGCCCGATGAAGCAGAGGCACCACCATAGGAGGTGGAAAATATGCCAAAAACCGGGGAAGCCTTGGTGTTGAACAAGGTATTATTAAAACCAGCTAAGGAAGTAGTTGATCAGACACAGAGGAAAGCATTGTTCCAGACTGTGTGCAAGTCGCATGGGAAATGCTGCAAATTAATTATAGACAATGGAAGTACTGATAATCTGGTAGCTACTGAAATGGTGGGAAAATTGGGTTTGAATAAGTTGAAGCACCCAAATCCATATAAGGTGTCTTGGTTACAGAAAGGTTACCAACTGCTGGTCGATGAATAGTGTGAAGTAGAGTTTCATATTGGCAAGTACAAGGACAAGGTGACTTGCGATATCATGCCTATGGACGTGTGCCATATTCTGTTGGGCAGACCATGGCAGTATGATAGGAAGGTCGTCCATGACAGGGCAACAAATTGTTACAAGTTTGTTAAAGATGGGATAAAGCATACGCTAGTGCCCATGAAGGAAGAGGATGCTGCAGAAACCAGTGGGACAAAAGCACTACTGTTAGGTGGAAAAGAGTTTCTGCGACAGATGGAGGATGATGAGGTGAAGTATGCAGTTGTGCGAAGGCCAAAACCAGTATTGATCCATACTGAAGTCACTGACTTACCTAAAGAGATACAGGACATGCTGCAAGAATTTAGTGATATTGTGGTAGACGATCTACCAGACAAATTACCACCGAAGCGGAGCATTAGTCACCATATTGATTTTATTCCAGGAGCCAGTTTTCAAACAAGGCTGCCTACTGGATGAGTCTAAAGGATAATGAAGAAATCCGGAAGCAGGTGCAGGAGTTGTTGGATAAAGCACTGATTCGGGAGAGTTTAAGCCTTTGTGCAGTTTCAACTATTTTAGCTCCCAAGAAAGGAGGTGAGTGGCGAATGTGCACGGATTCCCAGGCCATTAACAAGATTACTACCAAGGATAGATTCCCTTTACCTCAGATGGATAATATGATGGATTTTTTTAGTGGAGCAGCGTACTTTTCAAAGATAGACCTGAAAAGCGGCTACCACCAATTCAGAATTCAAGAAGGTGACGAGTGGAAGACAGCTTTCAAGACTAATGAAGGCTTGTACGAATGGATGGTTATGCTATTTGGATTGAGCAATGCCCCCAACACATTCATGCGGTTGATGAACGAGAAGCTAAAGGAATTCATTGGAAAATTTGTGATTGTATATCTAGATGATATACTTATATTCAGCAAGACAAAGAAAGAGCATTTTCGGCACGTGAGGTATGTATTGGAAAATTGCAGCAGATTAAATTACTGATAAATTTGAAGAAATGTTCTTTTTTCAAGAAAGAGTTAATTTATTTGGGATTTGTGATTTCCGAGAATGAACTCAAAATGGATCCGGAAAAGGTTGCAGCCATAGTTAGCTGGCCATCTCCCAAAAGTTTGTTTGAGGTACAAAGTTTTCATGGATTGGCGAGTTTTTATTGGAAATTTATTAAAAATTTCAGTGGGATTTGTGCATCCATGGTGGACACCATTAAGAAGGCAAATCAACCTTTCCATTGGATAGAAATGGCAAAGAAAAGTTTTCAGCTGCTCAAAAGGAAAATTACTGAAAAACCGATTTTGAGATTACCAGACTTTAACAAACTTTTTCAAGTTTGTTGTGATGCCAATGGGATAGCCATTGGTGCAGTACTCAGCCAAGAGGACAAGCCAATAGCCTATTTCAGTGAGAAACTAAATGAAAGTAGGCAGAAGTACACGTCTTATGACAAGGAATTTTATGTAGTGGTTCAAGTGCTAAAGCATTGGAGACATTATCTGTTGGCCAATGAATTTGTCTTATTTTCAGACAACTCTGCATTGCAGTATATTATGTAGCAACATAAGCTGAACCATAAACATGCGAAGTGGGTGGAGTACCTGCAGATTTTTACGTTTGTGTTGAAACACATCAGCGGTCAAGCCAACAAAGTGGCAGATGTGTTAAGCAGGAGGAATTTGATCCTACAGGAAAGTACGATACAAGTATTAGGATTTGAACATCTTAAGGACTTGTATGAGGCAGATGCAGATTTTAAGGAAGCTTATGAAGCTTGCCAAAATCCATTGTTGAGAGATAACAGTTCATGGCTGGACTATAATATGCAGGAAGGGTTGCTGTTCAAAGGAGGGCAGTTGTGTATTCCGGAATGTTCTATGAGAGAGAACTTAATCCAGGAAAAGCATAATGGAGGTTTAGCCGGGCATTTTGGCATAGACAAGACCTTGGATCAATTGAGCCACTTTTACTATTCGCCAAAGATGCGCAGAGATGTACAAAAGTTTGTGACTATATGCAAAGTGTTTCAGGTTGCAAAGGGACACAACCAGAACACAGGGTTGTATACGCCCTTACCTATTCCGAACAGACCATGGGACTCAATCAGTTTAGACTTTGTCTTAGGTCTATCGAAGACACAACGGGGATTCGATTCCATCATAGTGGTGGTGGATCGTTTCACCAAAATGGCACATTTCATTCCATGCAAGAAAACCAGTGACGCCACACAGGTAGCACATTTGTTCTTCACAGAGATAGTCAAATTACATGGCTTGCCGAAGTCTATTGTTTCGAACCGAGACGTTAAGTTTACAGGACATTTTTGGCGAACCTTATGGAAAAAATTAGACACCAAACTAAACTTCAGCTTAGCGTATCATCCACAGGCCGATGGTCAAACTGAAGTCTGGGAAATTTATTGAGGAGTTTGGTTGGAGAAAATTCTTGACAGTGGGATCGTGTGCTTGCACAAGCGGAATTTGCTTATAACGATTCGCCCAACCGAAGCATGGGCAATAGTCCTTTCCAGATCCTATACGGAATGCACCCACGTGGAGTACATGAGTTACGGGATTTGGGTCAGTTGGAGCGCAGGAGTGCTGATGGTGAAGATTTCGCAAAGGCAATCAACGATCTTCATGAACAGGTGAAATTAAAATTACAAGACAATAGCCAAAGATACAAGCAGAAAGCAGATTTGAAAAGGCAGGAGGTACAATTCAACATAGGAGACCTAGTATTAGCACACCTACGCAAGGAGAGGTTTCCTAAAGGTGAATACAACAAGTTGAAATGGAAAAAAATTGGGCCTTGCAGGATTCTTCAGAAGTTTTCTGCGAATGCTTATGAATTGTAGTTACCCCCAAGTATTGGAATTTCACCCATTTTCAATGTGGCAGATTTGTACCCCTACATTGCGGCAGATGAAGAAGACAGTTCGGAAAGACGAACACGGGACACCCAAAATGAGAATGATTCATGGATTAAACAAATGCCCCTAGCGAAGCCTCTAGAGATCGAACAGATCCTAGACACCCAAGTGGCCAGACGGACTCGAAGGAAAGAATATTTGCAGTACCTAGTCAAGTGGAAGGGTCATCCTATTGAAGATAGTTCTTGGTTAGATGTTGGCCAGATTCAAAGCGTCGGGTACTCTATTGAAGAGCTCATGGACAGGAGCCATGAGTTTAATTTACCCCGGGAGCCTGATGCAAGAGCATCCGAGTGAAGAGGCGACAACTGGGAAATGTTTTTATTTTATTTTATTTTTCTGGACAAAGAGGAAAACACTTTGAGTTTCTGTTTCATTTTTGTTTAATTTAAAATTGAGGCTGACTCAGCCATTGTTAGTTTTTAAAATTAGGCAAGCAGATCAAGATAGGATTAGTTAGGAACTTGTTTGAAGAAACTGTTGAACAATTGAAAAGTAACTGAGGAACAGTTCCTCAACTGTAAAGAACTGCTAATAATGCATTGAAAAGGAAAAACCAGAGAGGATGGAAGGGCTGCCATGAAGAGAGGAGAGAGAGCCCAAAAGTTGTAATTTACAATTATATGAATCTCTATAGTAGCAAACAATTCAAAATCTGTCATTAAGGAAGTAAATTAATTTTTATTATATTCCATGTGCATAGATGTTTCAGGCATCAAAATGAAAGCAAGACAGTGAAACCATTTATTCAAAAGATCTGAATAAGCATCGACAAGCATTTTGTAACATGAAGCATTTCAAAACCGAGAACCAAATAGAGGTACACCAGCATATATATTTCCTTTTTCTTCCTCAACAAAAAAAACCCAAGTACTATTATATTCAGCGTTTTAAAGCATTTACTGTACATTTCATTTTCATTTTTCATTCAACAAAATTCACTGTACAAACCCTATAACCTGGAAATCATGGAGGGTTCCAAACCCATGCAAGCCGAAAACATTATAGTCCACAAGCTAGACCCTAATCAAACAGCGAGGGCATGAACACCTCGGAGACCACATGTAGACACGAAGGAACCAAAACCCCAAGGGCATAACCGATTACAGACAAGAGCAAGCAATAGAGCAATTACAGACAAGACAAGCAACAGAGTAACTACAGACAGGACAAGCAACAAAGCAAGCAAGAAACCGCTATAGCCATGGAAAGACCCTACCTGGGTTTACACTAAGCCCGCGAACAATCCCAAGGATGAAGCCGTGGAGCAGCATTCCCCTGGAAGGGCCTGCACACCACCACAGAGCAGGGCAACGATTAGTTAGGGCCACAAAACCAAAACAACAATGAATAGCCAATTGAAAGAGGAGCGATGGATTTTTTTTTATTATCTGGAGGAGGATCGATTCAGCAACGGAGGACGAGAGTCGAGCCCGCAACAGAGGGTTTCCACTAGCAGAAGAGCCATGACCACGTTCTACCTGCTCACCAAGGATCCAGAGCGTTAGAACCCCCAAAAACAAAGGGTGAAATTAAAATTGGAACGAAAAGATTACCTGAGAGCGAGTTTGTCGAGTTGTCCCGTGCAGCAACTAGGCAGGAACCTGTGTTTGTAGAGCCGAACCATCACCAGACTCAACATTGAACATATAAATCACCACAAATAGAGCAGAAACGAAGCTTGAGCCAAATGACAGAGACAAACAGACTTGCGGGTGGAAAATGACCTGAAACCCTCCAAAAACCAGAACAGTGAATCGCTATAGAGAACAAACAGAGGCATGACACCAATAGACCACAGAGAACTAGCGAAGCATAGCGAATCACCATACGGGACAAGCAAGGCACAATACTTACCCACCATCGCAAGAACCAGACGAAAGCATTGGGCATCCACAGAACCAGACCATAGCAAAGGAAAAATGAAATCCAAACACCCTCGACGAAAGTGATAACCCATGGTTGCAAGCTTGAGGTCAGTGCAGAGAGACAGACGACATACAATAAACCACATTAAAGTCATATACCAAAACCCTGCCACCAAATTTAATTTAAAACCGAAAGAATTAAACGGTCACATCTACGTGTCCCTCCTTGGGATCCCACCATTCTTTAGAGGCTACCACCGTCGCTACAAAGTAGGAGGGTTTTTACATTGAGGCTCCAAGTAATTTTCATCATAAAACTTGTAATTTTAGCCCCACATAGAACTATATTTAATGCTATATTTCCTGGTCTGTACTCATTTTTTTACTATCATTTTGTGCTTGCAAGATGGCTATGAGGTGAAGGACGTCTTTCCATGTGCTTTTCACAGGTAAGACTTTATTCCTCGAGTTTATACATTCATTCCCCTCCTCAAGCATTTCGCGCTAAGGATGGCTGCCAATCTAGCCATTGAATGATCCTTGCAGGTATGCTCAAGCTTCCAGGCTTCGATTCCGAACAAGGGGTTATTCATTCTACATCTCGCTTTCTCCTCGAAATTGCATAGTGCAAATTCCAGGTTCTCAAAATTTTTAATTGTTGTGGGTGTTTGCAAGGCATCCTCACTGGGTGCCGCGTGACATATTTAGCACCCTACATGCTCTTCTTGTTCTATGATAGCCTAAAGGTGGCATTAGGGTTTGGTTTTTTTTTTTTTTTTTTTTTTTTTTTTCTTGAATTAAAAGAATTGTTGATGAGAGAATTATAGAAGGTTGCTGCCTTCCTTCCTTTCTGCCATAAGTTATGAAAATCTATATGTAATTTTGGATTCGATGGCCTTCGACGGCCGTATGCATGGCTTCTCTTGAGATACTTTCAATGTATAATGCTTTCCTTCTATTTCAAGTCTGAAACCTTACTATGGTTACGAAGATATGGCTATGGTTCTCGTTTGTACATATATAAGAATACTCATAGGAAACACTTGTAAGATCCCTTTTTTAAAAGGGATATATATGTATATATATTCAATCTCAAATGACTCCCTTCGAGGTTTTGACTCAGTAGCCCCAGGATATTTGACTGAATGCCTCCAGGGCTGTCATAAGGAGTTTTCTAGCTGCAGTATCTGAGTTGTTTTTTAATTTTTAACAGAAAACTGAGCAATTTTATTATGTATTTCCACTAGTAAAAAAAAAAGAAATCTTTTGTCTTCTTCTTGGGAATAGAATTCACACTGTTATTTTTTTTTTCCTAGTTTTGCAGTTCTTTGTTCTTTGTTCTGATCATGCTCAATTTACATATTCAAAATTTTCTTTTGCCAAATGTACCCTCTCCGGATAATAATTTTTATTTGTCTGCACACGTTTCTAGCCGAATCTTCTCAGAACTAAACTTATATATGTGTCTGTATAGATATTTATGTTTCATATGCATCTTACCATTCAGCTAATTCAGGTTCTCGACGGTTACTTGTAATGGGAAATCGTATCCAGATCTCTGGTCCTAGCTTTCACATACTCTGGACTGATTCTGTGAAGCCCTGGTAATGCTGTGTTGTCCAGGGCACTCATAGGTTCAACCTGGGTATAAAACCCTGAACTTACACTTTAATAATATTCTATCCATAAATTAAATCATGGCTCCAACAACTAAAACATTATTGTTTCCAGTGAACATACTTATGTCATTCAGCAGCAGTTATATTTTCTGGTGTCTACTTTTGCCTTTACCTGTAAGCACCAGACCCATCGCGCGAACCTTGTCTACATCACAGAGTAGTTCACATAATTTTCTTTTTCCAACCAAACCCTGTTCTAGGATTTAAAAAAAATAGAAAACTTTTTATTTCTGCATATTAATTTCAGCCACACATCGGATACAAATAAATCAAGGACTACATACTTGTCTGAGTCCTTTCAGAAATAAGCCAAAGGCTTCCACGTTCCTCCCAGCCTTGAATTGACTTGCCTGTCATTTCCCCCTGACCTCTCCCTCTAACTTTCAGGTAAAAACCAGGAGACTTGTTGGCATTTGTTTCCTCCACAACCCTATGCAGCGTCCTGCAAATCCTTTCATGGGTTTACCAGTCTTTATCTCCCACTGCTAAGGGTTATCTGGATACTGTATTTATCTCCCATAGTATTTGGTCAGAGTCCACCAAAGGGTATTTCTCTCCAACCCTATATTTGACAAAGGTGGTCCGTAATTTCTGCTTCCTCTTTTTTCCCAGAGCCCTTTAAGTTCAAAAAATAGGAACCAAAGACAGAAAAATGATTTTTCTTTTTCCTTTTTATTTTTTATTTTTCCCCTGACAGTTAGACATTAATCAGACATTAATCTCTCATGTTAACCTCTTAACATATTCTAATATCTCATGTCAACCTCTTAACATAAAGATTCAATTTACTTATTGGGTGGGGGGGCTTATGGTCGAGCCTGCTTGCGCATCCTGAAAGGTCTTACCGGGTGAAAATGTTCTAAGGTGTTGTGTCCTCTCCTCTCCCTTTGGTCGAGCCATTCTTCGGGGATTGGGGTGGGTGGGTGGGTAAATAGTTAGCAATAGAGCAGCCTTACGGCACCTCACCCCACTTAAAGGTGAGCCATACTTCCTCTCCCTAGGTCGAGCCACGTCCTCACCTCACTTAATTAGGGTGAGCCATCCTTCCTCATCCTCAGCGGACGAGTTGCGACTCATCCTACTTATCCTATCCTTGGCCTTCCTCACCCATATGAATGAGTGAGCAATCCTTCCTCGCCCTCGCCCCTTGGCGAGCAACTCCGTTTCTCTACGTTCCTCACCCATATGAATGAGTGAGCAATTATTCCTCTCCCATAGGTCGAGAGTTCGACAGGCTCACCCTCACCCTCGCCCTTTTTGGGGCGAGTCACTAACCGTACCTCGCCCTCCTGCGTCGGGGGAGTCACTAATCGTACCTTATTGTATCCTTGTTGCGCGAACACTAAGGCAGTCGTTAGGTGAGGTAGAGTGGTTACTGACTGCTTCGACGGATATATCCAGGCAAGTCCAGGGAGGTCCGGCCCCAGGGAAGTCTTTGAATAGCCCCGGGGAGTCGGCCCTTCTAATTAACGAATGAAGACCTTCACTGTATAAAATCCGCCTATAACGAAAGTAGTAAACTAACACCTTAAATGAGTGGGATAAAGTAGTGGTAGAATAGTGTTATGGAGTTATGTCTTCTCCTTATGCACTTAGATACCTGGCTAATGACCGAAATGATGGCCCATACGTGAAAGAAACGCTTCGTCTAATATGGGGCTTGGTAAGTCCTTGCCAGGAGCTATCTGTCTCACTATGCGGTAACCTCGCTAACGTTGGCTACCGTATCGACATATCTCATTTCGGTAACTAGGGATAGCATAAAGAGAAGACATAACTCCATAACACTATGGAACTGCTCTTTTTAGCCGGCGTTAGGCGAATTCGTGACATAAGTCCCGGGCTTGAACTGTATGTAGCAAATAGGCCCTTACACGTTACATAAGGCATAGCAAGGTCTCCTGGTAGGTTATCACCTTATCACTATTTTTGAACCGGAAGGTAAGTAGTTGGCAACTTCATTTGCGTGCGATTGACATCTACTAAGCACTGCTTGCAGGCTCCGTACTTGATTCCCAGAGTGAGTGGCCTAAAGAATCATAATATAGTGTTTCTCTCGCGAGATCCGAGTCAGCACCGGCGAGAAAAGATCTCTTTCTCCCTGTCGCCTATCTCACCGTTTCTTTGAAGTAAGGGTGAGCCTTCGCTTTTTGGATCGTCTCCTGCCCAATGCGGTATCTGATCGACCGAACCTTCTAAGAGGATTATTATTCCAAGAATAATTTCTTATTTAATTTTTTGAAAATAACAACAATATCATCATTTCTCATCACCTGTCTTTCATTTTTCTTCTAATTAGCAATTAAATAAATAAAAGTCTCATATTAAATTCTTCTAATTAGCAATTAAATAAATACAAGTCTCATATTAAATTACCAGGGGTATTACATTTTCTCTGCTACATCTTGGTTTGTTTTGTTCAAATGGCTCACCTGCAGAACGACCCTTGGTTTGTTTTGTTCAAATGACTCACCTGCAGAACGACCGACCGTGAGAAATGTGGTAAGGGTGTTAAGAGACTCAACCAGGGGTATTACATTTTCTTTGCTACATCTTGGTTTGTTTTGTTCAAAAGACTCACCTGCAGAACGACCAACAATGAGAAATGTGGGAAGGGTGTTCAAGAGACTCAAAGAGGTTTTGGTGGGAGATACAATTATTTCCAATAGAGGAAGACAGTATATCCAATTTGCTTGGAAATACAATTGCAGGAAGAGTATATCCAATCTGCTTGGAAATACAAGTGCAGGAAGAGTATATCCAATCTGCCTGGAAATACAAGTGCAGGAAGGAATGTTGCAGCTACATCAAATGATAAAAGTTCTTCTACATTCTAGTTTATGAAAATTGCAACTACAACAGCTACCATTTCGTTTGTGTTGATCAAAGTTCTTCTACATTCAAGTTTATGAAAATTGCAACTACAACTGCTCCCATTTTGATTAGGTTCTTCCAATGGGAAGATTTATCTACTTTTGGTTTCTCGAACAACTATCAATTAGTTTAATATTATATATGTGTAATCATGTTTAACATAAAAATTGTATATATATTTTTGCAATATTATATTAACTGGATTGCAGATATATATTTGTTTTATTGCATCATCATTGATGCCAATACTCATATGTATGCAGTAGGCTTGCCTAGAGTGTCACACCATTTATTGCAAAGACTTATTTAAACTAAATTGCAAAACGAGCTAGTAAATCAAATGCTAAACAACAAATTCAACTTGAAAGCAAACCAAATTTGAAGAAACACTATTATCAAATGAATAAAGATGACCACTGGTTAGTGACTACATGTTTTTTTGACCCTCATTGATTCATATAAATAATAGTGTCCTCAAATCTTATTTGGCACTTCTTCAGCTCACACATTCTTCTCTCTCCTCATCTGATTGGTTCGTACACCTTATTGGGCAGCTGTTCTCTTCACACGTGTGGCTGAAAGGAGGACGAATTTCAGGAGGCAGAAATCAGGAAGTTTTCTGCAATTTGACCAAGTGTTGACCAACGTTGGCTTGGGTGTATTTGACCTCCTTTGACTGTGATTTTTGTGGGAGATTTTCTGTTTGGGCTGGCCGCATTATTTGACACAAATTGAGGATTTCTAGGCTAGTTGACCAGCATTGACCACAGGTTTGATTGCAGCAAGAAGTGCAGACTTTGACCAAGTTTGACTGACCGTTTTGGGACTGTTTTGGGCTGACTTTGACTGACAAGAAAGGTCGAGTTCCCCTCTCCTTTGACTGAACTGTTTTGGAGAAGTTTGACCAGGGTTTGACTGCTATTGACTTTCTGGTTAGGGCTGATTTGATTGCTGCTGACTGAGGGCAGAATTGCAGATTTGACAATGCTGTTTTGGATAATGGTATTGGGTCATCAATTGGCAAGTCAATTTTGACTTTGACTTTGTATTATTGTACTCTCTCTCTCTGTTGAACATATGATATTTATAATAAGAAGATTTGATCAAGGGTTTTCCCCATCTTGGGGCTTTTTCTTGGCTTGAGCCAAATTTTTGTGTTCCCTTGTCTTGGTTCGTCTTCTGCGTTTATTGTTTATGTTGTATCTACAATTATTGTCAATGTGATTAATGGTTAATGTGATTGCTATTGGAAAATAAGTGGAATTATCATTGCACTAATAAAATGATAAAAGGACATTGAAGTAATTGTTGCAAGCATAAAACATACCATTGTTATCTAAAATTAACATGGTATCAAAGCCCAAGTAAGGAAACAGCCCAAGCAAGAGAGAAAAGCAATCACTAAGAGATCCGTTGGACAAAGATTATTGGACAAGTCTCCATGGCCTCTACATCTTACTTCAAGATTGAGGACAAGCTCAATGATAAATTTGACTATCATGCATGGAAGATGACTTTGGTCTTGACTTTGGAGGAGCATGAAGTATTGAACTATGTGTAGGGAAAAGTGGTGGAGCCTTCTTCAAATGCACCTGTTGCTACGAAAACGAGGTATTGAAAAGGTGAGGTCAAAGCTAAATTTTTTTGATTGACTCCATTCAAAAGCATTTGGTTGCCTATATTTCTGATTTGGGAACTTTTAAAGAAATATATGATAAGTTGGTAGGGATTTTCAAAGTCAACAATGCAGATCAAATCCTCTTTCTCAGGAACAAGTTGAAGGATATCAAGATGGATAAAGGGGGGAGTCTATCCAATCCTATTTCATGAGAATAATTCAAATCAAGAATGACTTGCTATCTATTGGAGAAGTTATCGCTGACAGGGAACTCACTCTCATTGCTCTTGGAGGTCTTTCAAGACTGTGGGATGTATATGTCACCACTATTCTCAACAATAACAGGGTGCCTGATTTCAATGAGTTATTGGCTAGATGCACTCAAGAGGAGACCAAAATGATGGAAAAAGATAAATCATACAATGGAAATGAACCTATTGCTTTCTTTGCAAATGCAAAGAATGACGCTGGTCCCCAAGGAAATAGGGTCAAGGATCTAAGAAGGGATTCAAAGGAAGAAAATGAAGATGCTACAATTGTAGCAGGTTCGACCACTATGCTAGAGAGTGCCCTCACAAGAAGAATCCTCCAAGGGATGATGACAACAACAACAACAGTTACAATAGTAATGGCAATCAAAGGAATAACAGGTTTAATAAGAAAAGAAAGAGAAATGCTCCCATTGCTCGAATGGAAATGGTCGACCTCTCAAAAGGACAAGAAATGCCAGGTATGATGAAAGTAATGTTGTAGAAAAACAATATGAGTTTCATCTCATTTCTGCTTTATCTGCTGCTTCTCTTTCGTGTACTTTGGATCGTTGGTTAATTGATAGTGGAGCCTCAAGGCACTTCACTGGATATAAAGAGGCCATTTCAATTTTGGTTGAGAAGAAGACTAATCTAAATATTATACTTGGTGATAATGCCACCTACCTCTTGAAAGGGATAGGCATTGTCACTCTTCACTTGAATCATGGTCAAACCATTCATCTACAAGAAGTATTTATTGTATGTGCCCAATTTAAAGAAGAACATGGTGTCTATTTCTGCGATGGAAGACAATGGCTTCAAGGTAGCATTCATTGATGGGAAGGTAGGTATTTGGCATAGAAACCCTAAAGATGCATTTACTCTTAGATTTAGGGTTGATGGTCTCTATCAAGTTGGTGGAAGTCCTTTGGGAGCTATGGCAAGTGAATACTGATCTTCAATGTGAATTATGGCATCGGAGATTTGCCCACAAGGAAACATACAAAGGGACCATTCCCTTCTAGTGAAAGCAAGACAACTAATATTGTTCAATTGGTCCATTTTAACCTATCTGGTTCCTTGCCCATAACCTCATTAGGAAGATACACATATTATGCAATCTTTGTGGATGACTTTTCACACAAAACATGGATCTATTTCTTGAAGAGGAAGGATGGAGTGTTCAAATGGTTCCATGCTTTCAAAGCATTGGTGGAGAATCAAACATGGAAGCAGATAAAGGCGTTGAGGACTGAAAATGGAATCCAAAATGAATCAAATGAATTCAATGACTTTTCTAGAGAGGCTGGCATTAAGAGGGAGACAGTTGTTCCATGCACTCTTGAGCAGAATGGTGTTGCTGAAAGGAAGAATCGAACAATCATTGAAGCCACCCATGCCATTATCTATGATCAAGGTCTATTGAAATTCTTATGGGGAGAAGCTGCCAATACTGTTGGATATATTCAAAATAGGAATAAGAAGTCTTCATTGGTAAGAAACCTGATGTTTCTCATTTTAGAGTCTTTGGATGTCTTGTATACTTTCATGTGCCTAAAGAAAAAAGGACTAAGGTGGAAGCTTCTGGGAAAAAAGGTATATTCGTTGGCTACAGTGGAAATTCAAAGGCATATAGAATTTATGTACTTGGTTAAAGATATGTGGAAGTAAGCTGAGATGTTACTTTTGATGAAGACACTGCCCTCGGGAAAGCCAAAGATCTCCCCATCTCAAGGAAGGACGATGATGATGCTGCTAAATCACAAGAAGAACCTTCGATGTATGAGCCTATACCTGATGTTCGTGGCCCGATGGATCCTATTGATCTACCTCCTCGTGATCCCTCTACCTCAAGGAAAATACCACTATGGCTCAAAGATACTCTCGAAGACGCTGAAAGACATGCTACTCCAAGAGGGACATTTCGTGAAAGTAAGAAGCCCAACATGTATCAAGGGTACTTCGCTGCCATGAGTACCATTATTCATGTTGAACCTTGCACGTTCAAAGAAGCTGTAAGGCACCAAGTGTGGAAAGATGCGATGAATGAGGAATATGAATCGATCATGAAGAATGATGTCTGGGGCGTGGTGCCTAGACTGAAGGACAAGTCTGTGGTCACTTCTAAATGGATCTACAAGATAAAACATGGAGCTGATTGAAGTGTTGAAAAATTGAAGGCTAGGTTTGTAGCTCGTGGTTTCTCTCAAAAGGAAGGAGTGGACTATGATGAAATATTTGCATCGGTTGCTTGATATACCGCTATTCGATCTATTATTTTTCTTGCTGCCAATCAAGGATGGAGCCTACATTAAATGGACGTCAAGACTGTCTTCTTGCATGGCTCACTTAAGGAGGAAGTCTACTTGAAACAACCTTAGGGGTTTGAAGTCCAAGATAGAAGGACACATGTTTGCCAATTAAAGAAAGCCCTCTATGGGTTGAAGCAAACCCCTAGGACTTGGTATGAGAGGATTGACAATTATCTCGTGAAGTTGGGATTTACTCGAAGCTATGCTGATCCAAAGCTATACTTCAAGGTCGAAAAGGAGACACCTCTTATTTTGGTCGTTTATGTTGATGATCTCTTTTTGACCAATGCAAACCCTCTCATTTAACAATGTAAGAGGGAGTTGACCTCTGAATTCGAGATGAAGGACCTAGGACTGATGCATTACTTCCTAGGCCTGGAGATCTGGCAAAAGCCAGGCGAGATTTTCCTTTCTCAAGGAAAATACTTTGTGAAGTTGTTAGAAAGGTGTGGGATGGTGGAATGCAAGTTTGTGTCTACTCTGATGGAACTCAACTTCAAGAAGCTATGTGGAAGTGCTGCTAGGCCTGAATTGGAAAACCTTTCTGAATATAGACAACTTGTGGGGGCCCTAATGTTCTTGGTAAACTCTCGACCAAAGATATGCATTGCTGTAAATACTTTGAGCCAATATAATGGTTGAGCCTCATCACATACATTGGGTTGTTGCAAAGAATCTCGTAAGATATCTTCGTGGCATTATCAACTATGGTCTGAGATACATTGCCGGGAATTTGTGTAGAAATTTGATAGAAATTGCAATTGCTCAAGAAATCGAACTGAAATTATGAGACACAAATTCTACTCTACTAATTTGCGGAATGAAAATCACTATTTAGAACAACATGCATAGACATGTAACGAGCAAAACCGCAAGTACACAGTGATTTTTAGTGGTACCCAACTGGGAAAAACCCCTCAAGCCTCTTTGCATTAATCAGTTGAATAGAGAAATTATTACAATTGCATGCTCGAGCTCTGAGTGCTACTTGCAAAAGCAAAACTATTCTCTTCGCTGAATGAAAACCTCTGGCACAATTATGAGGTAATTCGAGCTCCTTAAGAATAGGGAAGTCCCTATTTCCTTGCGCAATTCCCAAGGAATTGATCTCTTGACTGCATGCAAAAACTGTACACTCAACTAGTATACAATTAATGTTACACTAGCCTTTATCTCCTCCACTCCAGCTGAGCAATTCGAATTCCATGCATGTCTGGGCTATTTTGGGCTGATTGATCAGTTAACTGACAGATCTTTGAGTTAGACTGCTGTCTCACTGCTCAACTGACCTTCAACTGACTCTATTAATTGTTAGAGGTCAGTTAACTGAGTACAACTGAAAATAATTGAACTAGATTGCTAAAATTTAGTAATCAACACATGCATGACTGAACTTTAAGCCCACTAACTTGAATTTGTTGATCTAACTGAGTGACAAGAGCCATGTCACACTAGTTAACTACCTCCAAGTTGTCCTGCTGATGTGGAAATTCGATTTACTCAATTTGACTAAGGCTAAAGTCAAATTGAGCTTTTCTTGCTACACTTTCTAACACCCTCTTCGCAAGAAAGGGATTTTTCATCACCCCTATCCCGCACCTATGGAATTCGAATTTACCTCTTGACAATGCCTTTGTCAAGATGTCAACATCTTGCTCCTCAATTGGAATGTACTGTAGCAACATAATTCTCCTTTGCACACAGTTTCGCAAATGATGATACCAGATATCAATGTGCTTGGCCCTGTCTTGAAATACTGGATTCTCAAAGAACTTAATGCAACTTTTATTATCACAATAAATCATTGTTGGATCCATCTCTTGACTGAAAAGACCCACAAGTATTTTCCTCATCCATATGGTCTCACATGCTGCACCATGTATTCAGCCTCTAATGAGCTGAGCGCCACAGAGCTCTGCTTCTTGTTGTACCATGAAATAATTGCGGACCCAACACTGAAGATAGCACTTGAAGTACTTTTCTTGTCTGATGGACTCCTTGCCCAATCTGCATCGATGAAGCCTTGGAGCTTCACTCCCTCTGTCCTCTTGTACCATAATCCATACTCGGTAGTGCCTTTGAGGTACCGTAACACATGTTTTGCTGCCTTCCAATATAGCTTGGTAGGCCTCACCATAGCTTGACTAAGCTAGTTTATTGCATAGCACATGTCGGGTCTTGTGTTCACAAGATACATCAAAGACCCCACAAGCTGCCTGTAAATGGTAGCATCAACCTCTTCACCTGAAGTGGCATTCTTCTTCCTTTAGTTTGTAGCTAGAGGTGTGTCCATAGGATTATAATTCTCCATGTGAAATCTTTGAAGTATTTCAGAGGCATACTTCCCTTGAGACACAAACAATTCACCATCACCTTGCCATACTTCCAGCTTGAGGAAGTAATGCATTAAGCCCATGTCTTTCATCTCAAATTCCCTTGCAAGATCCTCTTTGCAAGAGCGGATCAACTGCTCATCACATGTCAATATTAAATCATCAACATACAAAACAAGAATAAGCAACTTACCATCTACCACAATGTGATAGAGGTTTGCATCTACTTCACTTTTGGTGAAGCGTAATCCACTGAGATAACTATTGATCAGAGTGCACCATTCTCGGGGTGCCTATTTGAGACCATACAATGCTCTCATGTGACTCTCGATCATATGTCTCAAATCCTTTTGGATGCTCTATGTAAATTTCCTCCTCAACAACACCATTGAGAAAGACGGTCTTCACATCCATTTGGTGGATCTTCCACCCCATCTACACAGCTAATGCAAGAATTGATTTGATGGAGGAATACCTTGCCATAGGGGCAAATGTTTCCTCATAGTCAACTCCCTCTTCCTGAGAAAATCCTTTGGCCACAATTATGGCCTTGTACTTCTCAATGCTCCCATCAGCTGCATGCTTCACTTTGTAGATCCATCTGGAACCAACAATGGTTTCCCTTTTGGTCTCATCACCACTTCCCATACACTGTTCTTCATGATGGATTCATATTCTTCCACCATGGTATCAACCTAAACAGGTTGAAAAACTGCTTCTGCAAATAAAGAAGGTTGTGACTCAATGAGCTCTCTCATGAGAGCCATATAACTAGTGTACCTCTCAGGTGTCCTCCTCTACTTGCGTACTAATGTATGCATTCTCCTTAGCATCCTGTAACAATCTATCAATTACTCTGGTTGTGTTTCTCCCTTCTCTGGATATTTTTGGTTGAGTGGGTGTCTCCACTCGACTTCCTCTCTGCTCCTCCATTTGTGGCTGCTCCATAACTTCTTGAAGGTCATCCTCAGGCTCCTCCTTTGGAGCTAGGAGCTCCTGCTCCGGTGGGATACTCAACTCTCGTTCCAGAGAGCCTCTCATAGTCTTCTTCTCATCAAATTTGACATCTCTCCTCCGCACTATCATCCTCAATGAAGGTAAATACACCTGGTAATTGTGTGGAGTTTCGATGTATCCTACAAAAACTCCCAACTCTGTTGTAGGCTCAAGTTTCTTCCTTGAATCCTTGGAGACATGACAATAAATTGAAGCTCCAAAATTTTTGAAATGAGACACATCAGGATTTCTCCCAGAGAAAGCTTCCTCCGGTGTGATCATACCAAGTATTCTATGAGGACTCTGGTTTTACAAGTAAACTGTTGTGTTACATGCTTCTGCCCATAGATGCAATGACAACCCTGATCATGTAGCATAGCTCTTGCAGCTCCAAGTATGCTCCTGTTCTTCCTCTCAACTACCCCATTCTGCTATGGGTTATGGGGTGCTATTAGTTCTCTTCGAATACCTTCTTTGGCACATAAATCCTTGAAGGCATTCAAAACAAATTCACCTCCATTGTCGCTCCTGAGAGCCTTCACCTTCTTCCCAATCTCCTTCTCAACTAATGCCTTAAATTCTACAAAATTGGAAAACATGAAACTCTAGCATTTACTAGAGAAATCATCAATAAAAATTACATAGTACTTATGTTTTGCTATGGAGGCTGTAGAGAAGGGTCCACAAACATCAGAGTGGACTCGCTCCAAGATTGCATCTGCTTTGTTATCTCAGCCATGGAAGGTGGATTTGACATATTTCCCCAATGTGTTGCAGACATCCTACTGGTCAAGGGAGCCTTTAGGGAGACCTGTGGTAATTTGTTGCATGATTTTTAAGGCACCATGGTGTAGATGACCCAATCTCCCGTGCCAGAGTTCTCCAACATCTCGACTCTGCACTTTTTTTGCCTTGCTTCTCAATGCAACATAATCTCCCACCTCAATTTTGTATAGGTTCTTCACTCGAACTCCAATTTGCTTCACTTTCTCGGTAGCTATGTGTCTCAGAAAGGCTTTCCCTTTACTGAAAATAACATCATAGCCTCTATCCTCCAATACTGCTACAAAGATCATGTTGTTCTTCAACCCAGATACAAACATAACATCTTTGAGGCAAAGAGTGGAGGCTTTCTCCCTCTCAAAGGTGACAGTACCAATTATTGTAGTACTGTACCTCCCGCCATCTCCCGATTCAATATGCATCTAGAGATCCTTCTCCTCCAGGCTACTGAAAAATTTCTTGCACCCTGTCATATGGAACGAGGCACCGAAATCAAGGTACCACACACTCCCCATAATAGTGTTGGCCATGCATGCTATTAAGGTGAAGTCTAATTCGAATTGTGAAGCCAGTGCTTCACCTCCTGCTCTTCCTGAAGGTTTCTTGTTAGACTTTTTGTGCGGACATTTTATTGCACAATGTCCGTATTCGTGGAAGTGGAAACATTTTATCTTGCTCAATTCTTTCCTTTTCCATTATTTTGGTTGGATTCAGGTTTGCTTTGGGTCTTCTTTCCTTTGCCCTTCTTCCCCTTCCCAACCAAGGCAAAATTCTCTTCATCCTCTGCTCTAGATGATACTCATCTTTGGTATTTCTCCTGATCTCTTCTTGAACCAAATCATACCACAACCTTTCCCAATTTGGTAATTTTTCCCTTCCATTCACAGAGTCTTGGTAGCTATGCTAGGATTTTGGAAGGCCTAGAAGAGCTAGGCTCACTAGATCACCTTCTACAACATTCTCCCCAACCCCTCCAAGCTCATCTCGAACTTGAGTGAATTTGGAGAGATATTGTGGAATGGTATCATTTTTCTGCATCCTAATGTTTCAAAGTTTGTCTTTTAGGGCCAATTTTCTATGGTCACTGCTATTTTTGAATAGCTCAGTTAGTGTCTTCCACATAGCAAATGGTGTTTCTTTTCCATGGAGATTTGAGACCACATGGTCTCTCATACCTTCCAAAAGAATTCTCTTGGCCTTTGCAACATCCTTCTTCCATTGGGCTAATTGCTGTGCATTAGACTGATGGGGTTTCACAATGTCAGCTTTAACATATCCTAACACACCATTATCATCAAGCACTGCTTCCATTTAGTCCTTCCAGGCCATGAAATTCGAGCTACCCTCCAGGGTATATTCCAATCTCAGTCTGTTGGAAGACATTCTCCCGAATCTGAAGAACTGCTTCCATTCGGTCCTTCCAAGCTATGAAATTCAAGCTACCCTCTAGGGGTTACTCCAATCTCATTCTGTTGAAAGACATTCTCCTGAATCTGAAGAAAAGCTGCTACACTGAAGCTGCAAATTTGAAATTCCTTAGGGACAAATTAGAAATACCAGTTCTAGTGTGATTTCAAGGCTTTGATACCATGTAGAGATTTGATAGAAATTGCAATTGCTCAAGAAATCGAACTGAAATCAGGAGACACAAATTCTACTATACTAATTTGCGGAATGAAAATCACAATTTAGAACAACATGCATAGACATGCAACAAGAAAACCACAAGTACACAATGATTTCTAGGGGAACCCAATTGGGAAAACCCCTCGAGCCTCTTTGCATTAATAAATTGAATAGATAAACTATTACAATTGCAAGCTCCAGCTCTAAGCAGCACTTACAAAAGCAAAAACTGTTCTCTCTGCTGAATGAGAACTTCTGGCCAACACTTAGCCAATTTTTGCCTCCTCCAACATGCTATATCCTTGTGCAATTCTGAGCTAATTCGAGCTCCTAAACAATAGGGAAGTCCTTATTTCCTTGAACAATTCCCAAGGAATTAATCTCTTGATTGCATGCAAAAACTGTAAACTCAACTAGTATACAATTAATGTTACACTAGCCTTTATCTCCTCCACTCTAGCTGAGCAATTTGAATTCCATGCATGTTTGGGATATTTTGGGCTGATTGATCAGTTAATTGACATATTTCTGAGTTAGACTGTTGTCTCATTGCTCAACTGACATTCAACTGACTCTATTAATTGTTAGATGTCAGTTAACTAATTACAAATGAAAATAACTGAACTAGATTGCTAAAATTTAGCAATCAACACATGCATGGCTGAACTCCAGGCCCACTAACTTGAATTTGCTAATCTAACTGAGTGACAAGAGCCATGTCACACTACTTAACTGCCTCCAAGTTGTTCTGCTGATGTGTAAATTCAATATACTCAATTTGACTAAGGCTAAAGTCAAATTGAGCCTTAAGTTCTAACACTCTCTCTTAGCAAGAAAGGGATTTTTCACCACCCTTATCCCGCACCTGTGGAATTCACTCCTATCCTGCACCTGTGGAATTCGACTTTACCTCTTGATAATGCCTTTGTCAAGATGTCAACATCTTGCTCCTTAGTTGGAATGTACTGTAGCAACATAATTCTCCTCTGCACAGAGTCCCGCAAATGATGATACCGAATATCAATGTTCTTGGACCTGTCTTGAAATATCGGATTCTCAGAGAGCTTAATGCAATTCTGATTATCACAATAAATCACTTCGGATCCATTTCTTGACTGAAAAGACCCACAAGTATTTTCCTTATGCATATGGCCTCACATGCTGCTTGACTTGTAGCCACGTATTCAGCCTTTGCTGAGCTGAGCGGCATAGCCCTCTGCTTCCTGTTGTACCAGGAAATAGTTGCGGACCCAACATTGAAGATAACACTTGAAGTACTTTTCTTGTCTGATTGGACTCCCTGCCCAATTTGTATCGGTGAAGCCTTGGAGCTTCACTCCCTCTGTCCTCTTGTACCATAATCCATACTCAGTAGTGCCCCTGAGATACAATAACTCATGCTTTGTTGCCTTCCAATACAGCTTGGTACGCCTCACCATAGCTTGACTAAGCTGGTTTATTGCATAGCACATGTCAGGTCTTGTGTGTTCACAAGATACATCAAAGACCCCACAAGCTGCCTGTAAATAGTAGCATCAACCTATTCACCTGAAGTGGCATTCTCCTTCCTTTAGTTTGTAGCTAGAGGTGTGTCCATAGGATTACAATTTTCCATGTCAAATTTCTGAAGTATTTCAGAGAATTAGAAGCATACTTCCCTTGAGACACAAATAATTCACCATCACCTTGCCATACTTCTAGCCTGAGGAAGCAATGCATTAAGCCCATGTCTTTCATCTCAAATTCCCTTTCAAGATCCTCTTTGCAAGAGAAGATCAACTGCTCAGCACCTGTCAATATTAAATCATCAACATGCAAAACAAGAATAAACAACTTACCATCTACCACAATGTGATAAAGGTTTGCATCTACTTCACTTTTGGTGAAGCCCAATCCACTGAGATAATTATCGATTTGAGTGTACCATGCTTAGGATGCCTTTTTGAGACCATACAATGCTCTCCTCAGTGTGCACACATGTGACTCCCGATCACGTCTCAAATCCTTTTGGTTGCTCTATGTAAATTTCCTCCTCAAGAACACCATTGAGAAGTGCGGTCTTCACATCCATTTGGTGGATCTTCCACCCCATTTGCACAACTAATGCAAGAATTGATCTGATGGAGGAATACCTTTCCATAGGGGCAAATGTTTCCTCATAGTTAACTCCCTCTACCTGAGAAAATCCTTTGGCCACAAATTTGTCCTTGTACTTCTTGATGCTCCCATCAACTGCATGCTTCACTTTGTAGATCCATCTGGAACCAACCACTGATTTCCCTTTTGGCCTCGACACCACTTCCCATACACTGTTCTTCATGAACGTGTTGAGAAACTGCTTCCTCAAATTAAGAAGGCTCTAACTCAATGAGCTCTGTCATGAGAGCCATGTAACTAGTGTACCTCTCAGGTGACCTCCTCTGCTTGCATACTGATGTAGGGGCGCCCACATTTTCCCTAGCATCCTGCAACAATCTATCATTTTCTCTGGTTCTCCTTCTCCCTTCTCTAGATGTTTCTAGTTGAGTGGGTGTCTCCACTCGGCCTCCTCTCCGCTCCTCCATTTGTGGCTATTCCACAACTTCCCGAAGCTCATCCTGAGGCTCCTCCTTTGGAGATAGAAGCTCCTGCCTCGGTGGGATACTCAACTCTCATTCTAGAGAGCATCTCATTGCCTTCTCCTCATCAAACGTGACATCTCTGAGTTAGACTGTTGTTTCACTGCTCAACTGACCTTCAATTGACTCTATTAATTGTTAGAGGTCAGTTAACTAAGTACAACTGAAAATAACTGAACTAGATTGCTAAAATTTAGCAATAAACATATGCATGATTGAACTCCAAGCCCACTAACTCGAATTTGCTGATCTAACTGAGTGACAATAGCCATGTCACACTAGTTAACCGCCTTGAAGTTGTTTTGCTGATGTGGAAATTCAATTTACTCAATTTGACTAATGCTAAAGTCAAATTGAGCCTTTCTTGCTATACTTTCTAACAATTTGAGGCTACATGGATATTTTGATGCTGACTGGGCTGGCAGTGTGGTGGATAGAAAGAGCACATTAATATGTTGCTTCTCTTTGGGATCTACTTCAATTTCTTGGATGAGCAAGAAGCAGAAATTGGTTGCTCTAAGCACTGTCGAGGCTGAATACATTGCGGCTAGTATGCCCTGTTGTGAAGCTATATGGTTGGGGAAGCTCTTCAGTGTGCTATTTGAGCACGTGCTAGATACTACCGTTATCTATTGCGACAATCAAAGTGGGATTCACCTTTTAGAGAATCCCATGTTCCAAGACTGCTCCAAGCATATTGATATTAGGTACCACTTTATTTGGGATATGGTACAACAGGGAGCGATAAGGCTCCAATGCATCAGGACAAATAAACAAGTTGCTGACATCCTCACGAAGCCTCTTGGTAAGTTCAAGTTCATTGCCTTAAGAGAGGCTGGGAGTCGTGGAAGGCTCCTGCTTGAGTTGGACATTGAGCTCTAGCCTCTAGGAGCTCCTGGGGGCTTGGGGTACTTTTTGGAGCTATGTGCGACCATAGGGTGAGTGGTTCACCTTCCCCTATAGGTACGCTGTGTACAGGGTGAGTGGTTCACCTTCCCCTGTGATACCCGATGATGATATATGAAAGCATAGGGTGTGTGGTTCACCTTCCCCTATGGATGATGATATATGCATAGGATGAGTGGTTCACCTTCTCCTAAGGCATATGAGCAGGATGAGTGGTTCACCTTCTTCGACGGACGCCCCAAGATACATTTTACCCTTGTAGTCTGGGACTCTTGGGAAGTACCTCTCATCTGGCCAGTGAGTCGGGAAAAGAGGATAGGGACCATAGCACTACAGATGGACGCATCGTGTATTGCCATACTCCCTATTGCTAAGATGCATGATGTTCAACAACTTGATCACTCAGGATCAAGTTAGATTGGGGTTCTACCCCTGGTTATGAAGACTGACTTTTGTTAGTGGAGAGTGGCAAGGTATTGTGACTCACTCTTGGTCAATTCTTCTTGGTATCTATATTAGTGTTCAACGGAGTTGAGACGAGATGCAAAGATTATACATGATGATAGGATGGCATGATTATCGATGGCCAGATATTGATAGGTGGAATTCTTCTTAGTTGAGAGGGAGTGTTAAAGTTGGCAACTAGAGCCAAATTCCACTTTGGACAACTCATTTGATGGAGATAATTAGTTCATTGAATTCCTCTTTTCGAGAGGACCAAAGTCGACTTAAAGATCACCAAATTTGAACAAGGAGAAATATATTTTTGAAGGGTCGGCCACATCATCATGTAGGCTCATAAAGCCTAAGAGACATGTCTTTTGACCCTTATTGATTCATATAAATAAGAGCGTTCTCCAACCTCATTTGACACCTCATCAACTCACACATTCTTCTCTCTTCTCATCTGATTGGTTCGTACACCTTATTGGGCCGCTGTTCTCTTCACACGTGTGGCTGAAGGGAGTACGAATTTCAGGAGCCCGAAATCAGGAAGTTTTCTGCCGTTTGACCAAGTGTTGACTTGGGTGTATTTGACCTCCTTTGACTGTGATTTTTGTGGGAGATTTTCCGTTTGGGCAGGCCACATTATTTGACACAAACCAAGGACTTCTGGGCTAGTTGACCAGTGTTGACCTCAGGGTTGACGGCAGCAAGAAGTGCAGACTTTGACCAAGTTTGACTGACCGTTTTGGGATTGTTTTGGGCTGACTTTGACCAGCAGAGAGGCCAAGTTCCTCTCCTTTGACCAAACTGTATTGGAGAAGTTTGACCAGACTTTGACTTCTGTTGACTTTCTGTTTAGGGCTGATTTGACTGCTGTTGACTGAGGGCAGAATTGCAGATTTGACAGCGCTGTTTAGGACAGTGGTATTGGGTCATCAATTGGCAAGTCAATTTTGACTTTGAATTTGCATTATTGTACTCTCTTTCTCTCTGTTGAACATTTGATATTTATAATAAGAAGATTTGATCAAGGGTTTTGCCCATCTTGGGGTTTTTCCCGGCTTGAGCCAAATTCTTGTGTTCTCTTGTCTGGGCTTGTATTTTGCATCTATTGTTTATGTTCTATCTAAAGTTACTGTCAATGTGCTTAATGGTTAATGTGATTGCTATTGGAAAATAAGTGGAAATTATCATTAGGCTAATAAAAGGAGATTGAAGTAATTGTTGCAAGCATAGAACATACCATTGTTATCTACCCAAAGTGACACATCCCAGGAGATTGAGTCCACTCTACCCAAAAGGGGAAGTTTATATTGAAAAAAAATATCTCAGAGATGGTAAAAATTCAATAATACAATAATCAATTATCTTTGTCCAGATTTGTGGTAACTATAGAAAATATGAGAAAAAGATTATGTTCCACGTTTTATTCAAATCAGCAGATACAAATCTTACAATTGATTGAATAATGTTTTTTTTTTTTCTCCACAAGATTTCGTTATAGGTTCAGTTTAAAATCAAAGTAGATGATTTTTTTCTTGTATGAAATTTTCAGTGCATGATGTATCATGTAGGGAGAGAAGAAAAGGGGATGCATTCATGTATGAGGGTGTATGAAAATTGTAGTATGGGTGTTGCTGAAGGAATGGCTGAAAAATTCATTTAGATTCACGGGGATTTCACCGATCATTATAAGAATATTAATTGAATTTCACAGCCTGTGGGAACATCTATCAACAATATTGGCCACGAAATCAAAAATAAGATTCAATGGGTGCTTCCAAGAAAGAAAAAACACTTTCATTCATATCGATTCATGGGGATTGCACTGATCATTATAAGAATATTAATTGAATTTCACAGCCTGTGGGAACATCTATCAACAATATTGTCCACGAAATCAAGAATAAGATTCAATGGGTGCTTCCAAGAAAGAAAAAACACTTTCATTATGGAAAAGAAAGTACAAATGTGTATTTTGCCTTCGAACATCTTGCAGCATCAAATCTACAGTCATGTCCGAGGACATTTCCTGAATCTCTAAACTGACTTCTAGATGTCCTTGTCAACAGGATTTTTTACAGCTATGCTTGTAGTACCAGGTAATCAAAATTTAGATACAGAATGTAAAGTTCTAATAAGAACATTCCAGAAACAGCAAAAATAAAGCCATTTGTATTTGTAGCGAAACCTGTCCCTTCATAACATGATGTGGCCAGAACTATGTAGGCAGCCATGTCCAAATAACTGGAAGCTGATTTTCCCTGGTTCTGTGTTGCACCCTTCTTTGGGAAATTTGTCAGCCTCACAGTTTTGGACCCTGAAGATGTGGGAGATGGAAATCCTTCTAAAATCCTTGATTTAACACCCTTATCCTTTGCTTCCAGTTGGAGAGTCCAGGAGTCTTCATGAGTATGTCTTTCGTTTTCCCATTCAATGACTACCTTGGAGTCTCCAAAAACTACAATGTCTGCAAGATGGAGCCATTTAGCGCAAAATAGGACACCCCATAATGCGAGGAGTTTTGCCCTAGTGTTAGACCCTTTGCCACTATACCAATAGAAATGGTAAAACAGCTCAGACTCCAAGTGAATGGCCATCCCACTTCCACAGGTCCCGAATGAGGAGGCCCCATCAAAAAAATTCACTGGGTATACTTCCCACAGGTCCCTTGGGCATTGATTGGAGGGTGGCTTCTGCACCTGGGTCCTGAATTCGTTATAATATGCCACAATTTTATTGCTGGTCCTCTAGGAATCTGGCAATACCTGCTCGAATATACAGGAATTTCTTGCCCTCCATATGCCCCAAAGGACAAAGAAGGGCAAAGTCTTGTGTTCCTTGTACTCTGCAAACCACTGATGGAGACTGAGCCCGATGTCGGTCCTATCCCAATCAGCTCTGAGATGCAGCAGGTTAAGCACACCATGCCATACTGAAAACGAGAATGGGCACTGAAGGAAGATGTGGTTAACGTCTTCTTGTGCCCTGCATAAACCACACCTGCCTGGGCCCTGAAATGCCCTGAAATCCCCTCTTAAGCAGGTCATTCCATGTCAGAATTCTGTTGTGTACCACCAACCACACAAAACATATGAGTTTCTGAGGTGCGTTCCATATCCAAGTCCTGTTGAGCCATTTGAAGTGGTGTTCTGGAGCATTAGCCAGTTTGGTGATATAGTGTATGCCTCGCTTACTTTAACCTGTCCTTTATGGAAACCACCACTCTATGTCAACCTGTTCTCTTTTGGAGTCAACATAATCCCTGCAAGTTTCAATTGAAGTATACATTCTTTCCTTTCATCTGCTAATAGTCCCTGCAGACCTTTCCAAACAGTTGAATGCAAAGTGGATGCGGGAGAAATAGCAATGTCCTTGAGGACGTGAATGCCCAAATCATGTAAAAAGGAGATAAGAGAAAATGAAAGCACGTGTTTACCTTCCACTCCAAAGAAAGTATCCAGGCTGACCTCCGGAAGGGATCCAGTGCTCCCATTTCAGGTTCCTAAGGAACTAATGACCAGAGCCCCCTCTCTAATCCATCCCAGGAGTCCACAGTTTTTTAGGTATTTGGCAATTGAAGTTGACGGATACGGAGGAAATGAATAACCATTATTAAATGTCGAATGAAATTCCCAAGAAAAAGCAGTTACCGATTTAAATCTTTAGCAAACCAGAGGAAACACAACCATTAAACATGGACTCTACAAACCACTTCAAAATGCTTTTTAAAGTGCAGCAATTGGTTTATTACTAAGCAGTAGAGATTTCGATGATTACAGAATAAATTTTACACAAATTATTCTAAGAAATGCTGGTCCCAGTTCTTGAAGAGGCCTATAAGACCGATGATATTATAGATATTTAGGATGGATGTCTTCTGTTTGTGCTTGATAGTTCAACTTGCATGGTGTGTAAGCACATCAGGGCTCCTGCAGCTTCCTTTGTCAAAGTATTTGATGAAGCCACTAAAGGATGGGCTTATGATCTAATCATTCCTTCTATATGTAAACCCACGAATTGTCTGAACATGGTGAACTCTACGGAGACAAAAGAACTCATCCATATAGTCTACTTGCTATTTTTAATCTGTTTTAATTTTAAATAATTTGAAAGATTGATTCAGATTTGATTGACAAGTCAAAACACTTGCTGCTTGCAGGGTTCGCAGGAGACGTAAGACCACCTTTCCAGGCACATTAGACTTGCGGTTTCTCTTCTGCACAGGCATGTTATGCCCTCAAATAGCCACAGTCGGAATAGGACTGTAGACTATAGGCTTTGAAGCTTGCATTTTGGTCATGCTAGGTTCATCTGGGCAAGCGGGAGATTCTGCAGACATATTTGAATCCTCTGTAAATATTGAGGATCAACACATTCAGCAAGGGTACAATGAAGGGTTCAAAGACGGAGTAGAGTTGGGTAAAGCAGAAGGAAGAGATGTTGGTTTGAAGACTGGTTTTGAGACAGGGGAGGAATTGGGTTTTTACAGGGGTTGTATCAATATATGGAAAGTTGCAATTGAAGTTGAACCAACTGTATTCTCTGCAAGGGTACAGAAGAACCTAAAACAACTTGAGGAATTGGCAGATAGTTACCCACTTTTGGATTCAGAAAATGAGTCAGTTCAGGACATTTTGGGAGCCATGAGAACAAAATTCGGAGCCATTTGCGCAACATTATCAGTTCATCTTGAATACGATGGATATCCCAAGAGTACGGAAGGAACTGAATTTTGAGTGCACGATTTTTTCCTTGCATAAGTTTTGGCAGAGTTACTGATCAGGGCAGATATGGAAAGCGTTTTTGCTCAGACAAAGAACCATTGCTTTTATTTAGAACCTGATTGGAGAGTAAATAATTCTTGTTTTGGATTGGGTAGATTTAGAACTAAATTCTCACATGGGCACCTATCCCATGCGTTCAATGCCCGGTGCAATGCACAGCAAGTGAGTCTGAAACAGGTGATCCAGTTTGAAGCAACCCCTGTTCTTCAGTCCGTTGAAGCATTTGCTCCTGCAACAATAGCTAATCTTGGACCAGGATTTGACTTTTTGGGTTGTGCTGTTGAGGGACTCGGGGATCATGTCAGTGTAGAGGTGAATGAGGATGTGGAACCTGGTAAGATCGTGATTTCTTTTATCGATGGGGATAATAATCGACTCAGTCTCAACCCAATGAAGAATTGTGCTGGGATTGCAGCCAAAGCAACTATGGAATTGCTGGGAGTTAGGTCGGTGGGCTTGTCACTGGTTCTTCATAAAGGCCTGCCTTTGGGAAGTGGTCTTGGCTCAAGTGCAGCTAGTGCAGCTGCTGCTGCAGTGGCTGTGAATGGTTTGTTTGGAAATAAATTAACAAAATCAGACCTTGTTTTGGCTGGATTGGAATCGGAAGCTGCAGTTAGTGGTTATCATGCTGACAATGTTGCTCCATCTCTGATGGGTGGTTTTGTTCTTGTGCGGAGCTATAGTCCACTGGACCTTATTCCCCTTCCATTCCCCAGTGAGAAAGAGCTCTTCTTTGTACTTGTAACGCCTGCCTTTGAAGCTCCAACTAAAGCAATGAGAGCAGTTCTGCCCAAAAGTATCACTATGAAAGACCACATACAAAACTGTAGCCAGGCAGCAGCTCTTGTGGCAGCCATCCTTCAGGGTGATCCTTGTCTCCTTGGAGCCGCACTATCATCAGATTCTATCGTTGAACCAAAGAGGGGGCCCCTAATTCCTGGAATGATGGCAGTCAAGGCAGCTGCACTTGAAACAGGTGCGTTTGGGTGCACTATAAGTGGAGCAGGGCCAACTGCTGTAGCAATCACAGACACTGCAGAGAAAGGCAAGGCTATTGCTTTTGCTATGGTGGATATGTTCCAAAAGAAGGGGCAATTGGAAGCTACTGCATCTGTTCAGAAGCTTGATAGGATTGGTGCACGGGTCGTTTAACCACGTGCAATAGAAACACTGATCTTATGCTTCCTTCTGCCTTTAAAAATCAGTTGAGCATTATTTCGTAGAAAATTGAGCAGTTTCAATTGTTGGCTTAGCTGCAATGCATTTATACTTAGGATGCCCTGTATTTTGTTATAATTACAATTGCACATAAGATGTTATGGGCACTGCTTTTGCTATGATTTTGAACATGTTTGCACTAACTTGTTTCACTGACCACTTCAGCAATTGTAGACATACATAATTTTTTCTACCCAAATCAATTCGTTTTGGGTAAGCGATGAGCGATTGCGAGTTTCTTCTTATTCAAAAATTTTGGGAATATTTTAAATCATTGGAGTTTTTTGAAGCTGTCTTATCAAGTGCAATGATTTCTCCAGCAAGTTTTTTCAATTTGTCTCGTGTGTGGATTTCAACAATTCGTTTTAGTTAAGGCCACATGAAGTTTCTATCCTTAATAACATTGTTTTTATAACAGTAACGATTATATTAAAATTTATCATATATCTTCAGTTAGTGAACGTCTTTCGAGGGTTTTCTCAGTGCTCATAACACTATTTTTTGTGTCAGCTCCAGTTTCAAGGGGGGTTGATGTTGGTGGAGTGAATCCTCAGCAGAATACCTTCTTTGTATATGGATATGAGTTGGGACGTGCTGGATTCTCATGGTATATGTATAACACGTTAAAAAGCAAGTGGCTGGCTTCCATGAAGAGAATATGGATTCCTAAGAGCCATGAACCCTGATTTTGGCTACTGTGAAGTAAGCTCAGGTCTTAGTATTTCACAATTCATTCAGTAAGAATAGAATAGTAGCTACAATAGACACCTGGTGTAGTAGAGTCTTTTATCCATGTTTAGTAAAAGAATGGGATAGATACATGTATTGTTATACCGATTCTTCTCATACAAATGTTGTTATGATATATAACTATTCAAAGATCCTGAGCCTTTGCTGATACAGAGGATATTCCCAAAAGATCTGAGATATACCTATAGCCAGAAGAAAGATCTGAGATATACCTATAGCCAGAAGAATATAGATGACTGCGAATATCTAATTCTCACTATTACAAATATTTGCCTATTAATCTCGAGATTCCAAGCCTTTCCTGATACACTGACCATATTTTTGAAGATGTGAGATATACTTATAGCTAGAAGAATCTAGATTGCGGCAAAGTCTCCTTATATTATAAATGATTGCCTGTTATTCTCGTTACGATTAATGTTTCCCTCTTTTTCGGCATATGCTTGACTGGTTGAATGTTTTTAACTGAACTTCACTATCGCACAAATATGAAAATATTCATTTTCTCAGTAATCACCATGAATTCCAAGCATTTAAGTTTCTGTTCAGGGAGGGTATCGGATCGACATGTCAATTTTTGCATTTTATTTTCGTGTGTTATCTATATTATTTTTCAACATTTTGCAGTAAAATCATGTATTCCGTTTTAATGCAGAGTCTAAAATAAACTTACAACTTATATAAAAATATAAAGATAAGTCGATAATTCTGTTTTAAATATGATATATAAAAATATAAAATAAGTCTATTTTAAATATTATGATTTAACACAAATTTAAAAATCTAAGAATTTTGTGATTCATAATATAGAAGTAAGTTTTTCGGATAATCACATTGCTAGCCAATTAATGTTATTCATTCATTTTCAGGACAATGTGAGAAATCTATCGATCAGAAAGAATAATTAAAAAAAATGATTTAACTTTTCAAAAGTTTAGAATTAAAAAAAATTTAACTTTTCAAAAGTTTCAATATAAGTATAATTAAAAGCCTAAATTAAGCTGGAGGTATATATATTTCAACAGCTGGAGGTATATATATTTCAACAGCTGGAGGTATATATATTTCAACACCAGTTTATTTTTTTTATCAATGGTCAAGTGGATTTTTCAGCGAATATTCTTCTTCTGATTAGCACATCAACGGCTGTGATTTCTAGGAGGGTGCATAGAAGGTTATTCAAGGTAGCCAGTGGATTTCTTGTGGGAGGAGCGTACACTATTGTTGACAAGGTGAAGTCTGCCTTTGCGGCGCTCAAGGTCTTTTCAATCAAAGATCATCTGAGTTTAAGCCATCAGAAAATGGGTTCATCCCAAAATATCTTGTGACCAATACAATAACGTTTAAAAGTTTGAGGAGTATCTTTTAAGAATTTCATAATTGTATTTATTTTTTTTTAATTAAAAATATATGTAGGTTAAGATATCTTTACCCGTTGTAATAGTATATTTGGATTGAGTAAGATCTTTACCAATTGTGGGAGTATATTTGGATTAAGTATATAAGGCTAGCATGTAATGTTTTAAATGTTTGATTCAAATGAGTGAAATATTTATTTTAAATGTTTTATGAAATATTTTGTTATTTTAATTGTTTAATTTAAATTAGTGAAATATTTTGTTATTTTATAATATGATACTTTTCAACTATTATTTTAATTATCAATAAAGTTTTCTCTTAATAAAATTGAGATCAAGTAGGAAAATTTTAGTGGCTAATACTTGTAAATAGGCATGTTTTAAATGTTTGATTCAAATTAGTGAAATATCTTGTTATTTTAAATGTTTGATTCAAATTAGTGAAATATTTTGTTATTTTATAATACGATATTTTTCAATTATTAATCTAAATAGATAGGGTGTAAAGAATACAATATTTTAATTATCAATAAAATTTTCTCTAAATAAAATTGAGATTAAGAGGTAGGAAAATTTTAGGGGTTAATACTTGTAAATAAGCTCATTTCTCATGTTTTTTCCAAAAAAAATGGAATATCTTTTTCCTAAAAAAATAATCACTCAAATTTCATAACATAAAATCATTTTATCTTAAAAAGTATCAATACCTTCTACAACTCTATAAAATCATTATAAATTTGAATATTTTTGTAGAAATATAGTTAAACATTTTACAACTTGCATATTAGGAATTAGTAAAATTTGCTAAAGTTTCTAAACTTTTAAATAAATTCTCATCCTTAAAATTATAGCTAATTAACAATTGTGTAATAGTTTCAAATCCAACATGATAGAAACAAACGGTCTCAATATTTAACTATTTAAAAACTTCAAACCTTTTATTTTTGCAGCCAAATTTAATTATTTTTGTAAAAACATTTCTTTACTAGCAAAGTTCTAATTAAAAATTAATGTGTTTTTAACTATTTAAAAACTTCAAACCTTTTATTTTTGCAGCAAAATTTAATTGTTTTTGTAAAAATATTTCTTTACTAACTTGCAAAGTTCTAATTAAAAATTAATGTGTTTTCAAGTAAATTGTGCAAGAACAAAGTGGCATTGCCTAAGATTGGATTTTTTTTTATTTTTTTAATTGTATACGTGAAATCAAATTAAAATAATTTTTATGTATAATCAAGGTAAATTTAATGTGTAGTTAAGTAAAATAAGTTTTGTGAAAATAATTGTGACGAAGATCGTCTCAATATAGAAACAAGATTGTCTCAATATGGAAACCAATCATGGTGAAACATGGTCAAATGTCGTATTGTGACAAAGATTGTCTCAATATGTAAATCAACCATGGCGGCCAACCATGCTTATTTTAGTGTTTATAATATTTATTTTAAGATTTATCATAGGATTTTCTCGATATGGAAATCAATTATGGTCAACCATGGTTCAACGTCGCATTGTGACAAATATTGTCTCAATGAAAATCAACCATGGTCAAACATGGTCCAACATCGCATTGTGACAAACATTGTCTCGATATGCAAATCAATCATGGCCAACCATGGTCCAACATCTCATTGTGACAAAAATTGTCTCAATACGAAAATCAACCATGGTCAACCATGCTCATTTTAGCATTTATAATATTTATCTTAGGGTGTACATACCTTGGGTTTATAATATTAATCCCTTGGGTTTAATATTATTCCCTTGGATTTATAATCCCTTGTGTTAATTAATCTAAGGCCTCATTTTCTGAGGTATAATACTATTCATAGGGTTTATAATATTAATCACGGGGTTTAATATAAATCCCTTGGGTTTATAATCATGGTCAACCATGATCCAACGTCACCTTGTGACAAAGATTGTTTCAATATGAAAATCAACCACGGTCAACCATTGTCAACCATGGTCTACGATGGTCCAATGCCACATTGTGACAAAGATTGTCTCAATATGAAAATCAACCATGGTCAACAATGGTTCAACGTCGCATTGTTACAAAGATTGTCTCAATATGAATATCAACCATGGTAAGCCATGTTTATCTTAGGGTTTATAATATTTATCTTAAGGTTTATATACCTTGAGTTTATAATATTAATCCATTTGGTTTAATATGATTCTCTTGGGTTTTTAGTATTAATCCCTTTCGTTTATTATTCCATTGGGTTTATGATATCAATCCCTTGAGTTTACTAATCCAAGGGTTCATATTCCTAGGGTATATTATTATTCATAGGTTTTATAATAGTAATCCTTAGGTTTAATATAAATCCCTTGAGTTTATAATCATGGTCAACGATGGTCCAACATCACATTGTGACAAAGATTTTATGAGTATGAAAATCAACCATGGTCCAACATCGCATTGTGACAAAAATTGTCTCGATATGAAAATCAATCATGGTCAACCAAGGTCAACCATGGTCCAATGTCACATTGTGACAAAGATTGTCTCAATGTGAAAATTAACCATGGTCAACCATTTTTATCTTAGGGTTTATATACCTTGGGTTTATAATATTAACCCCTCAGGTTTAATATTATTCCAATGGTTTTATAATCCCATGGCGTTTTAGTAGCATCCCTCGGGTTTATAATATCAATCCCTTGAGTTTATTAATGTAAGGGTTCATATTCATAGGGTATAATATTATTCATATGGTTTTTAATATTAATCTTAAGGTTTAATATAAGTCCCTTGGGTTTATAATCATGGTCAACCATGGTTCAACCCAATGTCACATTGTGACAAAGATTGGCTCAATGAGAAAATCAACCATGGTCCAATGTCGCATTGTGATAAAGATTGATTCAATATGAAAATCAACAATGGTAAACAATGCTCAACCATGTCTATTTTAGGGTTTATATACTTTGAGTTTATAATATTGATTTGTTGGGTTTAATATTATTACCTTGAGTTTATAATCCCTTGGATTTTTTTTTATTAATCCCTTGGGTTATAATATGAATCCCTTGGGTTTATTAATCTAAGGGTTCATATTTCTAGGATCTGGTTTATAATATTAATCCTTGAGTTTAATATAAATCCCTTGGGTTTATAGTCATGGTCAACCATGGTGTAACATCTCATTATGACAAATATTGTCTCAAGATGAAAATCAACCATGGTCAACCATCATCAACCATTGTCAAGCATGGTCAATTTGGGTCAACCATGGTCCAACGTCACATTGCAACAAAGATTGTCTAAATCAAGGTAAATTTAATGTGTATTTAAAATAAAATAAATTTTGTGAAAATAAATTTCATATTTTGTGTAAATAATTTTGACAAAGTTTGTCTCAATATGAAACTTAGTATAGTCAACCATGATGAACCATGGTCCAACGTTGTAGTGTGACAAACATTGTTTCAATATGTAAATAAACCATGGCCAACCATGTTTATTTTAACGTTTATAATATTTATCATAGGGTTTATATATGGTCAACCAAGGTCTAATATCACATTGTGAAAAAAATTGTCTCAATATGAAAATCGACCACAGTCAGCCATTGTCAACCATCGTCAACCATGGTCCAATGTCACATTGTGACAAATATTGTCTCAATATGAAAATCAACCAAGGTCAACCATGGTCCAATGTCACATTGTCACAAAGATTGTCTCAATTTGAAAATCAATGATGGTAAATCATGCTCAACCATGTTTATTTTAGGGTTTATAATATTTATCTGAGTGATTACATGCCTTGGGTTTATAATATTAATCCCTTTGGTTTAATATTATTCCCTTGGGTTTTTAGTATTAATCCCTTAGGTTTATAATATCAGTCCCTTGGATTTATCAATCCAAGGATTCGTATTCCTCGGGTACAATATTATTCATAGAGTTTATAATATTAATCCTTGGCTTTAATATAAATCCCTTGATTTTATAATCATGGTCAACCATGGTCCAACGCCACATTGTGACAAATATTTTCTTAATATGAAAATCAACCATGGTCCAATGTCGCATTGTGAAAAATATTGTCTCGATATCAAAATCAATCATGTGTAGCCATGGTCCAACGTCGCATTGTGACAAAAATTGTCTTAATATGAAAATTAACCATGACCAACCATGTCCATCCATTTATTTTAGGGTTTATAATATTTATCTTAGGGTTTATATACCTTAGGTTTATAATATTAATCCCCTGGGTTTAATATCATTCCATTCGTTTAATAATCCCATGGTGTTTTTTTTTTTTGACAGAAACGGTTATGGGGTATTTATATTCCTCTTGGCCTGAATGCCGAAAAACTGATTACATAGAGTACTTTTGTGTCCTGGTGCATCTCACTTCTATGAGTGAGCATGCCTCTGAATCTTGTAGACTTCTTCCTTGATATAGGGTCTATATTTTCGATTTATGAAATTTTCCCCCACTTGGAGATACAAACAAATTTCACTAAGAGCAAACACTAAAACATGGCAGTGATCATATTAAGGGATGGGGTCCCATGATTCTTCTTTGTCTTTCTGCTTGTCCCCTGCTGAGAGGAGGGCAGCTTTGTTGGCTTTGTTGTCCGCCTCTTTATTAAAATCTCTCAACACATGGAAGTAGTTTAGCTTCTGAAAGTCTTTTCCAAGGCCCTTGATTCTAGATATCAGCCTTGCTAGCTTGAGGTCCAACACTGGGGAATTAGTTATCATTGCATTTATAATGATCTGGGAGTCACCAATTACATTAGCTTCATCAATATTTAAATCTTTGAGGAACTTGAGGCCTTGAAAGAGGGCCAGAGCCTCAACTTGAATGCTTGATGCATGTCCAAGCCCCCAAGTGAAGGAATGGGTTTTTTCCCCATATGGATTTACAATAACACCTCCTGCACTAGCTTTGCCTGGATTTCCCTTTGCTGCCCCATCAAAGAAGAGAGAGTGCCTTGAATGCGATTTGAGCCAGTCTTGAAAGTCAGCTTCAGATTTTCTTATTTGCCAGTCTTTAATAGGGAGGGCGTTTCTGACTGCTGGTTGGAATTGCAAGTCGAGGAGTGAACCCCAAGTAATGTCCTGTTGGCTGAGATTAGTATCGTCTTTAATATCAGTCAAGCACTCCTTTATATGGCATTTAATTTTGATTTCTAAGGCCTTGCTGTTCTGGTTAGTGCTTCTGAAAATTCTTCTATTGCGTTCAAGCCAAATCTGCCAACAAATAATCTTTGGAAGAATGGCCCATGCTGTTTTAATTACCTGATTTTTAGGAGATGGACCGGGGTATCTGACTGCCCAATTAGAGAACAGCTCAACAGTGGAACAAGGCATCAGGAAGTTGGGATCCAGATTGTGAGTGAAGGAGAGCCAGATTTGCTTGGAGAACTTGCATTCAAGAATTAAGTGGACATCTGTTTCTGCATTTTCTTTGCACAACGAGCATATGGATGGCCCGTGAAATCCTTTCCTTTGCAAGATGTCATACGTTAGAATTCGTCCATGACAGAGTTGCCAAGCAAAGAAATCGATCTTGGGCCATGAGGGAATGCGCCAGACTCCTTGCCAAGGTGCTGGGTCAGGGGGAACGTAAGGCCTCTCGTTTAGCTTAATATAACCCATGGAAACAGTGTATCCTCTGTCATTCGATCCCCAGCCTTTCGAATCCTTTTTCCTCATTTGCGTGGGTGCCAGGCCGTGAAGGTGTTCTAGCAACGTGGACCATTCACTGCGCAGTTGGACCGGCACCTCAATGCGTTTCCAGCCTGCCCATACCGAGTCGCACCATAGAGAGATATCCCACAGTGTGCACAGCCCTTCTCTGTCCATCCAGTAACACAGTTCTCTGATGGATGTTCTGTCTTCGATTGGATCCATATTCATTATTTTGTCAGTCCAGATGTTGATCTTTCTGCCGTTTCCAGGGATCCAGTAGGAGTGCGTTTTGATTAATGGGGCTGCTTTTGCATACAACTTGAGAAAAGGCGAGTTTTGCAATTAGATCACATTCTCTAAACAGCTTAAACGAGGTCCTCTGAAATATTTTTTCCATAGGGCCAGCTAGACCCATCCAGGCTTGGGCGCAATGATCCTATAGATAGTCTTTGCTGCCATAGCCACATTTTGTTGACATATATTTTTAAAATTCAATCCACCTTCCCACAGCGGCTTTGAAATAGTTTCCTAGCTGATGAGAGGAATTTGCTTTTCGTTCTGTTTTTCGCCCTTCCAGAAGAACCTGTGCATGAACTCATCCATTTTGTTTAGAATGGTTACCGGGGTGAGAAGTCCAACAAATTGGAATAGGGGGAGGCTGGAGAGCACGGATTTTATAAGGACAGACTTGCCAACAACGTTGAGCCAGCGGTAGCCCTAGGTTTGGATCCTAGACTTGAATTTTTCAAGCTGAGGGAGCTAGTCTTTGATTGAAAATCTCTTATGAAAAACAGGGAGGCCCAAATATTTGAATGAGGTCCAGGAGGAGGAGGCTGCAAAGCCCAGACATCTAGATATGGCAGAGAGAATCCTGGGCGAGGTGTTCCAGCTGAAGATATGACATTTATTCTTGTTAACAGCGCTGCCTGAGGCCTCACTGAAATCATCCAGAACAGCTTTAAACTTAGAGGCTGAGGAAAGGGTGGCATTGCCTAACAACAGAGTGTCATCCGCAAATAAGGCATGGTTTATGCTTTTGACCCCTCTAGCAATACACAGTCCATTAATTTCTTGATCTTGCATCTTTTTGTCTAACAGAAAGCTGAAGACAGAGGCTTGGATGACAAAAAGCAGAGGGGAAAGGGGGCATCCCTGCCTAAGTCCTCTCGAGGCTTTGAAAAATTCAGTGGCTCTTCCATTTACAAGAGGGGAAATCCATGGCTCTGAGATGCATGCCCAGATCCATTTTATGAAATTTGCTCCAAAACCAAACTTGCACATGACTTTTAAAAGAAATCTATGATTTACTCGATCAAAGGCATTTGCTAAATCGAGTTTGATCACCATACCTTGTTCCTTTTGGAGAAGACTTGAATGTATTGCCTCTTGAATGAGAGTGAAATTGTCCACGATCTACCTTCCCTGGATGAAGCCTCCTTGATTTTCCGGAATTATTCTAGGCAGAATGGGCTTCAGTCTATTTGCAATGACCTTGGTGATTAATTTGTACCCAGTGTTGCATAATGAGATCGGGCGGAATCTGCTGAAGTTGTTGGCGCCTTTTTCCTTTGGTATGAGAGCTAAGAAAGCAGAGTTTGTGCTGCCTCCTATTTTCTGAGTATTTTGAGACTTTTGTATCATTTTGAGAAGGTCCTTTTCAACAATCGGCCAACAGACTTGGAGGAACCTGGCGGAGAAGCCATTTGGCCCCGGGGCCTTGTCCGGATCCATGTCAAAGAGGGCCTTTTTAACTTCCTCTTTAGTGATTTTGGCCTCTAGAATCCCGTTCATATGAGGAGAGATTGCTTGAGGGATAATGTCTAGCAGCTCTTGGTGTTGGAGCGACTCCTGATCATCACTGTACAAGTTTTGGAAATGAGAGAAGGTTGCTTTCTTAATGTCTGCGAATTCCTTGTGCGTGTCATTATCTTCCTTGATCTCAGAAATAGTGTTAAAGCATTTCCTGGCCTGGGCTTGCTTGTGAAAGAAACCCGTGTTCCTGTCCCCTGCTTTGAGCCAAAGGTTTCGAGATTTTAATCTCCAGTATTCTTCTTCAGCTAAGCAGGCCTTATGGTAGCTCTGTTGCAGCTGAGTTTCTTGATCTATCATCTCCTCTGTGACTGTAGCGCTCTCCATGTGGATTTGATGAGAGGCAAGAGAGGCTTTGATGGCTTTCCTTTCTGTTGCAGGATTGGACAGGGTTTTGGCCCAGCGTTTCAGAACTCCTTTAACCCTTCTGAGCTTTTCCTCCCAGATGAAGAAGGGTGAACCTTTGACAGGCTGGCTCCAACAATCTTTGACTGTTTGCATGAAAAGAGGCTCCTTAACCCAAAGGGGACTAAATCGAAAGGGGATAGGGCCCAGATCTAGATGGGCAAGGAGCTCTAGCTTTACAGGCTTATGATCCGAGATGCTGCTAGCAAGAATGTGCATTCTGGGTTCTAAACCAAGTAACAGGAAAGAGCTTTGAATGAAAAATCTATCTAGCCTGGCAGCAATGTGTCTAGGACCTACTCTTTTGTTAGACCAAGAGAACTTACCGGATGAGGGCTTGATGTCCAGCAAGTCCCAATCTTGCAAAAGATCCTCCGCCCATTCTCTTGCCGGATCTCGGACTGCACTTCCTCCCCTTTTTTCAGTCGAATGAAGAGTGAGGTTGAGGTCTCCAGCAATGATTGTATTTTCCAGATTTGTCAAGTCTGCCTGTCGTCTTATAGTGTCCCAGCAATCCTTTTTCTCCCGGATATTAACTGGAGAATATACATTGAAGAGGCTGAAGGTTTCCTTTGTGTCCAGATTCTGCATTTTTAGCAGCAACCAGTGAATGTTGCTCGCTTCAAAGATGACTGCATATTTATTGGAGTTCCATAGTGTACCAATCCCTCCCGAGGCACCCCTGGCCGAGATTGCTCTTGCTTCACTTTTGGACCACAGATTTTTGCTTGCTTGCAGGAAGACTTTGTCTTCCAGCTTGGTCTCCTGGACGAGAAGTATGTCTGGAGCTTCTGTTCTTATTAGGTTTCTTATGGCTTCTTCCTTAACTTTACTCCCCATACCTCTGCAATTCCAGGAGATGACCTTCATTATTTATATTTCTGGTGGGCTCCCTTGGAGCCTTGGGGCTGATTTTTCACCATCTTGGGCTTTGAGGCTAGCAGTTTTTCCAGAGTTGGTTGGCTGCCCTGTAGCTTGTCTTTGTAGGTCTGCTGCTCTCTTTTTTCTTTGTCTGTTTTATGGCCTCTTGTAGATCTTCTTACCGAGGTTTGGGACTCTCCTATTTCTCCTTCTTCTTCTGACTCATCAGTTTCCTGCTCTTCTTCCTCATCCTCTAAGGCCATGCCTTTGGGGTTTTCAACTTCTTTGGGGGAAGCTGATGGAGTGCCTTTACTTGGAGAGACTGGTTTTTGGGTTTCTACCTCTGGTGTGTCTTCTGTCGGCTGGCTTAGAGGGTCAAATTTGTTTTCTTGCGCCTTTTTGGGAGGGGGACGCTGGACATTAGCCTGGAGATTGCCTTTGCCAGAGGGTCCACCCTGTTTCTACCCCTTGTGATTGGCTCTTGCTCGCTTGACTTGGTTCCAACCCTCTTCATTCCCTTTCTCTGGCTCTGCATTGGTCGGACAGTTTCTGGAAAAATGCCCATAAACGTGACATTTCCTGCATTTGAATGGCAGTTGTTCATAATCCAAGATCTGCACATGAGACCAGCTGCCGACTTTGATTTTGATTGCCTCTAGTAGACCCACCTCTAGATCTACCTCTACACAAATCCTAGCACAGTCGTACTGATCCTTGTTGCTTTCTCGATCTATGAATTTCCCAAGGGAGTTACCAATGTGTTTCAAGGAGTCCCAGTTCCAACAATGAACTGGCAGATTTGGGAGACGAACCCACACCGGAACAGCCTTGGGAACATCGACCGCCGGGTCAAAGTCCGGAGTCCATTTGTTCAGGTAGAGTCCCTGAGGACCCATGAAATACGGCCCATTTCGGAAGATCAGATCTTTGTCTTCTTTGGAGGTGAATTCGAAAAGAAAATACCCTCGCCCCAGAAAGTATGAGGTAACACTTTGATTGATCAGAGGCGCCCAATTCCTATTAACCCATTGCTCAGTAGTTTTCGGAGAGGGCCAAAGTCCCGTGAATTGGCCAATGAGTCCACGATCCACCAGAGACAAAGCTACTTGAATGGGGGTCTCCGGAGGCAAAGAGATCTCAGGAATTTCATCGAGTTTCTTAACGAATTTTGAAGCATCACTTCTTTTCTTCGGAGGCAAGCCGGCCAGGAGCTGATTGAAAGCATCAAAGGCAGGATCAGAGGGCGGATCCGTGGGTTGGCCCTGTGTCTCCATATGATCTGGCCTGATGCCGGCCGCCACAGGGGCAGCCACGCAGCAACGACCAAACCCTAGCCAGAGAATCGACTGACTATCTCAGATCAGAACCAGGTCTTCTGCAGGCAGGCCCGCAGAGAGGAGGTGTCGCAGAGAGCGGGCAGAGCCGCAGGCTTCAAAGCTCGCAAGGAGCGGATCTTGCGGAAGGAGCCGAGGCTCGCAGGTTGCAAAGCTCCAGAATTCGAAATTATTCTAATTAAAAATATTACTATGAAATAAAATATCTCATGGTGTTTTAATATAATCCTTTGGGTTTATTATTCCATTGGGTTTAATATATCAATCCCTTGAATTCATTAATGTAAGGGTTCAGATTCCTAGGGTATAATATTATTCACATGGTTTTTAATATTAATCCTAGGGTTTAATACAAGTCCCTTGGGTTTATAATCATGGTCAACCATGATCCAACCCAATGTCACATTGTGACAAATATTGTCTCAATACGAAAATCAACCATGGTCAACCATGGTCCAACGTTGCATTGTGATAAAGATTGACTCAATATGAAAATCAACCATGATAAACTATGCTCAACCATGTTTATTTTAGGGTTTATAATATTTATCTTAGCGTTTATATACCTTGGGTTTATAATATTAATCCCTTGGGTTTAATATTATTCCCTTGGGTTTTTAGTATTAATCTCTTGTGTTTATAATATGAATCGCTTGAGTTTATTTATATAAGGGTTCATATTCATAGGGTTTATATTATTAATCCCTGAGTTTAATATAAATCTCTTGGGTTTATAGTCATAGTCAACTGTGATCCAACGTCTCATTGTGACAAAAATTTTCTCAATATGAAAATCGAACATGGTCAACCATCATCAAGCATGGTCAATTTTGGTCAACCATGGTCCATGGTTGCATTGTGACAAAGGTTGTCTAAATCGAGGTAAATTTAATGTGTAGTTAAGGTAAAATATTTTTTGTGAAAACAATTTTCATAATTTGTGAAAATAATTTTGACAAATATTGTTTCAATATGAAACTCAATAATGGCCAACCATGGTGAACCATGGTCCAATGTTGTATTGTGACAAATATTGTTTCAATATGTAAATCAAGCATGGTCAACCATGTTTTCTTTAGCGTTTATAATATTTATCCTAGGGTTTATATACCTTGGTTTATAATATTTATTTTATGATTTTCATAGGATTTTCTCAATATGGAAATCAATCATGGTCAACCATGGTCCAACGCCGCATTATGACAAAGATTGTCTCAATATGAAAATCAACCACGGTCAACCATGGTCCAACGTCGCATTGTGACAAAGATTGTCTCAATATGAAAATCAATCATGGTCAACCATGGTCCAATGCTGCATTGTGACAAATATTGTCTCAATATGAAAATCAATCATGGTCAACCATGTTTATTTTAACATTTATAATATTTTTATACATGTGGATTTATAATATTAATCCCTTGGGTTTAATATTATTCCCTTGGGTTTATAATCCCTTGGGGTTTTATTATTTATCCCTTGAGTTTATAATATTGATCCCTTGGATTTACTTATCTAAGGGTTCATTTTCTTAGGGTATAATATATATATTTTTAAAGGAAACGGGTAGCATTTTCATTATATAGTCTGGAAAAGGGCCAAGTCTGTTACAGGGAAAAGTGTCTACAAAGAACTGCTTATCCCACTAAGGTGTGGTAGCTACCTTAGAAACAAATAAATTAAAGCTACTTTCATTTTTCCTTTATGAAATATAGATGAGAGAAGAACAAAGAAGACCAACCTTTGTCTTGCGCTAATCTCCTAGTGCGATTCCTCTCTCTCTTGATAGTCTTTCGCTACTTGCTCCCTTGTACGCCCAGCTTCACAGAGTACCTGTAAGATCACAGTAGCATAGCACTATACAAGAACATGGATCTATAATCATAAACAATCTAGGATCAGATGTAAATTGACCATACAAATGCATAAAACATAAATGACAAAAGAGTATGAAGGAAAACTTGAATAGCTTTATTGATAAACAAGAAAGAGCCAAGGGAGTTACAACCAGTTGTTCTGACCCAACATCATCCTCTCAGCAAGGAAGCCCCTCTTCACCTCGTACAAAGCTTAGATCACCCAACAATCTGATGTTGTCTCAAGAAACCAACAACAATTCCTTACAATATGCAAAATTCCAGCCTCTGGATCTCTGGGATGAGGGATCCATATATAGATATCTGTAAGGGATAATGAAAGGGTATACTGCCCCCCATACGGTGGTAATCCGGTACTTAAGGGAACAGTTTGCCCTTGAGGGCCGGACTACCCAAATTTACCTCCAAATGGATCAATTTGTTGAGACTCAACATAAGAGTTTCCGGATATTATTCCGGATGAACAAACAGGAACAGACCATACCGTCGAAATCGCCCCTGAGTGGGCTCTTTCTAGCGATTGAGAGCTAGTTGGGACAGATGGTATACCAGCGAACATTTTTGGAGTGATAGCAGGAAGTTCTGCCATCGCTGTGTCAGACGACATAGTCCTAGATGTTGACGGTTGTTCAGACATTTCTAGTCTATCCAAAAGATTACCTAGCGATTCTACAGGAGCTTCCGCTGGTGGTAGACTAATTTCTGATGAAGAAGGATACTGAGTGATCCCGACTCCAAAATGCGATGGAGTACTAGATGGAGGATCTTCCACAATCTCTTCTATAGCAATCAGACCATGTGGAAGGGGTAGACCATCAGGTCCGTAGAATATTTCTGGTGCCGAAGAAGGTATGGAATCTGCAGCTACAGATGTTTGGGGAACAACACTCTACGAACCGGTTGTAGATGGAACTGGTTCAGTGATACAAGTGTTCACCCTCAGGCTAGGATTAGTACTACTGTCCTTCTGTGGCTACTGAACTTCTTCTGTAAAGGCAAGGATACTAGAAATGTTTGGAGTAACCGGAGTCTCTAATTTTGTTGGAACACTTGTTCTAACTTTAACAAGAGATTTGGAACCGGTTAAACGGGTTCGCTTTGTCCGTACTAGCTTCGATTCCGGAGACAAAGACAGTTGAATCGTAAGCCTCCGCGAACGACGGGGTTTCAATTGACTTTCTTCCACAATTGCGGATTACTCGATCAACTAAAAATAAAGGGGAAGTATGTTTTCGAATTAGATGAATTTTAGACACTTTGACACAACTTGCTTTTTCAATTTTTAAGAGTCGAGAAAAAACAAAAGATGACTCTAGTCGCCTTTGATTTTTAATGAGCCTGAAGTGACAAGTGCTCAGATGGACCTTTTCCGTTAAGGAGTCTGAAAAGGAACGAAAGGGACTGCTCTGGAAATCTAGGTAGAGGGATTACCAAACCAATCGCAAAACTGCATAATACTTTTTACGGTACGACAGTCAATCTTCCCGAATGCTGTGTTCAGTGCATTGCGATAGATAGGGCGGCAGACACGGCTTCCTATGGATAAAGGATTAAGCCTATTGTGGTCTCCCAAAATATACTCGACGGTACGTGGGAGCACAAGTCCGTACTGGCACTTATCGTCTCAAAGTGGAGGAATCACCCAACCATCAGTGAGAACAACAGTTACCAGGCTTTACGACGCCGGAATATGTCTCTAGCCTAGACTTCTAGATGTTGTGCATTAGGTTCCAAAGCGTTGTTAGATTCATTGAATTTATTTTATAGTTGATCTTGTTTAAGAAATTTGCCTTTCAGGTTCACCGCGAGATGTAGATGTATAATTCCTAAAATGCAATCTAAGATGATAAACAATCTTTTATCTTCTTTGTGCAATGAAAATCCTAGCTACTAAGGAAAGAGAGACAGTATTCTTTCACAAAGAGCAAAGAGCACACACTAAATGCACAGTCATAAATCAAACCAATCAAACAGTCTAAATGCAAATGCACATGCATGTATTTGTTTTCGGCTTTCTTAGTATGTGAATGGTAAAAAGAAAGCTAATGCACAAATCTGAATTAATTTTCAAGTGACAATTACTAACAAGTTTCTTTTCGAAATAAGAAATGGAGACAATCACAACACCTTACGATTTGGAAATGAATACTTGCTTTCGACACTAGAAAAATTACAAATTCAGACCAAATACAATAGTAACAGGATAATCGACTATCTACAACAACCAAACTCTTTCCTATGACTGGAAACGACACTTCCGACACTTTCAAATCAAAGGACGACAGTACGATTACGTTACTTTTTGAAAAGGAGAACTGAAAATGACTCAACAAATACACAAAAACATTTACAGTTCTTTTGTACAACGGAGGCAGAATAACAGCAAGGAAAAGGGGTTTCAAACAGAGATATACTGATTACAGGCAGCAAAATTCATGAATAGAACTGAAAAGAATGAATCACAGAAACCAAAACTGAACAATGCCTAGTCTGATCAGCGCACCTGTAACACAGGGAATTTGAAATGCAGCGCACCTACTACACTCAGGAAGTGCGCTGAATTTCAGATTCACAGAACAGTACCTGCGCTGGACCAGAGACGAGACTTTGCTTGGGTTCCGGGTCACATTTTGCAGTTCAGTTCATGGGTTTTGGCCGAGCAAATGGTAATAAGTAATGCAACAATCAGGGGTAGATCTAAGGAGGTTCTGAGAGCTACCACAAGGGGCAATCAGAGAGTTTGTGAATCAGTTGTTTAAGTTATAAACAAATCCCGGAGATTGACTGAAGCGACATTTATCTACTTTGCATTTGCATTGCAAATGCAGTTCGAAAGCTACTTGGCTCGACTTCAGGCTCCGTCTGTAAGTTTATAAAATAGAAAACAAGGAAGATAATGATCCAGGTGGATGTTGGTGGCCACCCACCTATCCCATTTGGACACCCACAACTGTCTCTTTCAACTTTTTCAGTTTCCTAAATTGTAACACAATTTACTATTTTTAGCAGTTTTTTTCGGGTCCTGAACTTCCGGAGCCGTTTTGAGGCCCTAAACAACGTTTTTTTGGGAATCTGGGGCAACATGGACCCATGTTTCTTCCCAAAGTGGTAGTACTCGGATAGATCTTTCTAACGAGCTATCGTACGCATCAAACGAAGATCGTATGCCAAAGTTACGACCCCGGGAAATTGACGTACCAATTTACCCAAATGGGGCCCACAATTTGGCATTTCATCTTCTAGGGTTAGGTTTCGGGATGTGAAGGGTTTTCCGTTGTTTCTCAAAAATAAATAGGCCTTCGAGCCTCATTGTAAGACAGTTCAGAACGGTTCAGAGGCATGTAGCCACCACATCTCTTCTCAGAGATAAGCTACCATCGCCCTAGCTGGTTTATTTGAATTTCTGGTTGTAAGCATATTTCAGTATTTTCCATTAATGAAATGAAGTATTATTTCCGCTGCATCTTTGTGTATATGGTTATCTATGTAATTTTTTGCGTTCCTGTTTAAATCCGGATCAGTGGTATCAGAGCGGTCTGCTTTTTCTCTGTTTTTCTTTGCATGTCCCCAACGAGGTCGGGATATAAGGAGTTAGGGCTTGAACTGGTCGAACCTTTACAAGACCAACCTCGCAAATCTCGACGGCCTCCCATGGCGGATGAGAAGAAAGACGAGGGGGCAGGAGATCCTATCAAAATCTTGCTCGAAGAAGCGCTCGAGCGGCAAAGGAACGCGATAATGGATAGCTTTGTGCAGATCCTTCAGCGGCTACCCAGAGACGACGCATCGGCTTCCAACAGCTACTCTGGAGACGCCACACCGTTTAAGGTACAAGTTAATTTTGAAATCCCCATCTTCGAGGGTCAAATAGATGCAGATGCCGTAGATAAATGGTTAAATCTGCTAGATGGGTATTTTTCTGTTCATGAATTTTCAAATCGGGAAAAGATTGTTTTCGCTCTTCTCAAAGCAGCCCCCCACGTCAAGGATTGGTGGGAAACCTACTGCGAGCAGAAGGATGAAAGTACAGGCTCACTATTTTCAGCCGCACCCACTTGGAATGACTTCCGGGATGCCATCAAGGAGCAGTACTACCCTGTCGGAAGCTATGAGGACAAATACATCAAATGGACCACACTGCGGCAGGGACGAGACCAAGTTGTGCCGGAGTTCACAAACATTTTTCATACCCTTCGAACACAGTTGGGTATCAAAGATTCTGAGCTACATCTAGTACTGAAATACCGCGGCTGCCTACACAGATACATCCAGGAAGATATGGGGTTCTTGAACATCTCCTCACTCGGCACAGCATACCGATATGATGTCAAAATCGAGCAAAAGTTCAGACAGAAGAAGCGAGACTTTGGATCTGCAAATCCGAAGCCCAAAGGACAAAGCCAAGGCGGGGTGACCCAAGACAACCTGTCGAAGCCGCAAGAAAAGAACAATACCACGAAGCTGAAGAAGGACACAGGAAAGTGGTGTGAGTTCCACAAAAGTCCCACTCATAACACAAGTGAGTGTCGAACCAAGAAGTCGCTGGTGGCCGAGTTGAAGGCTTCCGAATCAGATGCATGTTCCTACCCTGAGCCAGAACCCAACTAGGGGAATGGCAAAGGGAAGCAGATCATTGATGCGGATCCCAGCGCCACTGTTGCCACCGCCAAGATCCAGAAAGATGAGCCCAAAAATCCAGAGGAAGGGGAGTGTCTTTCCACTCACAGATGTGGGTGAAGGGTTCGCCGCTATAATTCATTGTCGACAGTGGCAGCCAAAAGAACCTCGTTTCAGCAGAGGTCGTGAAGTGGTTGGGCCTACTGACTACACCACACCCACAGCCGTACAGTATCGGGTGGCTTCATGAAGGACGAGATCTCAAAGTTCACCAGCAGTGCCGCCTTCCCTACGGCATCAAGCCCTTCACAGACGAGGTATTGTGTGATGTTACACCTCTGGATGTTTGTGATGTATTATTAGGCCAACCATACTTGTGGAGGTGACATGCTGTGTATGAGTCAAGGCCTCGTGCTGTCATTATTTCTTTAAATAATTCATTATACAGGATACCAGAGGTAGCCCCACCTACTGCCACATATTTTATCACTATCAAGAAAGGCAGCAAGCTCATATCACAGACCAGGAAATTCATCTGTCTGGTTCACTCCCAAAGTAAGGGGAAGATCGTTACCACATCCATGACCCCCGTGAAGGGTTCCTCCACGCAGCAACAGCAGCAAAGGGATACGGTCATCACAGAACACAGGAACAACTTCTCCTCACCCACAGGGGTACCACACAAGTTTCAAGTGGGCGACAAAGTTTGGTTACATCTGCAGAGAGAACGCCTTACCAGAACCCATCAAAAGCTCAGACCACTCCGACATGGTCCTTACAACAGTACCAAGGCTGTGGGGAACAATTCTTTGGAGCACAACATTCCTCCATTCCTTCGCCTGCACCAAGTGATCAATGTGGACCGTCGTCGACCATGCTTCCCACCATTGCTGAACACATCAGAGATTGCAGAACAGCTCACCAGGGACCAAGTTCAGCAGATGGAGGAACTCAACGCAATGGGGACCATTGCTTCCTAAGGGGGGAGGAATGATCCAGGTGGATGTTGGTGGCCACCCACCTATCCCATTTGGACACCCACAACTGTCTCTTTCAGCTTTTTCAGTTTCCTAAATTGTAGCACAGTTTACTATTTTTAGCAGTTTTTTCAGGTCCTGAACTTCTGGAGCCGTTTTGAGGCCCTAAACGACGTTTTTTTTGGGAATCTGGGGACCCATGTTGCCTCTCAAAGTGGTAGTAATCGGATAGATCTTTCTAACGAGCTATTGTACGCGTCAAACGGAGATCGTATGCCAAAGTTACGACCCCGGGAAATTGACGTACCAATTTACCCAAACGGGGCCCACAATTTGGCATTTCATCTTCTAGGGTTAGGTTTCGGGATGTGAAGGGTTTTCCATTGTTTCTGAACAATAAATAGGCCTTCGAGCCTCATTGTAAGACAGTTCAGAACGGTTCAGAGGCATGTAGCCACCACATCTCTTCCCAGAGATAAGCTACCATCGCCCTAGCTGGTTTATTTCCATTTCTGGTTGTAAGCATATTTCAGTATTTTCCATTAATGAAATGAAGTATTATTTCCGCTGCATCTTTGTGTATATGGTTATCTATGTAATTTTTTGCGTTCCTGTTTAAATCTGGATTAGATAAACAAACAAACTAATTCGTCCCCAGCGGAGTCGCCATTTTGTTACAAGGAAAAGTGTCTACATAGAACTGCTTATCCCACTAAGGTGTGGTAGCTACCTTAGAAACAAACAAAGTAAAGCTACTTTCGTTTTTCCTTTATGAAATATAGATGAGAGAAGAACAAAGAAGACCAACCTCTGTCTTGCACTAATCTCCTAGTGCGATTCCTCTCTCTCTTGATAGTCTTGCGCTACTTGCTCCCTTGTACGCCCAACTTCACAGAGTACCTGTAAGATCACAGTAGCATAGCGCTATACAAGAACATGGATCTATAATCATAAACAATCTAGGATCAGATGTAAATTGACCATACAAATGCATAAAACATAAATGACAAAAGAGTATGGAGGAAAACTTGAATAGCTTTTATTGATAAACAAGAAAGAGCCAAGGGAGTTACAACTAGTTGTTCTGACCCAGCATCATCCTCTCAGCAAGGAAGCCCCTCTTCACCTCATACAAAGCTTAGATCACCCAACAATCTGATGTTGTCTTAAGAAACCAACAACAATTCCTTACAATATGCAAAATTCCAGCCTCTGGATATCTGGGATGAGGGATCCATATATAGATATCTGTAAGGGAGATGAGTCAGCTTGTGATTTGATTAATGTCTTCCCTCTGATAGTTCTTGCTTCCACTTGGAGATTGATGATCTCTTACTCATCCTTGGTCGAATTCAGAGAGGCAAGTGTCACAGGAGAAGTTTCTGGAAGTTTCCATGCCTCTCCACCTCGCGGAATTACACTGCCATTTGTCACTTCTCGCCCATCACACCCCATAGAAGGGATTTTTGAAGTGCAACGCACCCACACTGTGTATTTAGGTGAGATGCAACGCACTTTGCCTATGGAGTAGCTGAAATGATCCTGTTTTGACCAGTTCTGAGCAGTTTTTCATGGAGAACTTCTGGGAGAAGCTGTAATCAGTTGACCTTGTTCCTTTAAGGGTTAGAACAACACTTTTAGGGACTTAGGAGCCCTTGGTTTATGGACATTTCGTGCTTGGGGTTGTAGTGCCAAAAAATGTCTATAACAAGGTCCAATACAAAATTCCGGGTTATTTTTTTTTGCAATTTTCATCGATTTACATTGGATAGGGACCTTCTTGCTACTGATATTATTTACATATATTCTTATAGAAAAACTATAACTGTAGACTCTCTAGAAAACACCACTATATTCTATACATCGACATAGCATATATATAAAAATAAGAGGAATTATTTCTGCTGCTACCAGGATCAACTTCTTCACCCGCGAGATCATCCACATAAGTGGTCAATTCCTCCGCAGCAGCCTCTTCTTCATCCAGAACCCACACAACAACAACAACCTCAACACCAGAAGCGTTGATGACCGTAGCATCGCCAACCCCAAAAACTTCCTTTAAGACCCCAACAGTCGCAATTTCCACCTTAATTTCGATGTTGTCAACCTTCTACTGAACACTCAACACATCTATGCACATGCCTTCCATAGTATTCTGAGGTAATTCCAAATCTTTGCCCAATCCAGATAATTGGGCATAAATAACAACCATGTTTTCATTAATTTCCTTGACGATATCCTTTACTACTTGTTTAGAGGAGCTCTCCACCAGGTTCTCAATACTTTCAAGCCTCGAACCATGGCCATACCCCGAGCTACCAAGATTTGAACCTCCCCCAGTGCGATTACATGCAGAGGCCATCTTTGCAACAATACACCTTTGAACAATAACAATCTTTTGATTAAATGACTGAAGCCAACTGCAATATATAATAGCCTGATCAATCCCAACATTCTTCCCGACCTTATCCTTCATAAATGTAAGATGATTCAGAGTCTTGTTAATGCCAATGCCCTCCATATTTTCCACCGCCATAAATAACTAGGATCATAATGCGAATGTACCTTCTTTCCCAAGAGGAATAACTATATTACATATTCCGGTGAGTAACCGAAACTTCGACGCCCACTTGTCCTCGTACATGATTTGCATTCCAATGAAACCACACTTGTGCTTTAAATCACAACCTACCATCCTTGCTTCCAAGGCACTGCGAAGGGACCTTGGGGAGCTAGCGTTCTTAACTACCATCTTAATACTCTGACGACCCGTACCTTTGCAGTACAGAGCCGACTCGTTGCAACCAATAAGGGGATGTGACATGAGAAGTTGTTTTGATTTATACATAATCACCCTTATTCTAATAACACCCCTGTGTTGGCTTGACCATCCACCATATGGTTATTGGCACACAACACGTGGAACAAATAAACCTTATCAATTTTTTTAACAAATAAATAATTCTTGCCATGATTGAGGAGGTTTCATCATCGAGGAGATTGGCATTCTCGAGGAGATTTACACATTTTTGGATAATCACCATGGAGTCGCCAACTATAGATAGAATTTTGATACCATTAGCCACACTTATTTTCATACCCTGCCAATAGCAAAGGGCTTACGCTTGATTATTTGTCATAATGCCAAGAACCCAAGCATACCTTACTTTTGTTTTTTCTTCGAGGTTGATAATTACCCCTCCCACTCCAGCCTCCCCAGGGTTACCTTTCGAAGCTCCATCAAAATACAGTTCACTCTTCCCGACTTTCCTTTGCCATTCAATAAATTCATCACCTTCTAGTCTGATACAGAAGGACCAAGGTTCATAAGACCTTAATCGAGGAGATTTGAGGCTGGGGGGGGAGATCCTGAGTTAGTGTTTTTCAGAACTAGTCATCTATTTCATATCTGTAGCATCGAAGCCCTGGGAAGATATGATCCCAAAGATAAGCGTCATTCCTTTTATTGTAGCAGTTTCAGAGTTATGTCGCTGATTTTTAAAGATAGCCTGGTTACAACACAACCATATCGACCAACACATATATTTAGGAATTTCCATCCAACATTGCCTTAACAAAGGGTTTGGGAAGAAAGGATATTTATGTTTCCAGTGAATAAACATGTCGCTCCAATCATCTGCAATTTAGGGAATGCAAGCCAAAGGCACTAGAGCATAGTTCCATGCATCCACAGGAAAGGAATAGTAGCAGAATAAATTCTTGATGGATTCCTTAACATTTCCAGACAAAACACAATGGGAGGGACCATTGATTTTCCTCTTCTTTATTTTCTCTGCCGTAAGTATTTTCTTGTGGACCAATTCCCAACAGAAAATTTTACCTTAGGAAGACCATTGCCATTCCATATTTTCCCCCATAATTTAGAAGGTAGGGGGGGGGGAGGAAATTTTTATTAAAAGAGAATAGCCATCTTTAACAAAATATTTTTTGGCTTTTTCTCCCAACCAAACATGCTTATATAGTTTGCTAGTGATTGTTGGAGCAAACCCATTATGACTTTTGATTAGAAGATGCCAATGCATGAGAAGGTGATTGGGCAATTCCAGAGGGAGCCACCCACACCACAAACCCATATCATCCCAGCGGGATATATCCTAAGATGGGAGAACACATGCTCAACCAGCGAGCCAAAGAAAGTAGGGTCAATGCATTTCACACAATCGAATCCAATAAGAATGTGTTTCCCGTTCCCTGGAAGCCAGCCAAGATGGTTCAGAATGAGGAAGGATGAGGCTTTGTAGAAGCTCCAAATTTTTGATCCTTTCCCTTCTGTTATGAAACCAGCTCAAGAAAAGATAGAAAATATAGATCAACGCCTTAGAATTCAGGCTCTTCGAGGGGGCAACCTCCTTTACATTACATAAATGAACAATTCTTGGATGATTCAAATGACAAAACCTCCTTTCTATATAGGAGTCTAAGGAGTCACAATATAACCCAGCCTACCTAACAATAATAATATAAAGCCACAAAAATAACAATAGAGGGATTCTATGGGGCACAATAATAACAATATGGGGATAATAGGGGCACAACAATATTAATAAGGGTGACAACTACAATAGTAATGGGGTAATCACTAGTATTATAGGGACCCAACATGCCCCTCTCCTTCAAAAAAGTGTTGTCCTCAACGCTTGAGAAGTTCTGAATGCTTCTGTATAAAATTCTCATCCTCCCATGTGGAATCTTCAGTGGATAAGTTCTTCCACTTGATAAGATACTCCGAAATTGATCGATTTCGTAGCTGTCGAGTTCTTGTTTCTGTGACTGCTTCCGGTTCCAATATAATTTTTCCTTCCTCGCCAAGTTCTGGCAATATTGTTTGAACTGGGAGCTTGTCGCCTATAACCTTCTTTAAACATGAAACATGGAAAACTGGCTGCAATCGAGAAGCTGCAGGAAGCTCCAATTTGTATGCCATAGTACCAATCTTTTGCAACACCTTGTATGGACCATAATACTTTGGTGATAATTTATTATCCTTCTTAGCTTGCATGAGGGACATTTGCTTATATGGTTGTAGCCGTAGGAATACCCAATCACCTACATCAAAACTTCTTTCGCTACGATGTTGATTTTCCTGTCGTTTCATTCTATTCTGTGCCAACACGAGGTTATCCTTTAAGAGTTGGAGGACTTGTTGTTGATGTTCAATGTGATGTTCCACTGCTTGAACCTTAGAATTTTCTCTTAAATATGATGTGATGGATGGTGGCTGATACCCATAAAGTGCCATAAATGGGGTCATTTTTGTTGCTGTATGGAAGGAAGTGTTATACCACCATTCAGCCAGAGGCAACCATTTGACCCATTGTGTCTGTTTATCAGATACAAAGCAACGAAGATATCCTTCCAAACATTTGTTTACTATCTCAGTTTTCCCATCAGATTGAGGATGATAAGATGAGCTATGAGCTAACTGAGTACCAAGACAAGAAAATAATTCTGTCCAAAAATTTCCAGTGAAAATGGGATCTCTGTCACTTACAATAATCTTTGGGTTTCCATGTAGCTTTTGAATTGTTTCCATAAATACAGTAGAAACTGTACTGGCTTTAAATGGATGTGATAATGCACAAAAGTGTGCATACTTGGTAAGTCTGTCAACTACCACCATGATGACACTCTTTCCCTCAGACTTGGGTAAACCTGTGATAAAATCCATTGAAACCTCCTCCCAACGTTGGCTTGGAATGGATAAAGGTTGTAATAGACCCGGTGTCTTAATTGTTTCAACTTTATTTTGTTGGCAAATCAAACATTCCGCCACAAACTTTTGAATATCTGATTTAAGGCCATCCCAAAAAAATTCCTTCTTAACCCTGTGGTAAGTTTTTAAAAATCCTGAGTGCCCTCCTAAGGGAGAAGTGTGCAATTCCATAAGAATCTTTTGTTTTAGCTGGGAATTCTTACAGAGGTATAAGCGATCTTTGTACCATAACGAATCATTTTTCCAGCTAAATGTATCAGACATACTGGAATCTTGTTGTAACTTTCGAATAAGTGCCCACACTTCTTCGTCATTCTTCCATTCCTCCCTTGCTTCGTTTATCCAATCTGGTTGGATAATAGAAATGGTGCACAACAATGCTTCCACATCCTCATCCTTTCTTGAGAGTGCATCTGCCACCACATTTTGCTTCCCTTTTTTGTAGATGATTTCAAAGTCATAACCCAACATCTTTGTGACCCACTTTTGTTGCTCTTCAGAGGATAATCTTTGTTCTAAAAAGTATTTAAGGCTATCATGATCCGTTTTTACCTTGAAGTGTCTTCCCATTAGGTAGGGTCGCCATTTCTTAAGTGCATGGAGTATTGCCAACATTTCCTTCTCATAAATAGCTTTGTGTAAAAACTTTCCCTTGATTGGACGACTTTCAAAAGCAATGGGTCTTTCATCTTGCATTAAAACAGCACCAATTCCATTTCCTGAAGCATCACATTCCACAATAAAGGTTTTTGTGAAGTCCGGTGTAGCTAAGACTGGTGCTTGGCACATTGCCTCTTTAAGATGTTCAAATGCCTTTGTTGCTTCTGGAGTCCATGAAAATGCATCTTTCTTCAATAATGTTGTTAGAGGTGCTGCTATTAACAAACTTGCGATAATACCCTGTCAACCCGAGAAATCCTCGCAGATGCTTTATGGATGTGGGAATTTTCCATTCCTTAATGGCTTTAATTTTGCTAGGGTCTACCTTAACTCCTTCATGAGATACAATATGACCTAGATATTCCACCTCTTGTACTCCAAAGAAACATTTGGATCTTTTTGCATATAATTGTTTCTCCTCCAATAGTTGTAGCACCCTGTCAACATGTTCAACATGATCCTTCCAAGACTTGCTGTAGATTAGTATATCATCAAAAAATACTAACACAAATTTTCTAAGGAATGGTTTGAAAATTGAATTCATCAAACCTTGAAATGTTGAAGGTGCATTGGTAAGGCCAAAAGGCATGACAAAAATTCATAATGACCCTCATGAGTTCTAAATGCTGTTTTCGGAATGTCTTCAATCTTCATTCTGATTTGATGATATCCTGAATGAAGATCCAACTTGGTGAAGTAAATTGATCCATGCAATTCATCCAGTAATTCATCAATGACAGGAATGGGAAACTTATCTTTAATAGTGAGCTTGTTGAGCTCCCTATAATCCGGACACATGTGCCATGATCCATCCTTCTTGTGCACCAATACGACTGGAGCAGAGAAAGAACTTTGACTTGGTTGAATTATACCAGCCTCTAGCATTTCTGCAACCATACGTTCAATTTCACTCTTTTGGGCATAGGGATATCTGTACGGCCTGATGTTTGGAGGAACACTTCCTGGAATCAGATGAATAGCATGATCATGATCACGAATAGGTGGGAGACTTTTGGGAGTCTCAAATACCTTGGAATGATTGTCCAAGACTTTTTGGAGATCTGGAGAAATAGATGATTCCACTGTGGACACATCTAGCGAACATAATTGTGCAATTACACCTCTTTGTTCCTTTTTTAGAAGCTTTGTCATACCGTTAGAGCTGATTATCTTTCCGGTTTCCCTGCAATACCCCTTAATTCAACTTCCTTTCCTTCCACAAAAAATTTCATGAAAAGTTCTTGAAAATTAAAAGCTATTGTACCCAAGGATTGTAGCCATTGGACTCCTAGTACAACATCAACACCTCCCATTGGAATGGAAAGCATTGGGCTAGTCAATACATATTCTCCCATGGATAGCTTGATATTATGGCACTTTCCGAGCAATTTATTGTTCCTCCATTTGCAACCATCACTTGACACTCTGGTGCTGGATATAATAAGCAATTCAATTCTCTTGCTACCTTACAATGAATAAAATTGTGGGTACTTCCTGAATCAATCAACACTATTACCTTTTTCTTCTTGATTTGTCCTTCTATCTTGATGGTTTGAGGAGTGGTAATTCTCGCCAATGCATTACAAGATATGGTCGGATTCATTTCTTCTTTATCTAGGCTTTGTTCCTGGAGTATATCCTCTTCTTTTGACCTTTCTTGCTCCTTTTCTTCTTCCTCTTCACAATCTATGTAGAATAATTTCTTCTCAGCACACTTATGACCTTTAGTGTATTTGCTATCACAACTATAACAAAGCCCTTTTGCTCTTTTTTCTTCCAATTGTTGTGGTGTCAACCTTATAGGTTGTGGAAGACTAGTGGTAACAACACTTCCGTTTTTATAGTTGTGAGTGGTATGCTTCCTGGTTGCCATAATTTTGCTTTCCATTTTTCTTGCTAACCTGAATGCCTTCTCTAATGAATCAGGTTCCCAAAGGCGAACATCATGTTGGATATTATCCTTTAAAGACCCTATGAACACATCAATCCTATGATCCTCTGGAATATCTTTTACCCTTATGTTCAATTTTTGGAACTCCTAAATGTGCTCCATTATTGAACCCTTTTGTTTGAGACTTATCAATTGGCTAAAAAAAGTGTTGCTTTTTGTATCCTCATAATGTGCTATCAATTCTTCCATAAAAATTGCCCAAGTGATAAATTGTTTACGAGAGCAAAGCCATTGATACCATACAAACTGATTTGGTTCCAAATATAAAGTTGCAATACGTACCTTTTGTGTGTTTTGCACATTATTGAGATCGAAAAATTGCTCCATCTGTAATATCCATGTTGCGGGATCCTTGCCATCAAACTTCCTCATATCGATTTTTGGAATATGGTGGGTCTTTGATCCAACATTAGAGTCTATGGAATCATGATTAACATTTCTTTTGTTCTCATCATGAGTTTCCTTACTACCCTTTCACCATTAGTGACCCTTTCTTGTAGCAACTTATTCATATTTATCTTCAATTCTTCCATGTCTGTCTTCAAATCTATCTTCAAATCATCCATCTTAGCTTCCACATCATTCATCTTAGCTTCTACACCTTTCTTTAAACAATCCAGCTTAGCTTCTATGCCTTTCTTTAAACCATCCATCTTAGATTCTGTTCCTTTTTGTGCAAGGGACAGTTGTTGCACTTGGTCTTGTAATTTTGATATATCATGTTGCATTTCTTCCTCTTCTTCATGAGTCATGCTAGAGCTTTCAGGTTCCTTACTAGGTGTTTGCATTTTCTTTCCTCGGGGCATCAGTTATCGATAATAATGCTCTATTATGCCCTTTGAATTCCTTCAAAATAAATTTTCAAACCAAGCTTAAGCAAAAATTTAAGAAAATCTACACACCTTTTTTCACTTTGTAGGAGCTCGATATTGCCTCTAATGTATCCTGTACTTTCCAATCATCTAGATTTGAATTTGTGACCTGTAGTAGCCCTCTATGTCCTCTTTTCAATGCCACAAGTCTGACCCAAATTGGATCCTGCAAGGAAGAGTTATGCGAAATCTCCCACAGTGACTTGATTATAGACTAGTTCAGTAGAGCGAACTTGTACGACGTGCCACGAGTCACTGTTTCTACCTTTGGATCTGAAAAATGCATACAAGAAACTAAAGTCCATCCTCTTTCTGTACCTTCTGAATAAATTTCAATCCGATCCCCATAGAGAAAGTTATGACGCTTTTCCCCAGGTCACCTGTTTGGAATGTAATTAAGGAGTCTGCAAAAATACTAACTTCCTCAGATCATATCTCCGCAAATATAACGCGAACAGCTCTGAAATTCGGATCCGAGGTTTAGCACGATTTCTTCTCAAATGGGTTTTTTTTGCAACTTCTGAAACGTCGCAGAAAAAAGTTATAGCGAAAATTCCACAATTTCCTGTTTGGAGCAGCGAAACCCTAGAATCCAAATCTCCAATACTAAATGTTATGAAACCAGCTCAAGAAAAGATAGAAAAGATAGATCAACGCCTTAGAATTCAGCCTCTTCGAGGGGGCAAACTCCTTTACATTACATAAATGAAAAATTCTTGGATGATTCAAATGACAAAACCTCCTTTCTATATATAGGATTCTAAGGAGTCACAATATAACCCAGCCGACCTAACAATAATAATATAAAGCCACAAAAATAACAATAGAGGGATTCTATGGGGCATAGTAATAACAATATGGGGATAATAGGGGCACAACAATATTAATAAGGGGTACAAATACAATAGTAATGGGGTAATCACTAGTATTATAGGGACCCAACAATTTCCCAAGATTCATCCTCCGGTTTAATGAGGCGATTTTTGTAGAAATATTTCCTTATAAAGGCCTTTTTCCACCATTCATTGGAGTCCACGAGGAGCCTCTAAACCACTTTATCCCCCAACGCCAGATTCATTAGTTCAGGTCCTTTATTTCCAATCCTCCCAAATTCTTAGGTTGCTTAACCAAATTCCAATTTACTAGGTGGAATTTAGGTTCGTTGCCCTTACCTCCTTGCCATAAGAATTTTCTGATGAGCTTGCTTATTTGTTGATTGATGTAGCATAGTGCTAAGAGAGAAACACCCAAATAAACCAGAAGGCAGGATATAACAAATTTAATTAGGGTAACTCTCTCGACCAAATTGAGCCATCTAACTCCCCATGAGTGCACCTTTTTCCTTATTTGAAGTACATTTTCCCAATCTTCCCCTGAGGTTTGTTTTAGTGATATAGGAATCCTAAGATATTTTAAGGAGGAATGATGAAGGTCAACAGGGATTCCCAACAACCGACCTATAGTGCTCAACGTTTCCCCTTGGAAATTCCATCCAATTAATTGACATTTCAAATTTTTGATCAATCGCTTTGAGAGATGAAGAAACCCATCTAGTTTTTTTTTGAATCTAACAGTGATCACCAATGAGGTTCCTCTAATCAGTAGAGTATCATTGATGAACTGAGAGTGATTAATTCCTCTAACATTTCTTGCAATATTAAGACCTAAAAGGGAGCCATTCAACTGCCCAACTTCTAATTTACTACTTAGAGATTCAACCATGATTACATAAAGAAGAGGTGATAGTCGACATCCTTGGCAAAGACCTCTTGAGGCAGCAAAGAAGGGGGCAGTATGCCCATTGATAAGAGGGGTGATCCAGGGAGAACCAGTACAAGACATAATTTAAGAGATGAATTCATTACTAAATCCTAACTTTTCCATGACAAGGAAGAGGAAGGAGTGATTTACCTGATCAAACACATTTGCCATATCCAATTTGATGATCATTCCAGCTTCTCCCTCTTCTTTGCTTGAATACATTGCTTCTTGTACCAGGATGATATTATATAGGATGTTCCGATGTTGAATGAAACCTCCTTGGTTCTCAGAAAATATGGAGGGAAGCAAGGGTTTAATTCTATTGGCAATGATTTTCGTCAAGACTTTATAGAAAGAGTTGCAAAGCGAAATAGGGTGAAATCTAGAGAAGGAGGTGGGATTGGCTTCTTTTGGAATCAGGGCGAGAAAGGAAGAAGTGGTGCAACCCCCAATTTTTTAATTTTTAATTTTTTAAAATTTTATTTATTATTATTATTATTTTTTTTTTAACTCTGATATAGTTCAACATTTTAATGAGATATTTTTTGATGACATTCAAGAATAAACGATAAAAACTAATAGAAAAACCATCTGGACCTGAAGCATTCTAAGGTTCCAAATGCCATATCGCACTTCGAACTTATTCTTCTAAAATTACACCAGAGAGAGACACACTAGAATGTAGAGAGACAACCTGGGGCAAAGCCTGAAGGAAATCAGGGGCACCGTCTAAAGAAATGCAATCCGAATTAAGAAGAGTTTTGAAGTGATTATATGCCTCCATTTTAACTTTTGATGAGGTGTTGACTGTTTTCCCACCCACCGCCTTTATTTCCATGACTCTATTCCTATTCTCTCGAGCCATTTCTTGTTTGTGGAAGTAGGAAGTGTTAGAGTCTCCAACTTTCAACTAAAGACTACGAGATTTAAGTCTCCACAAATTTTCCTCTTCCCTGCTAAGATTGAATATCTGAGTGGAGAGGTCTTTTTCCTTTTGACTATGTGATTCTTCAATATGATTTTTTCCATCATATTGTAATGTTCTTCTAGTTCTTGGAATTTCTCTTTTCTTTTTTTCCCTGGACGCTGATAGTTCTCTTTAAGCCATTTCCTCAATTCTTTCTTGATATTTTTTAGCTTAGATTCCCAAACAAAGTTGGGTGAGCCCTAAATTTCACGAGTCTAGGATTGCTTTATCATATTCCCAACCTCTTCATCTTGGCACCAATTTGCATTAAATTTGAAGGGCAATGGCCCAAGATTTTCGACCTTTTTCATAGAAATCATGATAGGGCGATGATCTAAGTCTCCCTGAGATTCGATAGACGAGGAACAATCCAAACCATTAAGAAGCCAGTTGCTATACAACAAAAACCTATCGAGACGAGCAAAAATATAATTATCACCAACTCGTCTATTAGACCATGTATATTTCCCGATCTTAGGTTTGATATCAATTAGATCCCATTGTTCCATAATTTCCTCCATTCTATCTCTAAAGGGATCCCTGATCGCAAACCCTCTTCTTTTTTCTGCCGTATTTAGTACTGTGTTGAAATCCACTCCCATTATACTATTAATGCTATAATTCCTTTTCTTTAACACCTCTAATGAGGCCCAAAAAACTGCCTTATCACTGGACCATAGATATTTATGAAAAGTATTCTTTCCCTTGTCTCCTTATCCTCCAAAAGAACCATTATCCAAGATTTTGTCTTAATTTCATCAACCAAAGTAAATTTCTTGTTCAACCAAAATATGCCTAGCCCTCTTGCAGCTCCCCTTGAGGACTGAGTTGACCCCGAGTTGTCTCTCCAAAAATTTCCAAATGCTTTCATAATCTCCACTTATTCTAATTTTGTTTCTTGAATAAATACTACTGATGGAGATTCCTATTTTATTATGTCTCTAACAACTAGGTTTTTAGCAGGGTTTCCTAGCCCCCTTATGTATCAAGATATTACTTTCATTGCTTGTGAGTGGAGGGGGAGCGACCACCATCCTTTTCTTCTTTTTTTGTCTTTTTCCCTTTCAGAATTTTTGAAATGACTATTTGATTCCCAAAATTTTTATTTAATTTTGCTTCCTTTTCTCTCTGTGTCCTTTTGTTTGGTCTCCCAAATTTCTTGGTGGGGTCAGTTTCTTGGTTGCTACAATCATTAGCCCAGGATAGAGTTTGGGATAAATTCCGAGTGACAACACGATCTTTGTGCTGGCTACTCAGAGGTGCATCAATGATAGGTTCAAACTTTGGCAAAGTAACTTCACCCCCACCTTCCTTCGGGCTATTTTTCGCTACTAGTTCTCCTTCTTCTCTTTCCTAAGTTTCCTCCACGATTGTCTGAGGTGGAGCCTCCAGCTCCATATCCTCATCACTCAACACTTTTAACGGGTTCGAGGAGGACGAAACGATATTGTTGACCAATATACTACGAGGTTTTAACATTGAACCTTTATCTTTAAGAGATTTTTTAGGTTTTTTCCATTTCTCCTCCTGAGCAGTCGAAACATCCAAATTTTTATCATTCCCAAGTTTGGTGCAGACTATGGAAAAGTGGCCATAAACATTACAATGTCTGCATTTAAATGGGATTTGTTCATAGTCTAAGACTTGTCTGTGCTTCCATTCTCCCAAGTTTAGATTGATTTCAGCTGGAAGTCCCTTTTCCAAGTCTACTTCCACACAAATTTTAGCACAGACAAATTGTGAGCCTTTTGGCTTAGACTTATCCAAGTATTTCCCCACTCCATTACTGATAGCCCGAAGGCAATCGTCACTCTAGCAGGATATAGGGGGTCGAAGAAGCTTGACCCAGACTAGAATGGTAGGAGGGATGTACTCATAAGGGTTGAAACCAAGGGTCCATTTATTTAAATACATCCCTCTGAAGCCAAAGAAATATTGTCCATTACGAAAAATGACCTCCTTATCCTACTTGTTTTCAAATAAAAAGATGAAGAAGCCATTGCCAACAATGGAGAGTGCAATCTCACCTTTCATCATGGGAGTCCAAGTTTTCTTAATCCAGGCCTCCATATATCTAGGTGAGGGCCACATACTTGTGAATTTACCAATTAACGCTCTCTTAGAGTAAGTCAGGGAGCTGCGACGAGCTACATCCGACAGGGAGAGATCTTTCACCTCAATAATTTGCTTGACGAACTTGGAAGCGACAAACATAGCAGGTCGCACATGCTTCAGAAGGGAGGCCACCAGAGTTTGGAAAGCGAAAACAACGTCCAGAGGGGGAGTGGGAGGGACCCCCTCTGCAACAACCATTTGGAGAGCTTGCAAGAGTTCAAACCAGGGCTGCCTCTTGAATTGTTAGAGCGCCAAAAAACCTTCAAGGTATAATATTATTCATAGGGTTTATAATATTAATCCTAGAGTTTAATATAATTCCCTTGGGTTTATAATCATGATCCAACGTCACATTGTGACAAAGATTGTCTCAATATGAAAATCAACCATGGTCAACCATTGTCAACGATCGTCAACCATGGTCAACCATGGTCTAATGCCACATTGTGACAAATATTGTCTCAATACGAAAATCAACCATGGTCCAACGTCACATTGTGACAAAGATTTTCTCAGTATAAAAATCAACCATGGTAAACCATGCTCAACCATGTTTATTTTAGGGTTTATAATATTTATCTTTGGGTTTATATACCTTGGGTTTATAATATTAATTCCTTGGTTTTAATATTATTTTACTTGGGAATTTGGTATTAATCCCTTGGATTTATTAATCTAAGGGTTCATACTCCTAGGGTATAATATTATTCATTGGGTTTATAATATTATTCCTTGGTTTTAATCTAAATCTCTTGGGTTTATAATCATGGTAAAATATGGTTCGTCATGTTGTGACAAATATTGTCTCAATATGAAAATCAACCATGGTCAACCACTGTCAACCATGGTTGAACATCACATTGTGACAAAGATTGTCTCAATATGTAAATCAACCATGGTCAACAATGTTTATTTTTGGGTTTATAATATTTAACTTAGGGTTTTTATATCTTGGGTTTATAATATTAATCCTTTCATATTATTCCCTTCGGATTATAATCCCTTGGGGGTTTAGTATTAATCCCTTAGGATTATTATTCCCCTTAGGTTTATTAATCTAAGGGTTCATATTCCTAGGGTATAATATTATTCATAGGGTTTATAATATTAATCTAAGGCTTTTATATAAATCCCTTGGGTTTATAATCATGGTCAACCATGGTCACATTGTGACAAAGATTGTCTCGATACAAAAATCAATCATGGTCAACCATGGCGTAATGTTACATTGTGGCAAAGATTGTTTCAATATAAAAATCAATCATGTTAAATCATGCTCAACCATGTTTATTTTAGAGTTTCTAATATTTATCTTAGGGTTTATATATCTTGGGTTTCTAATATTAATCCATTAGGTTTAATATTACTCCTTTGGGTTTTTAGTATTAATCCCTTAGGTTTATTATTCCCTTGGGTTTATAATATGAATCCCTTGAGTTTATTAATCTAAGGATTCATATTCCAAGGGTGTAATATTAATCATAAGGTTTATAATATTAATCCTCGTGTTTAATATAAATTCCTTGGGTTTATAAGCATGGTCAACCATGCTCCAACGTCACATAGTGACAAACATTGTCTTAATATGAAAATCAACCATAATCAACCATCGTCAAACTTGGTTGAAAATGGTACTATGGTCAACCATGGTTATTTTAGGGTTTATAATATTTATCTTAGGATTTATATACCTTGGGTTTATGTTATTAAATAAATGGATGATTGAATTATTTTTATTATTTAGTTAAATAATAATAATAATAATAATAATAATAATAATTTAATAATTAATTAATAAATTATTATTAATAAATTACTATAAACAATATTATTATTACTATTATTATTATTAACAAAAATTAATATAAATTATAAGAAAACAATTTTTATATTTTTCAATAAATTATATTAAAAATTAATTATTTCTTGTAAGTAAGTAAATAAACAAACAAATAAACAAGAATGCCAAGTCCAGGGCAGATTACATGATCCCATCAACTCCACATTCATTGCCCTTATTCCCAAATCGGACTCCCCCTTATCATTTAATGATTTCAGGCCTATTTCCCTCTACAATTGCCTCTACAAGATCATCGCCAAGATCATATCCAACCGCATTAAACCTATCCTATCGGAGCATATCTCCTCGGAACAATTTGCCTTCCTACAAAACCGACAAATCCATGAGGCCATTGGAACTGCACAAGAGGCTCTTCACTCCATCAAGATGAAAAATATAAAAGGAATGATGCTCAAAATCGATCTCTCCAAGGCTTTTGATAAGGTTAGCTATATATCAAATTGTTACTTACCCACCTGGGTTTCCCTCCGACCTTCATCCGTTGGATCATGTGCTGCATTACTTTGGTATCCTTTTCCATTCTTATCAATGGTTCTTCCTCCCACTCCTTCCGGGCCGAGAGGGGACTTAGACAAGGATCCCCCTTTCCCCCCTCCTTTTCCTCCTTGTTATGGAAGGCCTCAATAGAAGGATTGCCTCAGAGAAGGTTGCCAGGAACCTCAAAGGACTTAAAATTACTGATCAATGCTATCTGACCCACCTTCTCTTTGTAGATGACATCCTTATATTCTTGGATGGTGGGATTCAGGACATCATCACCTTCACTGGGATTTTGAGTCTTTTTAGCTCAGCCACCGGGATGGAATGCAATCAGATTAAATCTACCTTATCCCATTCTAGATGTTCTCAACAAGAAATCAACCTTGCTCTGCAAAATTTTCCCTTCCAAATTCAAGTCCTTAAGGATGGGTTGAAGTATCTGGGATTCATGATAAAACCAGATGGACACAAAATAGCAGATTGGATCTGGCTGATCACTAAGATCGAAAGAAGACTAAATCTCTGGAGCCACCGGCTACTTTCTAGAGCTGGTCGGTTGGTGCTCATTAAATCGGTCCTAGAAGCAACACTAGTTTACTAGATGTCCCTGGCCTGGATTCCGCAAGGAATCATTCATAGGATTCAGAGAATCTGCTGCAACTTCTTATGGAAAGGAAACAAAGAGGGGAGGCTATATGCTTGGGTAAAATGGAGCAGCATTGCCCTACCCAAAAAGTGGGGCGGGTGGGGATTAAAAAATTTATCTGCCTTCGCCCAGGCTCTTGCAGCTAAACTAGGTTGGATGCTCCTGAAACATAGGAGCTTGTGGACCAATGTGATCTTCTTCAAATACATCTGGCCGACTCCACTGTCAGACTGGATTAGACTACCTATCTAGAACCGAAAGAACATATCGGTCATCTGGAGGGCTGTTCTGAACACCCTCCACACTATCAGAGAGGGACTCACTTGGAGGATAGGTAATGGTGAGGATGCTCGCATCGGTATTGATCCATGGATTGGATGTGGGAATGCACATCTCCTTCCACATGTCCTGATAGAATTTCTAAATCATAGAGATATCTTCTTCATTGCACAGATTGGTGACCCACAAAACACCTCTATTTTCAAGCAAGCTTGGTTGTTAGGGGCGAATATAGACATCCTGGATAGGTGGCTCGGGGACTGGGGGACATACTTGCGAGCATTATCTGAATCTCATGTCAGATTAAGGGATGAGCTTGATGAGCTAATTTATGGGCTAGCATAGAATGGGAAATATTCCCCAAAGGCGGGGTACATAATTATTCAAGCAAAGGCACAAACCACATGTACTCGAGAACTGGTGGCGGGAGCTATGGAAACTCCAGAGCCCTCCCCACTCCAGACTGCTAATGTGGAGCATTATTTCAGATAAAATTCCGACGGGAAATAACCTCAAAAAGCGGGCTTTCTCTGGACCAACTTGGTGCGTTCTCTACAAGAATGAGGAGGAATCCTCCTATCACCTCTTTCTTGCCTGTCCGACAACTTAGAATGTCTGGACTCATGTCCTACATATCCTTAAGATAACGTATAAATGGTTTGGGGAAAACATATTCATAGCCTGGAACAACTGGTGGAACAATGGTTCGTCCCCGAAAACAAGGAACCTGCTGTTGATTGTGTCCTGGCACATTTGGATCAACAAGAATAGTAATATTTTCCATGGGAAATATATCAACTGGGCCTTGATCATCCCAAAAATTTGCACGAGCTACCTTGAGATCCTGGAGGCGCCATCGAACATCAGGACTCGGCACATTACACTGGAATACATTGATCGAAGGAACCCCTGGGCATACTTCGATGGTGCTGCCTAAGAACTGGGGTGTGGTGGTGGCATCATCCTACACAAATCGGATTCTCACTACTTCCATGTTAGTTTGGGACTGGGAAATGACACCAACAACTATGCGGAATTTATGACCCTGCGCCATTTATTATACTTCGCCATAACCAAAAACTGTCGATAACTACAGATTTTTGGGGACTCAAAGATGGTCATAAATTGGTTCAATTGCAAATATACATGCCATGCTTACTCACTTAGAACAATATTGGATGATGTATTACATTTAAAATCACTATTTGACATGGTTTCTTACACTCATATATATAGGGAACGCAATGCAGCTGTAGACAGGTTGTCGAAAGAGGCAACGAATCATCCTTGAGGAGAATGGTTAATCAGAGAACACACTCAAGCGCAAGTCTACCAGTACTACCACAGACCGTATATGGACCAAGTTTTGCGAAGGGCAGATGAGCCCTAGTTACAACCAATTTTTTAAATATTTTGCACAACTATCTGAATATGTAATTATATAAGTATTTGAACAACTATTGGACTACCCAAAGAAGGGTCTTTTTGTAATTTTGCTACAGGTTACTACAACTCAATACTGTTGACTACCGTCATCTTACTGCTTATGCCATGGGCATTTACAACATGTAATTTTCTTGATAATGAAAATTACGGTTTTTCTTTCCTTGAAAAAAAAAAAAAAAAAAAATAAATTAATTTAAAAAATGAATTAACTAAATATTTATTTTTATTTTTAGTTTTTAATATAAATAAATAAATAAATTATTATTAATATTTAATTAAATTATTAATTAATTAATATTATTAGTAATGTTTTATTGTTACTATTATTTAATTAAATTATTGAATATTCTTGAATTATTTAATATTTTTATTATTATTCAATATTATTTAATTTTAAAATATTTAATACTATTTAATTATTTAATAATAATATTAATTGATAATAGTAGTAATATTAATTATTAATAATAATGCTGATAATAATATTTATCTAGTAATAACAATAATTATTTTAAAATGATTATAATAATCTTTAATTAATAATGATTAATTTTAATTAATAATAATATTTAATATTTAATTATTGTTAATTAAAGATTATTATAATCATTTTAAAATAATCGTTGTTATTACTAGATAATTTTTTTTTTGTCGTTCAAAATGACTTTCATTAGTTGTCCAAAATAGCATAGATTACAAAAATTCTCTCAACAACCCTGATTCCCTCATTTCGACCAGGCTTTTTGAGATTGGGGGTTGGAGAATACCAAGATAGGCAACTTGCATACATTATTTCCGGATGGCTCTAAGGCCTTAGCATACTGTGAGAGACACAAAAAAATACCTGAACTAATAACAACTTATCAAGGAGGGGGATGAGAGGGCATTATAGGGGGAGCTGCAAAATAACCAACACAGTCATGAATGTGGAAATCAATATGTTACACCCGTGCCTCTAAGCTGTGGAGGTGGTCATTTGTGCGACTTTGACTGCGCCGGAGATTGTCCAACTGCTCCAGAATGGTATTCTGGCTATATTGAATATCAATGAGTTAGGAAATAATTTCATTGCGGTCTTCATACCGCCGTCTCGTACAATGTCAAAGTCAATTTGTATGTGCCACAACTACTCGACGATCAATTCCATAGAGGCAGGAGCTACTAGGTGGCCTGGAAAATTAGCTTGGGAAAGAGCCTCAAAATCCTCTGTTTCCTAACTAGAAGAGGTAGTGGAGGACGAATGATGGCTTGGTTTGGGATGCCTAGCCTGGGACTGCTGCCATGACCCACAACGAGGGCAGATCTATTGGCATGGCATCATGTTGGTCACGAAGGGTGGCGGCTCGTAATAGGGGGAGCCTGTAGAGAAAGCTTTTAAAAACCTACAAAGGAAACATTGTAATCTAGATCCATGAAACCATTGACCCAAGAAGGGATGAACCACTTGCTAGACACTACTATCGGGAAGGCGAGAGGGGCAACCATTTGCCCAGACCAAGTGTCGGAGCGAACACTTATGTGACACCACCCTAAATCCTCACATAAACATAACCCCCACCCCCAAACACTGATCGAGAGATTTTAAATTCCTTCGAGCCAAAAGATAGACCCAGATTCATAGCATAAGTTACCAAATACCAAATGAAATCCCACACACCTGTAAAGACCCGCAATGGTCCATGCGAATGGGAGATGAGCCAGGAACTAGTGAAGTAATGAAATAGGCTTGTTTCCAACAGGCGCGATGGAGTATAACCAAACCGTGTCTGTCTATGTACTAAGGTCCCAAGGGCATACCGTGAGACTGATGCCAATCCATGCCAAGCAACTGCAAACATTGTGTGCCCGCCTCACCCAAGGCCAGAGCCCCAGTGAGGTGCTATAGACGTAGACCCAGTCGCTTCCAAACTCCTTACCACCCAAATTCATTGCCCAAACTTCCGAATTGAGGCAATTCATGTACCATGCTTTGCATTTATCCGCATAGTGCTTGAAGAGGAATGTCACACTATAGGAGTAAATGTCGAGTCTTTTCATCGCTGGGGCATTAATACACGTGTGTAGGGGAGGTAGGCCCGGATGACCGATCACATGCCACTTCTACCATCGCATGTGCACCCCTATCGAAGGTACTAGACAATTATTATTATTAAGAATATTATTATAATTAATATTACTACTATTATCAATTAATATTTTTATTAAATAGTCCACTGGGGTCTTGGATAGATAGTGATCGGGTGCACTGTTGAGACACTCCTTGATGTAAAGTTATTAGTTCAATTCCCCAGTACATGATGATGATGTAGTCCCATCCAAACTTACAATATATATATATATATATATAATTTAAAATTAAACAATATAAAATAAAATTACATATTGAATAATAATTGATATAAAATAATTAATAATAATAATAATAATATTTTTATTGTAATAGTTTTTTTTTGTAATAATATTTTTATCATTATATATTTATCAATGGTAGATAATAATGAGGCCTTCATCTTATATCAATCAATTAATATTTTTAATGTGGGTGTGCTAGTATGATATTGATTACTATTTATTATGATAACTTTGATATATTACACTAACAAAACATAAAGGAAAATTATTTGTCTTGTTTTAATATTTTGGATAACTTTTTGTGATTTATTTATTTTAATATGAGAAGCAGTATCATAAAAGAAATAAGAGAAAGGTCCCAACTCCTTTACCCAATTCTGTGACCGCACCTAGGAGGGTATTAGTTCCTCCAAACCCTCCACATCCTTCTTCTCCTCCTTCTCCCTTCCATCCTCCTCATCCAATGGTTGTAGCTTGGAAATATGAGTCCTTCAAACCATTAGATGTTTCTGGTATCCAAGGTGCTTCGAAGAACAAGCATGAGGTCAGAATGATGACCAACCCAACAAGAACAACACGAGTCACGGGTGAAAAAATAGCAGCCAAAGAACTAACACGAGGATTAATAATAATATATATATATATATATATATATTCAATTATATATATATATATATATATATATATATATATATATATATATATATATATATATAATATTAATTTTCATTTAAATGTTATAAAATTTATATATTATAATTTAAAGTTTAGAGTGCATCTGTTAGTATTTCTATGTAAATTCTTATGTTGGATAGTGGACACCATTTTTTTCATTGTCATAACATTATACATTAGTGTTCATCTTATCCTAGTAGGCCCATTTATATTACAATAATCTCACCCATGTTAGAAGTCATTGCTATTACTATAGTGGTTGGTTGTAGGCTTCTCTTACATCTAAATTCCATGACAAACTATTTCATAATGGCCATTCAAGAGAACATCATCCACTCATGTTGCATTGTCCCCTCAATTGGTTGTTCCATCAACATCTTGTCCTCAATTGGTTGATATATATATATATATATATATATATAGTATTACAATAGTTTTTTTTGTAATATTATTTTTATTATTATATATTTATCAATGGTAGATACAAATGAGGCCTTTGTCTTATATCAACCAAATTAATATTTTCAATGTGGTTGTGGTAGTATGATATCGATTACTATTTATTATGATAACTTTGATAGATTACACTTAAAAAAAAACATAAAGGAAAATTATTTGTCTTGGTTTAATATTTTGGAGAAGTTTTTACGATTTATTTATTTTAATATGAGAAGCAGTATCATAAAAGAAATAAGAGAAATGTCCCAACTCCTTTACCTGATTCTGTCACCGCACCTAGGAGGGTATTAGTCCTTCTTCTTCTCCTTCTCCCTTCCATCCTCCTGCAATGGTTGTAACTTGGAAGTATGAGTCCTTCAAACCATTGGATGTTTTTGGTATCCAAGGTGCTCTGAAGAACAAGCACGAGGTCAGGATGATGATTAGCCCAACAAAAACAACACGAGTCACGGTTGAAAAATTAACAGCCAAAAAACTAACGCGAGGATTAATAATATATATATCTATATATATATATATATATATATATATATATATATATATATATATATAAAATAAAAATAATATTATTTTTCATTTAAATGTTATAAAATTTATATATTACAATTTAAAGTTTAGAGTGCATGTGTTAGTATTTCCATGTAAATTTTTATTTTGGAAGGGTTGTTTCATAGTGGACATCATTTTTGTCATTACCACAACATTATACATTAGTGTTCATCTTATCCTAATAGGCCCATTTATATTACAACAATCTCATACATGTTAGAAGTCATTGCTATTACTATAGTGGTTGGTTGTAGGCATCTCTTACATCTAAATGTCATGACAAACTATTTCATAATGGCCATTCAAGAGAACATCATCCACCCATGTTACATCATCCCCTCAATTGGTTGTTCCATCAACATCTTGTCCTCTTGGTTGTGTGATCAATATCTTGAGTCCAAAATTAAGAGAGCCCCCTAATGGGCTACTTGCATTGTTGCAAAAATATGGATGTGGAACAATGATGTACACACTACAACAATACTTCCCATGCTATAATGTGGGGAAGCATTCATTGTGAGTAGAGGGAAGGAGCCTCAAAATAAACTATCAACTTTCGCAGAATACATATGTGAAAAGAAAAATGCATGTGTATTTCTAGATCAAACCCACACAATTCATTTGAATTGGCTAAGTGCCACAAAAAAAAGGTGAGAACATTTATATTTCCATGATAACATCAAAGTGAAAAAATTATAAACATTGTGTGTTTGTGTGCGCACCCTTGCTTTTCTTTTCATTTTTAGAAAAATGAAATGAGAAAGTATTATAAAACGGATTTTCTCAAGGATAAAGCATGCTAAAGTGGATATTTTGGCTTGTTGCCTAAACACTATGGAATATTATATAATTTGTTGTCTATATTGGTACTTTTTGGATGGAAAAATTGGAGGAATAGGTTTGTAGAGCCCATTTTAGGGGTTGGTATTATTTTGGTTATTTGAGATCCAAAAACTTCCAAGGCCAGTTTGAGGCATCTAACAACACTTTTTTGAGTCAAAAATTTTCAAGCTTAACTCTAGACCCTATATGCTATTATACACATTAGAAGCTTTTCAATAGTGCAAAAATCACCTTAATTGAATTCGTATGTGGGAGTTATGGCTCCCATGAGTTTACCTACCTTGTTGACCACCATCGTATTTAGTGTATACCATGTCAACCACCACTACTCACACATGTGGGGCTAGTCATGTGTGGAATTTCAAGAAGATTCTATAGGATCCGAAACCTTAACACTAATTGAGGGTTGACGTGATCTAGGAGGATCCCACACATAATCGATCCAAATAAGAAAATCCTAATCAATATGGTGGCAACCAAGTAATTCAGACATGGTTTCACTCATGGGCCTTACAATAGTCAACCTTAATGAATCTATATTAAGTAGATTGATATATAATAAAGAGAGAAAGGGGCCTATTATTAGAAAAGTGTTATTGATCTTCTAAAAATGCTCCATAAAGTCCATATCAAAGTCACAAAAGTGTTTGAAGCCTGGTGAGACACACTTTTGGGAGAATATATCGAAATGAAATGGTGCACAACAAATTTTGAGGAAATTATATGCAAAATAGAAATAATATACAAGTCGTAGGTGTTGAAGCATACTACAAAGATCTTGAATTTTTTGGTCATGACAAAAGACAAGTTGAGCAAGAAATTAACAATGGTTAAGCTAATTGAAGTGCTGATGGAACTAATTTCCCTACCCATAAATTTTTCTAAGAACATTTGAAGGAACCCTCTAGGCACTCATTGATAACAGATAGAGGAGTCAATTAGGTTCCATTTACTTAGAAAAGTAATATAAGGAGAGAAGCTCCTTCATTTGGAGAAGGAAAAATAACACGAGTTCATTGTTGTAAGAAGAAGCCTTTTTTATCTTCCCACAAGACTTTAGAAACATTTTTTTAAGACTAAAGGTCATTGTTAGTGTAAAGAAGTGAAATAGTGTACTTTTCACTCTTTTGAATGGATCAATTTGCAATTCAAGTGGACCTGGAGAAATAGTTGATATGGGCGAACACTGTTATCAATTTTCTAAGTATTGCTTGTATTATTTCAATTATGGTTCTTAAATTTCAATATTTAAATGCTAGTTATCAATTAATTGAGCCAATTTTCCATGAAATTATGGGAACTTGGGAAGTCTATTAATAGAACATGAATTAATAATTTAAAGCAAAGCCTTAGTACTAATTTTGGATCACGAGGCATGAAAATTTTTCTAACCCTAAATTATAATTATACAATGTTAAATATTGTGCCAATACTAAAGAGGAGGAGTTCCATTCATTTTTTATATTGTTATTGTTTCATAGTTGAGAAAACCATTTAGGAGTGGTATATTTAATCATAAAAAAGGGGGTAGAATTTTCAATAGTATCCATTTAGGACATAGTGTCCACAAAAACCCCATAACAAGTGCCCCTTATTTGTACTTGCATTTTATAGCTAAGAAAAAGTAAGTAAAGCATAAACCTCACCTTCTAGCTAGATTTTCTTCTATATTGGGTATCATAGGTAACTTTTGTGTCATTTGTGTGGATGATGAGTTCATTTGTTTGTTATTCTCATTTTGGTTTTAATTCTTTTCATATGTTTCAGAATTAAGCTAGTAATAATAAATATGATATATAAGGTAATAAACTATATAATGAAATATTTTAGAATATTGTAAGTTTTCTTGTGACAAACTATTCCATGACAATTTATAGATCACTTGGAATTTGCAATTTATGATGTATCTGACTTTTGTGAATCAACACCTAATGTAAAGGCAATTATTTCAAAATATGTTCAAATTTATAGGATGCTAATTCTTAAAAAGTTATTGAATGATTTTTTTTAAAATCCATCATAGTAAAATTGTCATTTGCATTTAAAATGAAAAACCTTGGATAAAATAGAGAATAAATCCTAAATGAGTCTCAGATGAATGCCCAAATGTTAATATCTTTCTCCATATTTCACATTTAGTACAATTGAGTAGTATCCTCAAAGAGAATAAAAACCTGATTAGTAAATACTTATTGATATCCTTGATTCTATTAATATTAATGTTAATTGAGAAAAAATAAACTTTATAATATAATTTTTTAAAGAGAAAAAAATGTAATGATAACCCTAAAACCTCCTATATAAAACTCAAAACACTCAACTACTCAATCTAATCCTCTAACCTATATAAAATTTTTATTACACTAATATAAAACAGTAACCATTTTTATATATAAATATGCTAAAAAGCATGTTTGAGAAAACAAAATAACAAACACATACAAGAAATTTGTGTCCATATGCACTCCTAAATATAAACTTTATTATGCTGTAGGAATTCCGTTAAACCTGATTTTCGTGGAGACATGCACAACGCATTTCTCACCTTGATACAAATTATTGCACCATTACACCTTTGTCGAGAATAATTACCCAAAGATAACATATGTGAAGGGGTTATATAAGAGGACTAGGATAATTGTGCTTCTAAACATCGTAAATGTCTTCTTTTATATATAAGGTATGTGCAAATTTCCTACAAGTACTTGAATTATACATAAGGTTTGAATTATACATAAGGTTTGTGCATTTTTCCCATTATTATTTAAATTATATTGGTATATTTATTTATATATTAAAATTATGTAAAACTTATTTATAATTTGATTATTTGTTATTTAAATTATATTGGTATATTTATTTATATTTTTTATATATATTAAAATTATGTAAATTTTATTTACAATTTGATTATTTGTTTAACGAATTATTTCTGACACATTTAATTTTTTAAAAAATGTTTATATACTTTTCCTTATTAGAAAAAGCAAGGAGTGATGTCAATGTAATGTAGTGATTAGCATTGCGTTCACTAGTAATCTCAATGTAGTGGTTAACATTGTATGTTCACTAATGGCACTCGCTTATTATATCCATATACATGTTTTATCATATTTATATACTTTGAATTATTTATTTGTAATTTTTTTTATTAAGTTTATTTTAGTTTATCATAATAAAAACAATAATATAATTTTTCTTATCAAGTTTATTTCAACAAATCTTAATAAAAATAAGAATAAGTTTTAAGATAATGAATAAGTCATATTAATTTAATGGTAATAATTTAATTTTTAATCGGTGTTAAGTGATATCAATTTAATATGAATACATTTCTCTTTACTATAATTATCCCTGAACTAACATAATGATATAAATTAAATAGTTGATAGATACCCATAAGAATTATATCACAAAAAGCATCAAAGCACACACTTTGTAATACATCTCACGTTGTTAAAATTTAAGAAAACATATAACCAACTAAATTATAACATTATTTTAAATTATTGTTATTATTATTTATTATAAAAAGAATTAAGATATAAGTTATATATATAGACGTGAAACATGATTCATATTCATGGAGATTTAGCCTTGCTTTACCATGGAGATTATTAATCTATAAATAGACTATGTTACAATATCACATGCCCAACAAAATCATAATTCATTTGATATGACACTTATTTATATGATATTTTTTAATTAATCAATTTAATTAAAGAGAAAAAAAGACATAACTACTTTTAAAATAAATATCAACCTTTAATTTGTGTATAATGTTAAAAATATTTTGAAATATTAATGGAGATTAAATCCCTACCATCCACCTAATAATTATTAATAATTAAATAAAATTTTTAAAACAATATCATAAAATACACATATCTATCAACAAAATAAATTAATATATATATGAAACCTATCATTAACATTAATATTCCTATACCACCACAAGATGAATGCATTGTCATTCGTTGACTTACTCTAATGTACACCTTTTATTTCGATGTCTATGATTCCACCAAAAATTAACTTTCATAAAAAAACTCATAAATCACAAAATAACGAGCCTTTAAACACCACCGTTTCCACCAAAAATGTTTTTTCATAAAACATTTATAAATCACGAAATAACCAGTCTTTTAAGTTATTGTTGAATTTTCCCTGATCGGGGTGTGTGACAGCGCATAGTCCCTCTTGGGACTCTCATTCAAAGTGATATGATGGGAGGTAGAGCGGAAGTGCGGCTTTTGCCAGTACATTTCATGGGTGAACATGACAAAGAGGTGGTAGATAGTGTGGGAGAGTTTAGATGGGAGTAATTGGATGCAGAGCGCATAACCTCTAGGTGGCGAGGGCACGCAATTCATCGCATGCAATTTCTTTGTGTTGTAGTATGGTTTCAAGCATCAAGCGGAGGTGCCTGGGTATTTATTCTTTGGTGGAAAGCTCAGTATGGAGGTTCTGTTTGTAGGAAAACATCTGCTTCAGATTCATGGCGAAGGTAGCCAGGTCTAATTAGTTTTGGGTTCCACTCAGCGTGCACACCACTGGTCTTTTCCTGGTCAGTGGTTTGGTCTGTTCATGTGGAAGGGTATATTGTGGTGAAGTGGTGGTTGAAAGATATGGATCGACCATCCCTGAGTGTTGGTTTGTTGGGAATTGGGGTTCTGGGTTGCAGTCGAAAGGTTGGGAACCGAGGTGGACAAGGCTCCCCCTCGTTATAGCCACCAAGACAGAGTGGTAGAAAATATGATGCCCAACCTATCAATGCAGTGGCCCACGCTTATAATACAAGTACTCATGCTCAGGGAAAGTAATTGATTATAGCATGGGGGGAATAACTTAACCAGCGGGTTGAGACTGAAGTGCAGTTGCAGTGTTACACTAAAATTTGTCACCATGACTATTTGCAGTCAGTATGGCTCCATCAATAACCATACTGTCCTCCTTGGCAAGTCTTATACCTCTGCTCCTCATGTCAAACTCCAAAAAAGAGAGAAAGCCTTTAAAAAATCAATATAACTCTGGTTCCGCACTTTCTCTTACTCTTACCTGCGGGCACGCACCTCAAGTACATAATACCTGCGTACTTGTACGCTCTGTCTGTAAAGGGGTGGGTGCGTACCCCTGTAAAAGTCAAAAGGCACAAGTTTTACTTCAAAAAACTTACTTGCGGTCGATTCTAGAGCATTCTAGAAGATGGTTTGACATGGATAGAGCGCCTCCAGATGGTTCATGCATCCCAATGAAAGAGGAACTTATCCCATGAAGAGGGGAGCTATCCCTTTGAAAGAGGGGCTTATCCCATTTATGGTGGACCTGCTTAACTTCCTCCAAAGCATTATAAATACAGGCATTGGGCCAGAGGCAAGAGAGGTTGAAAGCTGAACATTCCTAAGGGTAGATGCTGCTGAAATTAGGACTCCCTTATAGAGATTGAGAGGAGAGATCACATTCCTTTCTTAGCTTCATTTGGAAGTGGGTGAGCTGATCAAAGTAGAGGAGAACTCTTGCTGGACCCTGGGAGGGACCTGCACAACACCAAGGCGTTGGTTGTAAGGTTTCTTTTGTTTCCAATTAATACAATTAAGTTCATTTTTCTCAACAAGTTGTTATATATAATTTGTTTCATAAACTCCTTGGTCTTTATGATGAATATGTTTTATTATATGAGTTATTCAGGTGCTATGTAATCGTTTGCTTGTTTGTGTATGCAGGCTTCAAGGAGAGGAGCTCATCTGGATCGAAGAGACTTGGCCGCTACAAACAGCGTTGGACTAAAGGTAAGCCTTAAACACCTGGTTGCTTTTATTTTAAATGCATATTTAGGGAAAGATAGTGCTTGATTGTTTTGTTTGTCACTAGAAAAGCCTTAGTTTCTAGGGATGTCGGTTTTGTCCGCGAAATTGACTCTTTCCGCATGACAAAATGGCGACCATACTGGGGACTTGATTGTTTTCTTTGTCTATACTTTGACCTGAGAAACTGTATTTTCTGTTTCTGTTTTTGACTTGATGATTGTGGGATTGGGTGAATTTAGTTAATTTTGAGTTAGTTTTCATTTTTCATAGTTTTGGGAGAAGTACGCACCCTCTGAGTTAAGCACAGTGCGTACCTGTACGCACTTTTGCTTTGTGCACAGAGCGTGGACGCACCTGTGTCAATAGGTTGCCTGTGTACCCTGTCAAAAATTTGAAAAATTTTAAAATTTTCTCTTTTTTATCAGTTTAGAATTTGTTTATAGGTTTTAGCCATTGCCCAGACCTGCTTGTTCCCTGTCAAAAACTTTCCTTGGTTAATTCCATTGGCATTCCTGCTTTAAGCTTTTATCAATTGGGTGTTTTGAGTCTCTTTTTTGAGAAATTCTTAATTTGATTTCCTTTGGTCATTACTTGGAGGTTTGTGTTAGTCTTTTCACAATTTTGCATCTTTTTTCTTTTGTTTTTGCAAAAAAATTTCCCCCTCATTCGCCGAGGGGGGGGGGGGGGGGCTAAATTGTGTATGAGTGTTAATCGCCTTTGAGTGTTTTTATTTTTTGATCTTTGGAACTCTCACCCAATTTTCTCGACTTGCACTTGATTGGTTCTTAGATTACATTAGAATCGTCTTGTGTTTGAGAATTCTCTTGCATAGATCACATTTGCATAATTAGAATTCTCATTTTCAGAATATGAATGAAAAATGTGCACAGATTACATTTGCATACTTTTCAAGTGAATTGTGCATAGATTACAATTGCATAGTTTACATTCTGAAAAAATCAATCGTAGATTTAGATCAGTTTTCTTTGATTTGAATTTACACAAAAATAAAAATAAAAAACTATTTTGGAATTGATTTGCATTAGTTTTTCTTGATGAAATTAGTGCATTAGAGAATTTGTTATATTTTCTCTTAGTGATCAATTTTTGCATTGTTGGAAGTGAATGGAAACTCTCTCCTTACTTTAGTTAGGATTCATCGAATTGAAAAGATTACATTATCATATTCGATTGCATTCAGTTTTGGGTCCGGTCATAACACCATTGGTTTCATATCCATTTACCCTTTTGAGTAATAACAGCCTAAATAACACAGCGCTTAATTAAAATTCATCTAGTAATTTTTACATTTTTAGGGCTCTTTCCACCAATCTAGTTTAGGCTAGTGTCTTGGAATAGGTTTTAGTTAACTCTCCAAGACAGTAAAACAAACAAGTAGCTGTATCTTGTGGTAGGAAGAAATCCAATTGTTGCATTTATGCTCTGGGAAAGCTCCTCTTAAAGGAGAAGCACGAGATCGTGTCCGAACCAGTGTGGGAATCAATCCTTCCTCATTGGGAACGACGCCAGATATTCACGTATTAAAAACGGTAGACCTCGGATTAACCATTGTCGAGGAGCCTGGGGTCACTTGTTGGTAAACCTTGGATTATGTCAAGGAGCCTTCAAGGGGATTGAGCTTGCTACTCTGCCCTTGCGTGCGTATCGGATCGTAGACTGTTCCCCCAGGTATATTTGTTTCAGTTGGTAACCTTAGTGGCCATATTCTTTAGGATTCTTCCTGAGGTGACAGTGGTGGGAAGATCCCACTGTACCTGGAGCAGATGTCAACTAGACTCACTTGGATTTTTTGGGGGGTTCTCTTCACTCGAGACGGTTAAGTGGAGGAACTTGTGCTAGTCTATTCATTAAGCAGGTTGTCGGGGTAACTGTTCCAACCACCATTTCTGTATTGGATTCTGCGACGTTGGATTTCATCACCAACTAGTGTTTTCGGTACGGAAAGTTACTGTTTGTGTGTGGTTTGACTCCTAGATTTGATAGTGCGTGTTAATTTGTTTGTTTTTACTTTTAGAGACCATAGGTGTGAATTGTGAATTTTAATTGTTAGGTGTGAATTGTGAATTGTTAATAAAATTCACTGAAGTTGAATATAATGGCAACTGTTCCAGAATTTACCGACCAAGGAACCCTTCTTAACGAGGATCCTAGTACTTTTCCTTTCTTTCGAAATGTTGGTCCTCCTTATATGGCTACTTTGTCATTACCTGGATTTACAATAGGATTACCGATATGGTTATTTTCAACTTCGTTGACCCCAAATACTCCAATTGTTCCACCTCAACCGAATGCTTCACCTCAACAGAGTTCACCATCTCAACATCACCAACCTTCTGTTGACCCTTTACCTTCTTCGCCTAATTTTTCTTCCTCCATTTCTTCCTCTTCGCTTGGTAAAAGCCTCGATGCTAGTAACCAGGAGGCTGAGAAGAAGAAGAAAGGGAAGAAGAAGAAGAAGAAGAAGAAGAAGCAAGATAAGAAGGAAGTCAACCAACCAACCATGGCTGTAAGTGTTAGTTGTGTTGAGGAAAACTCCGACATGCATCGTAAACCCAAATACCCTTGCAGGCTTTGTAAGGGTGACCACTTCCTTATCAATTGTCCTGGTATTCCAAAGGTCTTGGAAGTATGGTAAGAAAAATCTCAGCAACTTTCCATTGATACATCAACCAGTGATAGTCAGGTTCCTGGGAAAAAGGGTAAAGTTAGGTTTCCTTGTAAGTTATGCAAAGGGAGTCATCAAACTCACATTTGCCCTCACATGGATGAAGCCTCAAAATTGTTGGAAAACCTTACTGTCCCACAACAAGAATTTCCAACTGGTTACCGTAAACTTTCTCCCAACCTACCGTCAACTGACGGAGTGATTGATCTAATTTCAAGTACAGTCGATCACACTCTTCCATTGGAGAGTGAAACTCATGTCACTCAGGTTGATGATCCATTAGTTGATCAAGTGGTCGATTCAATTTCACATTCGGTCGATCCCACTTTCCCTTTAGAGAGTGAACTTCATACCGCTCAGGTTCTTCTTGTTACATCAGATTCTTTTATGCCGGGGGGCATTTCACCTATTTCTACAGAACCCCCTCCAAGTACTGAGGTCTTTTCCTTTGATTGGAATAGACTGACAAAACCTCATCTTCCTTCCTCCATCCCTTTCCAAATCATTGTCAAGGTTGGTGGTAGGGACATACGCCGCACACAGGTAGATGAAGGTGCTTCTGTTAGTATTTTATCCTCAACTTCTTGGAAAGCTTTGGGTTCCCCTCAACTTGTGCCTATTACGCAGAATCTGAAAGCTTTTAACAGAACCGTTAGTGAACCTTTAGGGATCCTTCCTAAGTTTTCTATTACCTTGGAAGGTAAAACTGTCTGTATTGATCTTATGGTAGTTCAAGGTCCCTTGGATTTCAATTTACTCCTTGTGCGAGACTATGTTTATGCAATGAAAGCTGTCGTATCGACACTCTTTCGCGTGATGTCTTTCCCTCACAATGGAAATATTGTGACTATAGACCAGCTTTCGTTCCCTAGTCTTGTTTCAACTACCAATAATATGACACCCCTAAATGTTCCTGATTCTAAAGTGGTATCTACCCCGCCACGGGTTAATTATGTGGCAACTGGTCCCATGTTTTCAGTTACCGATGTAAGTGAGCCTCCCACTGTTTGCTCATCTTCCTTTGATTTAGATCCTGTAATTGACATGGAAAACTCTATGGGATTACTCGAACGCGATGTTCTTATCCATTTTGAGTCCCTTGACATGTGTTCCTTCCAGAGAACTATTCTTCCTTCTGATGAAGACCTCTTGGAAGCCATGATCAAGGTGTGTCCATTGACATGTCTTTCTTCCAATTGGAAGCCATGATCAAGGATTGTGAGGAAAGTTCCTTTTACTGTGTCAACCTCGTTAAAAAATGAATCAGTGTGTGTGAGGATAGTTTTTTCCCGTCTCAACCTCGTTAAAAAATGAAACTGGATGTTGCGAGGATAGTTCCTTTTCCTGTGCCAGCCTCGTTAAAAAATGAAACAGGTGACCATGAGGACAGTTCCTTTTACTGAGTCAACCTCATTAAAAAATGAATCAGGTAGAGTTTAGGTGATATAGGTAGATATGAGCATAGTTCCTTGTCTTGTGTCAAGCTCATTTTCAAACATGAAACAAGGGTTTGAGGATAGTTCTTTTCTTGTGTCAACCTCCTTAAAAAATGAAACAACTCCCTTTTTGAGTCGAATCTTTTCAAAAACTTGAAAGTAAACCTTCATTCCATCCACCTAGTTGAATGTAATGAAGCTTGTGGGGCATGTACCTCGCTTTGCATCATTATGCTGGGGGCATGCAAACTTTTTGAGCATGGTTCCTTGTCTTGTGTCAAGCTTGTTAAAAAATGAATCAAGGATTTTCGAGGATAGTTCCTTGTCTTGTGTCAACCTCGTTAAAAAAATGAAACAAGGATAGGTTAAATAGGTAGATTGTAGAGAGTAGTCATGAGCATAGTTCCTTGTCTTGTGTCAAGCTCGTTAAAAAATGAATCAAGGATTTTAGAGCATAGTTCCTTGTCTTGTGTCAAGCTCGTTAAAAAATGAATCAAGGTTATTAGAGTAGAGTTCCTTGTTAGGTAGATTGTAGAAAGTAGTTATGAGCATAGTTCCTTATCTTGTGTCAAGCTCGTTTAAAAAATGAAACAACGGTTTTGAGGATAGTTCTTTTCCTGTGTCAACCTCACTAAAAAATGAAACAACTCCCACAAGTCTTTCCAAGATTTTGAAAGTGAACCTTCATTTCATCCAGCTGGTTGAATGCAATGAAGCTTGGGGGGCATGTACCTTGATTTGTGTCATTATGCTGGGGGCATGTGAACTTATAACAAACATAGTTTTTCGTTTCAAGCTTGCATAAACATGAAACCGAATCCGAGCATAGTTCTTTTCCTGTGTCAAGCTCATTAAAAAATGAAACAAATCCTCCTCTACTTGAGTCGAGAGTTTGACTAGATCTCATAAATGTTAAGTTGTATATTTAGGTTAGTTATTTCAGTTTTTTGCATAATTTTCTTACAGTTTTAGGTCGAGTCTTTCAAATGATCTCGTACATGAACCTTCATTCCATCCAGCTTGTACTTAGTTGAATGAAATGAAGCTGGGGGGCATGCGCTCTAGCAGTTACGATTAGGGGGCATCAAGCACAATTTTCTCTCTGTTTCAAGCTTGTGTAAAAATGAAACTACTTTGAAGCATAGTTTTTCTCTGTTTCAAGCTTTTGTAAAAATGAAACCTATCTCGAGTCAATTTTAGTTATTTTCAAGACTCGTTAAACTCATGAAAATCCTGAGATTATTTTGCTATCTTTCATTCTCGTAAAACAAATGAAAATGCCGAGTTCTTTCCGTCTTTTGCTGCTCGTAAATTAAATTGAAAGTCGGCCATATGAGTACATTTTTATCATTTTTTCGAACTCATTAAAACTTACGAAAAAATGAAAACCATGAGTACATTTTTATCATTTTTTTCGAACTCGTTAAAACTTACGAAAAAGTGAAACCTTGGAGTTCTCTTTTAAGCCCTTTTCTGACTCCTAAAATATGAAAAGATTGCCGAGCGTTTCTTTTACACTCGTTAAAACGAAATTAAAAGACGGTCCTCTTACAACCCTTTTCTGACCGTAAAAACATGAAAAGATTGCCGGATTTTTGTCGTTTCAAATTTGATATTGGAAATAAAACGATGTGTCCTTGATCGCTTTCTACTTTTCAGATCAGAGACACTAATCATGAAAGTACTCCTTGGTCGTAAAGATCAAGCGGTTCTCTCAAGTATTATTTTATACTTTTTCGGGCTTGGGAGACACAAATTTATGAAAAAGGTCAACCCTGGAGTCTTCTTAAGTTTTTCAGACTCTCTAAAATTGAAAAACGCCGAGTTTCTCCTATACTGGACTCGTTAAAATTTCACAGTAAAGGACCTGTTCGATTACAAACAGGAACATACCACTCCTTCTTAGGGTTCAAATCTAAACTAAGTTGGACTCATCCGAAGGATGAGCTTATAATTAAGCAAATGTTATCCTTCTTAAGCTTGTAAAAAATAAAGAGGTACTTGCCAGAAATGGTGGGGGAAAAGAGAGGAAAATGAGCCTGTTTGTTATACTTTGTCTCGGAAAAACCTTATCACCACTCTTGAACACGACACTTTCATTCACCTGGGTTGGGAAATCCTTTGCCTAACAGTTGATCAAACCACATTGAAAGTCTTCAGCTGGTTTCCGGGTATTAACTTTGGGACAATTGTCACCAAACCATCTGTGGTGTCGTTATGTGTTCAAGAGGAGTCTTGCAAATAAACCATTCATCTGCAAAATATCTGTCATCCATCTTGACCATCCCTGAGTCAGTCCTTACAACTACTTTTCTTCAACTTGATCTATGATTTCGTGTTGTGGGCTTGCCTGCAACGGATCGCTTTCTATCGACTTCAGTTCATTATCTAGAAAGATGATCTAGAAATCATCAGTACCTTGGGATCTGCATGCCTCAATGGCAGGTTTCTCGCCTTTGACGACAGGTTACATCAATGACCTTCGATCAAGGGATTCTGTGACATGTTCGACATCAACACATTCATTCACATCTCATGGATTGTACTGGGTACTTTGAGAACCATTGACATCACTGGTGGTCTCTCTCACACTTGTTAACAGTTTACATCATTGACTGGTAATCAAGTGGTTTCTACCATGTTCGACATCAACTCATTTATTCGCATGGATAGAATCGTACAATTTCGGGAAGCAGAAATGAAGACCCTGGATCTAGTTTTCGCCATCCAGGCTGCGAGGAGTTTTGTATTCATTATACAGTAGACTAATTATAAACATATGGCTGCGTCCATACTGTGTCTACATGTGTCTATGATTATGATGTATTGCGAAATCATTCCTATATCAGAGCAGTAGTTAGTTTGTTAGTTAAGTTTTTGATCTGAGTATGGGAATGCCTACCTCAGCGATGATATGATCTCATATATGTATTTTGTGTTGAATATTTGCAGGTTCCGACTGGGATCTCCACAAGATAATCCTCGAAATGATAAAGTGCTTCACCCTTCCTAGATGATGTAAAACCCTGATCTACTACAGACCTCGCACTTTAGGGGGCAATCTGTTACACTAAAATTTGTCACCATGACTATTTGCAGTCAGTATGCCTCCATCAATAACCATACTGTCCTCCTTGGCAAGTCTTATACCTCTGCTCCTCATGTCAAACTCCAAAAAAGAGAGAAAGCCTTTAAAAAATCAATATAACTCTGGTTCCGCACTTTCTCTTACTCTTACCTGCGGGCACGCACCTCAAGTACATAATACCTGCGTACTTGTACGCTCTGTCTGTAAAGGGGTGGGTGCGTACCCCTGTAAAAGTCAAAAGGTGCAAGTTTTACTTCAAAAAACTTACTTGCGGTCGATGCTAGAGCATTCTAGAAGATGGTTTGACATGGATTGAGCGCCTCCAGATGGTTCATGCATCCCAATGAAAGAGGAACTTATCCCATGAAGAGGGGAGCTATCCCTTTGAAAGAGGGGCTTATCCCATTGATGGTGGACCTGTTTAGCTTCCTCCAAAGCATTATAAATACAGGCATTGGGCCAGAGGCAAGAGAGGTTG